>OZ020538.1:2430619-2935739 GCA_963971435.1 Lasius platythorax | reverse complement strand
GTTTTAAATATTAACTTGAACTTAGTTTGTATACCGTAATCAATGTTTTCGCATTAACGGCATTTCCATTCTTTTTAATACGGGCCGTTTGTAATTTTGGCATAATTTCGCAGTATTCGGCATTTATTGCCAATAATATAACAAATCCTTCAATGTTATAATCAAGATACAATCATAAAAGGGAAACTTTCGTACGAAACCGTCCAAAGCGATTACAGAAACCGGTCTTTCCTTTCGCGTAAACATGGCGGTAATTATATTAGAAAAGAAGAACTTTAATGTGTGTGTCGGTTAAGGAGGAGGAAGGGGGGGGGGACGCTCGGAAACGAACGAGTAATATGACAATGCTGTAGAGGAGAACTTTAAATATCGATTACGCGAGACTGAACATTATTCATGATTAATATACGATGTAGAATCGCGCGAGCGCGCGCAATAATAATGAGTGATAATCGTGACGAAAGCAAACAGATACGTACGCAAATCGTTCGAGGCTACCTTCTCCCTTTGCGCGAGCATTAGAGCGAGAAATTCGCAGATGACGGATGATGTCTGTGGGATACGTCGATCGTATCCGTCGCGGTATCTTTCTTCTTTATTTTTAGGGAATCGCGACGCGATTAAACACTAAATGAAACACTACGACGACGAGCGAACGTCCGGCGACGTCCGAGCTGATCCGCGCGCGTCGAAACACTGTGACGACATTCACGTCGGACGCGAGCACCGCGATCCCACGTGACACCTGAACGTAATCGCGAAACAGAGAGAGAAAGAGAGAGCGAGCGAGCGAACGAACGAGTGAGTGAGTGAGCAGCGAGACGGGACCGGCGCGATTTTTCCGTACTCTCTCTCTATTAATGGGGGAGAGTGTATATCGTTAGTTTGTATAAGGCACGACTCTCTCGGATGAATCCCACGATACGATCGCGAGAATGCGTGTCTACCTACGCGTCTACCTTGGCACCCACATGCACATGCTGTTGGATACTTAATTATAGATTTACGATCGAAATAAATTTGTCGTTAATCTCCTGGACTTGACACTGATCCGGGGAGATAATCAAAAGTTTTTAGGGACTGCGTATATCGTTAGTTACTCCTAACGATGTGTCCGTAATAGGCAATATACTGCGAGGCAATTTATTTAAAGTGCGAATGTGTCGTTAAGAGTATAGATATATTTTCTACTTTCTCTTATCTCTCTCTCTCTCTCTCTCTCTCTCTCTCTCTCTCTCTCTCTCTCTCTCTCTCTCTCTCTCTCTCTCTCTCTCTCTCTCTCTCTCTCTCTCTCTCTCTCTCTCTCTCTCTCTCTCTCTCTCTCTCTCTTTCTCCGGATATGCTTATGATTCGAACTACGTTGGCTAGAAAGTATAAAGTGTTGTTTCTCTTTAATGTTAATCTAAATTTTCGCACTACAGAAGCGCGTTAGCACAGTCTATTCTAATTATGATAAATATTTTGCATTAGTTAGTTTTTGTTAATAGATAATATTGGAAAAATACGCACGTATGAAGGAATAATATTTAATTCTTATTATATATACCTCATTATTATCTCGCATATTCTTTTTTAGTATAATTTTTTTGCTTTCTATTCTATAATTTTGACAATATTTCTTTCATCTCTATTTAAAAAAAAAAAAATATAAATCTGCAAAGTTATTAAAACGCTGGAAATGCCGTATTTATTGAATAATAATTACAATCGTTGCACAGATCGCATTAAAATAATATAAAAGATATTACACATGCTATTATTTTTATGATACATGCTAATAAACAGATTTATTTAAAGATATTATTACATAAATAATAAGAGAAATAAATATATGTGTAAAATAAAATAATATAAATACATAAAATAATTAAATAATATTAAAATCGAGTTCATGCTTTTCTAAGTTCTCTTTCTTCTAAGTCTTTTCTAATTAGATATTCAATACATGTTAGATAGTTGTGCACATGAACGATAAAGTGGTTGAATTAGAGCGGCGGTTTCGCAATGACAGTAGATTACGGCTAATTTTAGCACAGAAGAACACAGTTACATTCTTTAGTAGATTTATAAAACAGAATTGTAAAATTTTTTCGCAATAAAATTGCGCATACTTAAATTTTCGTTATCTATTCGCCCGTTGGAAAAAATAAAAACGATTGTACTGATAATATAAGATAAAAAAACAGATACGATGAAATAATGCAAGCGTATGTTTCACGCCTCTTTGTACAAAAATAGCTTTTTACTGTATATATATTTTAACAATTTGCAATAATATAAAAATTTGGAAGACACTTTTCATCGTATTCTGTCACAGGAAATAAGCAAGAGAGCAAGTTCCCTCAGGCCAAAGTAACAAGTATAAAGCAATAATTATAGAGAGGAACAATATAAAATTAATTAACTGATCGTACTCACCGCGAATTTGTTTCGAATATTTTTCATTTTGCAAGTATCCGTTCTGCGAATCCAATACAGTCTGCAAACATCCTAAGTTTTCTTTACACACAGACTCCACTTCGGCCTATTAGAGATAGAAAGGTAAACTCGATTAACTAATATGCCTGCATTGTCATGACATATCATGACACAAGCGGAATATAAAGTAGTGCATTTTTATTAATCAATTTATTACATTATTATCGCAGCTAATATATTAATAACAAAAAAATAGCGCGCACGTTTTTGCCTCTTCCTACAATTAGTCGATCAGCTTATTCAAAAGTAGTTTGTTCAAAAATAGTGCATGATTTATAATGACACTTATTAAATAAAATCTTTATAATAGAAGAAAAAGAGAAGAATAACAAAAAATAATAAAATAGTTTTTTGACAATTTTAGGAGGAAGACAATTATTATTAGAAATTATTATCCCGGATTTTTTCTTTAGATTAAGAAAAAAAACAAAAACATCGATAAAACTGCAAACTTTAATATATAAACTAAACTAAAGAATTGAAATATACAGATATACGCTTAAATCTTATTCGTCAAGAAACACAAGATATTTTGTTCCTTAGGTATAATTAATGAAAATGTAAACTAAAAAAGTAGTTTGGACTCTAATCTAACAGTATGTGATACATACTACTAATAATTAATAATGTAGAAGAGGAAATATAATATTACAGCATAAACTTAAACTAAATGTTTCATATATTCATATATGCCTAACAATATTTACAATACGACCAACTTAATACAATTACAACCTGAATGATGAAGCAAAATAACGAATAAGACGAGTAAAGGATAAAGCAAAAACCATACTCCAAAAGCATCTATAATTTGATACACATACAGGGGGACATTGTATTGCAAACATTAGTAACAAAATACGTACGAGTTCTGCAGGAATCGGGCCATTGGATCTTACAAAAGCATTTTCAGCAAGTATAAGCTGTGATTGTGAATTTTCTACTATTTTTCGTAAATCTTCTTCATCACTATCACTCTCTTCCGTACTTTCGCCAATTTCCTAAAACACGATTAGTTTGCGTAAGTATTGCTGATTACATAATATATATGATGTTTTCTTTTTTTTTCTCTCTTTCTCTCTCTCTTTCATGGAATACACGCAAAATATTATAGATACAATATTATAAATGTATGATACATAAAAGCAAATTATAGATGTATGTACCATACATAAAAGCACGAATCATCATTTTAACATTGACGTTATGCAAATGTTTCATCTTTCTTTCTTTCTTTCTCTTTTCTCTAATATTAATTCTTATCGATTATTTATCGATAATACAATATTTCTATTGCCATTATGTTTCTTTGTTTTAAGATTTACAATTTATCAATGTTGTAATCAAATATAGCTATCAAAAGGAAATTTAAAAGAGAGAAATCACAATTCATGTATCAGAAAGTATACTTGTATTACAATTTATATCATAATCAGATGAGATACCTCAAAACTTACATGCAATAATCATATTATGAAAAAATAAAACACTTCTATATTGCTTGAAAAGTTTATTTGTCGTGACTGTGATCTAAGCAATTGATTTAAGATGTTTTATGAATGTATGATGTAATGATCTAAGATGCTTTATGAATGTATACTTCTATCAATAAACATAATAGAAAATGGCACAATATTCGAATATCATATAGGTATATAAAAATTATTAATTATTTATGTATTAACTTTTTCTCTTTGCAACATTGATCGTTTTATAGAAAGAATATGGACACTTGATCGAGAAAAAATAATAGTACATGACCTACATGATACGTGCGAATCTTAGGCAATGGCGAACTAGCAGGAATTGCGCTTATACTGGATGCGCACTCTGACTGACTATCGAGGAAATTTCGATAGTCATCTCCAAAATCCAATAATCGTCGAGCCATCTCTACATCTAGTGGTTCGCTGTAAGCTTCACTCATATACTTCTCCTGTGAATTAACAAATCGATAAATATAGAACGATGCTTTATAAGCATTTATTAAAAATGTTACGCAATTTTTTGTATCACCTGGTAATTATCCCAAGCCTGTTCGTATAACGAATTGTTACCAAGACTGTTCATCTCTACGTCACTGTCTACATTTAACTGCTGACTAGTTAGTTCTTTGCTATTCGCCGCGTTACTCAACATATTATTATCGTAAGCGAGATGTCCTTGAGCACAATTATGATCTTCGCCTTCAATCTCCGACGTGGAAGGAATTGACTTGCAACAAAGTAGTCTGAGCGGCGAATTAGAATTATTAGCAAGCGCCGTTTCTGCGTGTAATTGTTGGTAGACGGTACAGCCCGAGAAAGACCCGGATTTGACGAGAGTCGTCGAACGACTGTGGCAGTTGTCTTTCGGAACTGTATGCATTGTGCGACTTGGAATCATTTTACGAGACGAGCGTTGCTGATTCGAGCTACCATCGCTACCCGCCGAATGATGATTGGCATGTACGCTTTCCGAACTAGATTCGCTCTTACGACCCTAAATTGATATGAATTGATAATTTATTATATATTTGACATGAGCCTAATATATAATATAGCTCGAAGAAAAAAGCACGTTTGACGAACGTGATCTAATAAACATTTTTATTATGACAAATACTTTTTACATCGTAATCTAGCGTTTCTCTTACCAAAGTCTTTTTACGCAATCTATTTTTCTTTCTGCGAAATGAAATATTTCTGACTACGCGATCATCAGGGCATATAAGAGACTCTTCTAACAAAGTAGAAGTAGATGTGGAATTAAATGATTTCCGTGTTCCTCTGCAATATAAATACATTTGGTGATAAATCTTTCACTGCACGGAAAATTAATTAGTCAATAAAATGGTATAAAACTTGATTAAAAAAAAAATATAAGAAAAACAAAAACGAAGATTATTGAAAGACAATACTACTTACGTAGCATCCAAGGATACGGATTTGGTAGGTGGAGTTGCGACTAATTGATGAAGCGCAGTCTCGGATATAGAGAATGGTAAAATAGGATCGTTTATCTGAGCCAAATTAGGATTATTTCCGATTTGAGAGATACAAGAAACGCTCCACGGTCTTGATCCTTTTACTTTTTGTTTAGAGCGCATTACGACCTTGGACGTACTCTCGTCGAGAGGTACTTCGTTAACAGGCGTTTTCTGAAAATTATAGAGTATCTCTTGTGAAGGGGATTGCGATATACAACCAAGAGCGCCTTCGAATCGGCGATAAGTCGCGACGCTGCTCTGTAAATCATCCGACGATATCGATTGTCTTTCTCCATCGGATTCCTCCGTCGTGTATTCACCGCTGGCGTCACAGCTATCTAATGGCTGTAATACATACGTACATAATTACAAATGTATCGTATATTCTATTATCCGATGTATCCTTGCGTGTGAAATTCCCGCAATAAATTTTTTATACAAATACCAATACTATTAAAGATACCAATAGTATCAAGAATATCAAATCACAATTTTACGCAAACATTGTATATCAACTAAAATATTTAATTCGATCTAAGAGAATACTGTTCACCGTTTTCTATTTTTCTAGGAGTGTTTATCGATTTAATTTAATTTACCTGTGACCTGCCCTCGTAACTTCTCGACGCGTTCAACTTCAACCATTCCTTCACGCGCGCGTACTTAGCACGATGATTATTCGTTATATTCTTCTCCTCGAATGCTAACTGTGAAAAGCTGCGCGAGACTGTGTGTCGCTCTTCACCAATCAAATTTTCTACTTCTTTAATTAACCTCTGGATACTTGACTTATCATTCTTCCTTTCATCGTCGCTATCTTTTTGCTGAACATCGTGCATACGTTCCGACATTTCTCTCTCGTTATCTGCATTCTTCGCCTGCGTGAAATGCATTTTTTCTGACACAGCTACCCGCGGACTTTCGTCAAAATCTAGACGGACTACAACGTTCGTCCTACGCTGCTCCGAAACGATAAACGAATTATTTCGACGAGCAGAGGTATAAGTCCACTCCTCCTCGGAGGAATCGTCCACTGTGTTTGACGATTCCTGGATTGGTTGACTACAATCCGCCTCGGAATCAGTGTCCAGATGTTTAAAGTAAAAGGTAGCACAGTTCTTTGATTTTCTATCAGACCTAAACATCAAGAAACAAGTGTCGAATATATATAGCTAACACTTTAACAGTTTATTAAGAGGATCAAAAATATATCCATGGAACTTATGCTACCTCGGCGAAAAAGAATGTTAAAAAGCTGACAGGCAATCAATTTTGAAACGATTACAATTGTATTGTTCGAGTTTGCGAAACAAACGTGGGAAGAATAAACAATGCGACTCACGTATTGAACGACGCAGCAACCTCTGTTGCTCCACAACGTTTAACAAGCTCGGTCTTCGTCCGCAGACCGTTATTAGATTTTTCTGTACTTTCGATTTGCACGGTACCCGCCGCGTCGATTTCGTCGCACGTCTCCTGCATCGCCGCCGTCGACGTTGTTATCGGTACGGTATCCGGTGTGGGCGGCATGTCGTTGACGCTCACTCCGTTGTCCTCGACGTCACCTTCCTCCCCTCGATTCCCCACGGTAGACGTAATGGAACTAGTGGCCTCTCGTTTTGCCGGTTCGTCGGACCTTGCGTCCATCACACACAGCTGACACAATTCATCCTGCGCATCGTAAAAAAAAGAGCATAATCGATATTGTTATTGATATTTTATTAACGCGAGCATCGCATACTGTAACGCATGCTGTATCTTCGCACATTTGATTATCAGAAAGTTCTCGCGCGATAAGCGAGATTAATTATCGAGTAAGACATTTAGATATTTATAATTAAGATATTTACAATCAATCTTGATCTTTCTTAAAACTGCTGATTTGCATCACTTTATTGGACAGCTTACAAAAGTCGAACAGCAGAAGCTGTGTCTAAAAAGTGAAAGATATAATTCTTAAACAGTGTATCAAAATATCTATGATTTAAGAGGTGGACTGCTCTCGAAGGTCTTTCACAAGATCTCGGTCGCCCGACGTGGATACCGTGGTTTTTGTTATATAGTCGACCGCTATTTTTTGTCAAGATCACCGTCCACCGTGCACAACCTTCTTACTGTACATGCGTGCCCGATTCATTTTACAGAAGCCGTTCTTCGCAAGCCTTCTAACGCGAGACTTTGTCCACTTAACACGTTCGGATAACGCGTTCTACTCTAGCCTACACAATGTGAAGTGATAGTAAGCATGAAGCGCTCTTATCTTTCGCTAAAGCTAAGATTACGCTTAGTTTAACTCGTGCAATTGCGAAATTTCAGAGAGGAAGAGTAATTCGCGACTCTCTTACTTATCCGGTAAGGATGCGCTCATCGAAGTTGATAGGATAAACGCTAACGCGAGTTCCCGTCTATCGCAAGCAATATATAACGGTAAGAATTAATTAAGAGCAAGCTGCGCCCATCATCGAAAGAATGTCTCGGCAGGGAGTAGAGTTAACATCTCGACGCGTGAATCGAGATTCGCGCAACGCGAATCGAAAACCAGGTCAATGACTCGTAATAGTCGCGTTTCGCGACAGCAATATGGAGAACAATAGCAGCTGCCGATTCGTGGAACAACTACACGGGCTGTTTCCTGCCTTTAGTCAATTTTTCGCAAGAGACGTAGACATTGCGAATGTTTTGACACGCGATATTTTGTCAGCGAAATACTACGAAAACTTGGATGAGACTCTTGCTCGATTTAAATTTATATCTAAACATTATTTATACCGATGATATTGCGTGATTAAGCCAATCTTATCTCTCTCAGATTATTTTACATCGAATCGAAACATAAATATGACTCCCCCATTTACTCGCGTGATTCACTCGCCGCATAATCCTTCATATTTCTATAACGACACGGCTCCTCGCTATGCGGTCACGACAGCGGTCTGTGACAATAATAGGGCCTTTCCAATTCGCGAATAATGGATCTCGTGATCTAAAGAGTCGGCGGGATGCTCGACGCGATGATCGGCGAATCGTCGCGCGGAAAGGTCGACGAATCGAAGCGAACTCCGTCTATCGCTCGATGAACTCGACGTACCTCGAAATACGATCCTTCGCCGACGGATCGGTTCTCGGAAGAGGCGTCGCTGTCGGACGGGTCGGTCCTCGCTCCGGAGACTGAATGATGATCACGGTACTCGGATCCCGAGCTGTATCCGGCGGCGACGCGCCTCGCGCGTTCCGTACGCGCCGAGCGAGCGGACTGTCCCGGCGATTCCGCTCCGGAGCCGCGCGATCGTCCGCGGCTGAGACGAGGCTGCTTCGTGACCGGTTCCTCGTCGCTGTCGCTACTGCAAGGCGCGGGGTTCTGAAACAAACAGCCGAATCCCTTTTACTCGATAATGTAAGCAATGCGATGTAATAACAGCGATTCCCTGCTGTTTAAATAAATAAATTCATTTTATCGACGCTACGATATCTGTGACTTTCTATCGTCCGAAAACGTCGAATGTATGTACATACGTTGCTACGTACAACACACTTATCTTGTATTAATAAACTTATCGCTCACTATCAGCGCTGCTGCGTCATACGACGAGGTTGGAATTGATGAGATAGAGATAGAGAGAGTTGTGGAGCCTAATGCTTTACCGAGATACTTTGTTCAAGTTTCTACATCCACTTTCGACGAGAAATAACGGGACGAGATTGGATCCGTAGAAGAAAACTTCTACGGATAAAATTTTATTTATTTAGATAAACATAAGACAGCGAGATTTTTCAAAACTTCAAGGAAATTATATCTCCAATAGAAAAACTACGCATGTTTCAAGTTATAGAAGTGCAGAGGCCTACCGTCTCTGTATCTAACTGTCGTGTCATAAACTAAGTAATAAACTAAGTATTTGTCTACACTATCAAGTAAGGATAGGTGGCGACACACAATGACTGACAAAATATTCTTTTTGATCAATCTAAAAATCACGGTCTTTATCTTACATTACATTAGAGATTTAATGTAAATGAATACGTTTACATATTACAAGAGAATATTTGGTCTTGTCGTTTAATGTGAATCAATCTCAAATAAGTCTCTATCTATTTCATAATGTATCGCGAATTCGTCAATTATTTACAAACTCAATTTTACGTTAGAATTTCCATTTCTTATTAAAATGGTAAAATAAATAATTTTTTCTTTTATTTCGATGTACAAACCATTAAATTTCATAAAAGAAAAGTTATCCGTGCGTAAAGGAGTGCCTACTTCCGCAGTGAGATGCATTTGGAATACAGTTTTGCTTAAGGCTTTCTTTCTCTTCGAGCGTCGAATTAAACGGAACCGCAGCGGATACTCAATATACTATTCTCAATAGTCATCAATTGTAAAGCATCTTCGTCAATTGCACAATCACTAGTAAGTTATTGCTTGCCCACACTTTGCTTCCCGGCATCGCCCATTCGCTCATCCTCGTCGATCCATCTTGTCTGACATAGTTTCTCACAAGTTTGAGTTTAATTACCGCAACCAGCACAGCGGGATTAACACCCGAGGAGCAGAATATACTGACGAAGTTTAATTCAAAGCGATAGGACGGGGACAGTAATCTATATTTAAATTAAAGCGCACTTTCACATTTCAAATATTGCTTTTTATATTACCATCTTAGATTGCTGAAATTAATTAAAATCATAGTCATAATTTGAAACTTTAATATATTTATTATATTTTATTTTATTATATTTAGTATTATATTTAATATTATAATAATATATTTAATATTTTTATTATATACTTATTATATTTTTCATTTATTTTTTTTTCGCGTTTGCGCTTCAAGACAAAATAATAAAAAATCATCTTTGGGAAAAAATTTAAAATATTCTCGTTCATATATAAGTATATCGCTTAATTATTTTGATTCTTTATGTTCACAGATGGATACATCTTTTGTGAAAGATAAAAAATACAGATAACTCACCTTATTTCTTATACGAGATACGAGGGTTTCAATGTGATACTGCCATTCCAAGGCAAGTAGAAACAGTTGATGCCAACGTCGTTCTAACGATCTTGCTATCTGTAAAGGCTGTGAAAATTGATGTTGCTGGTTTTCCTGTTGCTTCTGCTCCTGTTGCTGCGTGAAAACTTTATCCCCTAATTTGACAACCGAACTGACGATACGTCCGTGCGCCTTAATGTCTCGTTGGAGTACCTGAAACAGAAATTTGTCACGTCTCTGTTACTATCTTTAGGTTAAAGAAAGAAAGATAAATTAACAGATCGCGATCGATGTAGATTTCTATCATGATATCTTATCTCCTTGTCTAGATTCTGTAGATTCAGATATATACATGCAGTTATGTAGAACATGTAAAACATTAGATAAATGTGAAACAAGTACGCGAAATGCATCTCAGCACAGCATCGACATACTTGAATCTAATAGCTGTTCAATGACGCTGATGACGATTAATAACGTGGCGAGTTCATGATACCCCGGGTAAGATTGAGTCGGAAGAAAGTAAGCGCAGAGCTTAAGAGCGTGTATCGCGTAGCATCAGTCGACACTGCGTATGTATGTGTGTACGTGTGTACATACGCTAGAACATAAAGGTTAAACGTACTCGTACAAAGAAAACGTTTAAACTTCTTTATTACTTCCGCCAAGTAAGCCAAGCCACGCTAGTTAGTAAGTAGGCTCTCTTCCTCTCTCTCTCTCTCTTTCTCTCTTTTGTCTAACGCGCGTGTACATTCGCGTTTCCTCGAATCGAGACACTAAATCTCCGCGAGAAAAACAAAGGTGTGGGATATCACTCCACGCAGTTCGTATATTAGCCCACTTTCTCTGATAGATTGCATACGATTATGTGTGATTGTTCTACTTATCTCGCAGCACGACGCGATTGCCGCGTCTCGTTCTGCGAGCAACAAACGTGCGGTTCGCTTTCACGCGCGCGCGTTCTTGCACGGCTCTCGTCGCGGCTGAAACTTTTTCTCTTCTTCTTACATCGCCCCTTCATTGTCAATCGTTCAATCGCACTCGAAAGGAGTAACGCGACGGCAGCCGAGGAACCAGCCGGTTATGAAAGCGTGAATATCTCTCTCCGACAGAATGTGAAACGGGAAGATATATGAATCGAGCCAGTCAGCGCGCTCGTGAATAACTTTATTATTAATAGAAAATTTCTGCGTTTCTCGCAGATCGGATAATTAACGTATCGGATAATGGATAGGGTGAAATTATGACTGCGGTCGTAAATTGTGAAATGCTACGCATTTTCCTGTAGCTCGTCAGTAGCTCGTACAATTGTGTAATACACTTGATACATAAAACGCATATTCATTGAAAAAAATATGTACTATAAAAAAAAAAGATATTTTCTTAAAAATATCACATATCCTATATATATCGGAGATTGATACGTTCGTTTTCGTAACTTTTGGTCCGCATTCCGAGCACGCGATGTATACATATAATATACGGTTGCACGCATGGAATCTGATAAGGAACAAGTAGGATGACCGTGATAAAATGTGTGCTGAAGAAAACGTAAAGGAATAAAATAAGATCTATCGTGCGTTGCATAGTAATCGTAAGTTTGATGAGAAAGTTCAGCGACAGATATTAAAGAATCGCGAGGAGTGAATTGCCATGTATATGAGAATGTATTCGAGAAGAGAAACACGATCACTACTTTATCTGAGGTAAGATATGTAATTTATGGTTTGAATTCGTAATGCCAAGTCGCCACGTGGAAACGCGAGACGAATTGCAAGAGAGAGAGAAATGCTGCGTCGGTGGCAGTCCACGCATGCCGTCGATGTGTTATTGACATTCACCGATAGTCTACATACTTTCACATCGCGGAATAATGCATTCGATGTTATTAATTACAAAACTCTTTTTTTCTCTCTCTCTCTCTCTCTCTCTCTCTCTCTCTCTCTCTCTCTCTCTCTCTATTTATCTATAATTTTATTAATACAGCTAGAGAAATATATTTATAGATATTTATATTCTCTAATTTTATATAAGAAAAATAACAAATATTCAAGAAAAGAACGAAGAATCTCGTGTATGGTGATTGACTTGAGAAAATAGAATAGCAAAATTAAAATAGATAGAAAAATAGAGAATGCATGAAAAATGGTGAAATCGAATGAGAAAGATAAAACAAAAAATTATATATAAAGAGAGAGAGAGAGAGAGAATTACTTTCGTGACTACATATATAAAAACAGTTCGCAGAAGTTATTCTTTCCCCGAGGTGGAAATTATTATTATAAAAGAGCCCAGCCGGTCTTTCCAGCTCTTCGCTTTCCACCTCTTCGACTGGTTTCTATCGCGCTTGTCAGAATGTCGTCGGCTCATCCCAAGTTGAAGGCCTCGACGGTAATGTTAGGGCAATAACCTCTGGGTAAGTTGCAATACTAACAACTGCAGTCTAAAAAAAAAAAAAAAAAAAAAATCGAATGGCGTGGAAAAATCGACGCAAAAGTCAACCGAAACGCTTTTCCTTTCGACAGTGATAGAATATCTCTTATGGCGGTGTCTTCATGCGTGACAATGACATAGTGGAAAATATTACGTGATACAACACAGGAAGTGAGTTGCGCGGGCGAACGTAATGTAATGACGATAACGTAATGTCATACGAGATGCGGGTTCCCGAAGCACGCAACGCGTGTCTCACAGAGAGAGTCTATCATTCTATCACGTGGTAGTGATAATGTGTCCTTATGTCGGTCGATTGACAACCACGACACGACGATGACAAGGAGTGAAATGGCACGTCGAATCACGCGAGAACTCGCGGCGATAGTAAAAGTAGATAAATTTAGAGAGCAATGTGTGTTGTGTGTATTGAATAATTCAGACCTGACGTTATCTCATGTTATGAAATTAACAGAGCTATTATTGAATGACACGTGAGTCAATCTCTACGTGATTAAGTGGAAAATAAGATTCCACCAAGAGAGTCGACAAATTATACTTCTATAATATGAAACGGGGAGATTAACTTCCGCGCGCCGAGATAGCGATTTGACAAGTTGCAAGAATATAAAGTGGACTTTACGTTTTAATTAATCCGATGCTGGTGTATCTCTCGAATATCGGAGAAGTAAGAGTTCCCGTTAAATTATATTAAGAGCGACATAGCGGATATGTTCTATTATCTAATTCACGCGCTATAAATCGCGCAGGGGGGGGGGAGGCTCGCGCTTATCAAAATATTGCCAGCTCGTAACGTTAGAACGTTGCATAAGTGCACATTTCGGTTTTCAGAGCATGACCGTCGGTAAACCGTTTGCATTCTGAGCGTATCGGTCTTAGATCGATGGAAAATGCGTAACAACGCGGTATCATGACCGGTAGAAAAAAAAATCAGGACAATATCGCCGCAGAATGGAGATTAATCCGAGACGAGCGAGCCGATAACTCGCCGGGTGCGGCTCCGATACCTCCGAGCGATTCCGAGACCAACATCGGCTGCCGGATCGCTTAAATTGTTTCGAGGAATGTATCATCTCACGGAACGTTTTCTACAGGGTGTCTCGGCTTAAACTGGGACATTTGAACACGCGCGTTGTTCGTCGGCATACATTGAAAAATGTGTAGCTTTTGAAAGCTGCATACAGAAGCACAGAAAATATTTGTTCTAAGAAAACCAACATATTCTTCGGCATGTATTGAAATAGATTTCGCGAGTTAAAAACTATAGACTTGTTCTTTAAAAAAAAAAAAAAAAAATTATTGTATATATGTAGATATTTAAAAAATTTCCTTAGAATTTCACTATTATCGTTGCCTACTATTTTATATTTACAAATTGAAAGATTAAAAAAGGTTCTTTTATCGAGAACGCCCCTATATATTTCGACGACGTCGCAGAAGAGCACTGTTATTACCATGCCGCTTCTTTCAATCCAGGTTGAATATTCTATCGAGAAATCTCTTTCGGCATACAATCTAATCATGATTTATCGACACGCTTCGTACGATGAGTAAGTGTACTTGCCACTAACACGGAGAAAGTTAATTTGTCATTACTATGTCATTATGTTTCGCCATGTATATAAAATTTTGATGCAACTCCGAATTACTTTTTCTTTCTTTCTTTCTTTCTTTTTTTGCTAATATCCTCGAATAAATTTTCACCAGCAAATTATTTTTCAGTGTGTTGCTTTATATACCTTATATTATATACTTTACTTATTATACGCGCGCATAATATACCTTCGTAGACACGAGCAAGCCGCAACATTGATTAAAGCAGTTAATATCCCGTAAAAAAGGACTCTTCGTCCAATCTCTTTCGATTCATGAGATAGAATCAAGTTTCTTTGTGTGGGAAAGAGAAAGTGTACACTCCACCGATACTAATTTCTTCACCTTCGGTATAGTCTTGCGTTTATTCTTGAAAAATGACGTCGGGATACGATGTGCTATGTTATTTAAGGTCGCACTGGTAAATGTGGGAGGTTAAATCGCAGGCAAAACGCGTGGATAATCGGTTGTAAGGCTAAGACTGCACCGGCACTTAGTGCGTTCACTAAGCGATTTTTCTTCACTTCCGCGAAGACCAGCGAGACATGCTAACGCTATCTCAAAGGATTCAAGATACCGAGGGTAATTGCATACAATCGTTACAGCAGTAGTTTCGCGAATCCTAGCGGTAAACCACCTTCCACATGGCACATTTTATACTACGAACATGTGGGTATATTAATCATGTAAAATTATTGTCACGAATTCACAATCATATCTCGTTTGAGTAACGAAAGATTTAACAATGCATGACCTCGACAAAATCTTGCATTTGTCTCACTAGTCTCCTTGAGACCATTTTTTTAAATGTAATTTCTATTTATCGTGTATTTTATTATATACTTATAAATTTTAAGTAATTTCATTCTTTTCTAACTTCACAAAAAATTTTTATAGAGAGATTTAAAAACAAATTTTTCTGGGAGCTAAAAACTAAATGACGTTATGTAATTATTGCGAGGGCATGTAATTATTGTATAAACAAGATGATTAAAGCAATGTAATTATCTTTAAAATTGTCATTATCCTTAAAAAGAAAATTCCTGAAATATAACGGTCTCTCTTCTACACTTAGGGGAATGTTTCCAAAAATAAATAAATGATAACTACTGCTACTCCTGCGATACATCTCAAACAAATCAATTTACAATTGTAATATAAATTTATGATATATAGAAATATTTAAAAAAATTTAATTTAACCACACCGGAAATGTTGAAACGTCTTTCTTGCATGTCTCTAGAAACCTTGGTAACTTAAAAGACTGTAAGTCCCATCGGACTCGGAAATGGTGGTCGCATCAATGTTCCTAGTTAACGGATGACGCCAAGCGAGTGAGTCAGCCTACACGCATACACGCAAAGACAAAACGACTCTGTGATATAACGAGCTATAGTGAAAAAAAAAAAAAAAAAAAAAAACCACAAAAACCCCATCAACACTTTCCGGCAACTTGATAATATTAACCTATCGATTACGACGGTCTGAGACGTTGAAAGATGATTCGTTCGACGGGATATCTGCATGAACGATCTAATTCAAGTCCAGCCTTTCGTGATTGCATTGGCGTTGCGTATAATAAAGTTTGCCATCACAGCTCCTCCATTCATCGTGATTTTCTTACAAGTTTTTTTTAGTACATTATTAAACGTCCTATATCGAACATGTCATTTGCAATTCCTTTCAGCGCGAAACAATCGCCGCTATAAGACTTCCTTTTTTTATCCAACCGTCGAGCTACATTATCTCACACAGATGTGCTCCGATACGTCATAAGGTTTCCTGCGACGTCGCTTATATCAGTTTTCAAAGTGAAAAATTTATTAAAAATCCTTTCTCAAATTTAAAAACATTAAGTAGTTGGATGATTAAATCTCCGATAAAAATTTCCACGCTCCGATGCAGAATAGAACGCAAATTACGCGGAAGAATAATGATTTGCACGTTGAGCAATCTCGTTGCTTCGAAGCAACAAGCCCGCAACAATCAAACGGAGCGCGCGTATGCATATGTATATGTATAAGTACTAACTTCGCGCAACGCGCATATGCGGCCGCGTAATCGCAAATCTCGCATTCTGCGGGGGAATTGTAAAAAAATATTGACTAAAAAATTTTCTATTCCCTTTCACTTACAGTACACGCCGCTGCGCGCGTGATGGTGACGCAAGAACGACAGCACCGCGAGTTTCCATCGCGAGTATCCCTCGTGCATCGCGTGAGCGATGCATATTTCAGAGATGATTATACAGTCTCCATATAAAGGAAGATATATAGTCTTTTATAGAGAAAAGTCGTCTGAACATTTTCACTCTTTTGCCCGGCGCGGATACTTGGCGCGCAACGTAATTTAATCCCGCTTTAATCCGACTTTAATGCGACCTAAAGATTGAATTTTAATGCAATATTTCAACGGATGATGCGGACGGTGATCCTCGATTTGCGTGCGAGAATGCGTGCACCAGCACGCACGAATAAATTCACGTCCGAGACCTTCCGAGACTCACAGCTGCTAACCGAGTTATCCAGGTCGTCCTCGCCTCATTTCTCGTCGTCGTGTTCTTATTCAATGTCCCACTGTACCCCACTAGGTAGAATAACTTTGGTTTTGTCGACGGTCGGATTTGCGGTTTCGCGAGCATCTCGTAAATCTTACGAGCGGAAATAACGACGTACCGCGAGAGGTTTACCCCCTTACGAAGTGGCCAAATTATCGTATCGCCGATAAGGCTCGTAAAGTATACCTCGTTATCGTGACACGTAGTCATTTGAACTTTGAATTAAATTGACATTATTTTTATCCGCGAATCGCTTATCTTAAACGTTAATTTTTATGACGTGTCGTTACAAGAAGATAACAAGCAATTCTAAATTGGACAATTTTTTATAACGCGTCGTTATTAGGAAACATTACAGGCAGAGTTAGATAATTGGACAGCATATAAAATATCGTCAAAAGTGTGCTGGCAAAAATATTTATCTACCATAAAAACGTTGATAATAAAACGAAAAAAGGCTCTATATAAATACAAAAATTCAAATAAATACAAAATTTATCTGTCGATGACGGTCCAAAGGAAGGAACGTTCAAATAAAGAAGATTTTAAGTTTATTGCGTCTAATTTCTACGCCTGGCTCTTATTAGCCCGTTTCTTCTACCTGAATTTTTGTATAAAAATGTTATTCGAGAGATGAAAGTTTCACGTGTAACGCGAAATTATGCTTCCGACGAATATCGCGTCTTGTGCGGCAATACTTCACCCGCGATGTAAACATTATTGGACAGCGGGAGATATCGCGGCAACTTCAATCGTTCATCTAGCCGTTGTCGGTTGTCCCATCAATTAGAGAGAGAGCTAATGTTAAATTAACGGTGCGATATTATACGGAATGGGAGAAGAGGTGTGAACACGGAGACTCTAGTCGCCGCGACTTGAGACTTTTCTCTCGCCTCGATCTATTTAAAATTCGCTACGGTCGCTCGGCCGCGAAAAATCTATCTATCCCGCGAGAGATCGTTTTTCTTTCGGAAGGAGGGCAATCGCGTTCTAATGTCGCGCGAGCGTGGAGTTCCGCGGAGCGACGAGCGCTTCCAAAAATACTCTGGTTCAAAAGCCGAGTGGCTACTGTCCGGCTGCTTTACGCACATTTCCTCGCATGCTCTCTCTCTCTCTCTCTCTTCGAGCATCTATCTCACCGCACACCGGAGAGTTTCAAATATATTAATTAACCGCACAAACAAAACTGGATAGCCGAACCGACTCTGATATTCTTTCGACTTTCTCTTTTAAACGAACGAGTACACCGGGTAAATAAGTGGCAAATAAGATATTCGGCAGCGCATTGACACTCGTGCAAATGTATACAGGTACGAATGTAGAAAGTCTCGAAAAGAGAGTGGAGTGAGATGGGAGGAGATACGGAATACAATTCCTCTTCTTTCGTGATGGGCAATTAAAATTAAAATTTTGAATTGAATAATCAACGAGCCGGTAATCAACAGCGATTACCGGACAACTGAGCGCATAAAAAATTCCGCGCATAAAAAATTCCGCAAGGATCTACTTTCTCTTTATACGGACAATTCCGACGTGAACTCGCTTGACCTCGAACGACCGACTTCAACGTCCACGAATGTCGTTCAACGGAGCATCTGCCGTGATGCGATGCGATGAGTGTCGATGACCAAATGCAACGGAAAATAATATGTGGACCGGAGCTCGAGCGTTAGCAGAATCGGGACACGGACGGAGGATCGACACGTGTGTGTGTGTGTGTATGATCGCGGTACGGTAAATACGCGAGGTGTAATCGATCGAAACTTGCGCGGCTTCCCGTTTTCCACATCATCTTATCTCGACGATAACGGCTATCTACTTTGACGAATACGCGGTTAAAAAAAAATCGAAAAAATATCGAGAATAAAATTCCGACTCGCGCACGTACTTTTTTTTCCCCCGAATGACAATTTCCCCTTTTCACGCTAATCGATACATATAATGATGTAATCGTACCGAAGAACAAAGAGCGAGAGATCGTATCGGAGATGCATTACTCAAACACCGGTTGACAGCATCCACCGTAACTGCTTCATTGTTTCACGTTCTCTTTGTTGTAACAATAACGGGACAAATATCAGCGGGATGAATCTCAACCGCGTTTCACGGGGGAATCGTGGACGGGTTGAAATTGGCTTGAATAGATGCGTTATCTCTCGAATAGAAATTCTGAAGAGATTAACGAGCGAGTCAGATTTCGGTTAACAAGGATGCCCCTTGAGTTATCGAGATGAATGCAACAAGTTAGCCGCGCGCGCACACAGGCAGGAAATGTGTAGCGTCTCTCTCCGGATCGGAACTCGGAACGCCGACTTTCACGTTCTAAATTCCTTTATCTTACACGCGAACTTTTATATAACACACACACACACACACACACACGTACGAATCTCGAAACAATGCTGGTTCCGAGCAACGGTCGATTCGACGATAGCGCGATCCGTTCGAGATATCTCTCTACAGAAAGATTTCTAAGATTACAATTAGACTAACAATAAGGAGACGATAAGTTTTTCTATCTTCGGATAATCTTACCAAAATGCATATCCACCACGTCGAGGGAAAAAGCGGCGCACTGTCGTATATGTCAGCGTAAAAACGGGGATGTAGACGGATGCGGTCGAGATAGCACGCGTGTATCCAGCGAGAAGAGGAAGCCCGCGCAAGGAGAGGAGACGAAGCGATCGAGCATCGTAAACGCCACTACGAACACTTGCGAACTTATGGATGACGAGGCGCGTCTTCTTTTTCTTTTCCTTTTTTTTTTTTTTTTTTTTTCACAGTCGGCACAGACACCCAGACCAGCGGCTACGAGACGAGACGGATCGAGACTGTACGCGCGTTTCTTCTCTCAAATTCTTTTATTCCCTCTCGCTTCCGCGCCGCGCTCGTTCCGTCGCACTCGTCGTCACGACGCATGAATGACTCCTTCGCCACGCTACGCCGCGCGGGGTCACGCGAGGGCGGTTGTTCGGCGGCGGTTAAACCACGCCGAATGGACCGCGCGAAGAGTCGCCGAGCTCTCCGAACGTTGCCGAGGTATGTCTCGGTTAGACGAGGACGAACGGACGGACGGACGGATGGGAAAACGAGTAGGAGACGAAGAAAGAAAGAAGGAAGAGAGAGAGAGAGAGAAAGAGAGGGACCGAGAGGGGCGGCCGGTTAGGCCCGAAGGGAGAAAAGGAGACCTGTCTGGCTGACCCACACCGTACCCCGGGCCCCGGGTACGATTGTGATCCTTCCCCGCCGCTTTTATAAGAGGACGACGCTTGTGAGATGCCGGTGCTAAAAGCCCAGTCACACGTTGCACATATCGATGATCGCTGTATTTGCTCCTTAACGTTACACTAAGTTACGTGAGGGATGGTCGCGATGTCACAAATCGAACATAAGAGACGCGGCGAACCATTTGCGTTTAAATATAGCGATGTTCTTTAAGAAAAAAGAAGGAGAACGAGACAACAAATGAAAGGAGAGAGAGAGAGGGAGAGAGAAATAGACGCGAAGAAAACGAAGAGATAAACGTAGGGGGAGGATGAAAGAAGAGAGAAGGAGAAGGAGGAAGGGAACCTTGGATCAACGTGCTCGCTGTAACGTGCCCGTCCACCGGCGACGACCGTGGAACGGCGAACTCTGTCGGCTCGTGCAGCCGGCAGCAGGCAGCTGGTCTCTCCAGCGCCCAACGAAGCGCATCGTTTGCGTCCGAACGTGAGCCTTCGGCAAAGATCGGAGCCCGGAATAAAACAACAAACGTGGGTCCGCGCGCCGACTGTTCGCTCCCCACTCTTTAACTGCGTACGCCGTCACATCCGTTCCTCCTAAACGTTGCGTTGGTCGGTCGTTGGTGAGGTAGCATAAATTCAGGCTGATACACACGTGCTCGACCAACGCGCTTTATTCTTAGCACGTATTCCACCGAATCGTGCCGCTTCCTAGCAATCTCGTTTTGGCATTAACAATTAAATCGGTTAATGAACGAGACGCTTCAGCTGAAGCTGATTCATTCGCACATTTATGCCTCATTTCCGCCTCGCGTGCGTTTAATGCTATTCAGTTTATTTATTAAAAATAGAAAAATGACAAGAACGCAAGCATAAATGTTATTCAAAGAAAGCTATAAAAACGTTTGCCTTTTTCTGTAAAATCACAATAACTCTCTCTCTCTCTCTCTCTCTTATATCATCTTCAGATATTTATTTTTCACTTATTGTTTAAATCTAATGGAAATATTGGAGCAATATTTATGCTTCCAGATAGGAGTATTCTTTTTTATAAAAGAGACCTTTTTACAACAAAATGTAATAAAAAAAGAGAGAATAAATAAGAGAGATAAAATGGCATTTGGCATATCGCCAGTAAATATATACACATGGTGAAATTTGTCAAGAAATAAGAAGATAGAAAAACTTTTCACGAATTATACAGAAACCTCATTATTATAGAAATAAAATAATAGAAAACGATGTTACTCACCATATGTTCTATCGCTTTTTCTTCCAGTTCAGGTAGAGTCCAATTGACGTGGAAGCTCAAAGGTTGAAGACGCGATTCCATTCCTCGTAACCATTTTCTTAGACATTTTACTTCACGTTCAAAATCTGTTAATACAAATTTGCACATTAATAATAAGCCAATTGGGAAATGTAAGGTAATTTTTCAAAGAGCAATAAATCATCACCTGCTGATATATCTTGTTGACTAGATACAGGTCGGTCTATGGGCGCCATAATTTGTTCGACTAATTCCCATTTTGCGTTCAAGTGATCTACACGCCACGCCACTTCGTCTTTTAAAGCAGGGGCGCGAGAAATTAATTTTTCCGCTTGTTCATTAAACAATTTGCGTCTGTACGCCTTGCGTTGTAGCTCCTCCATATGAGCCTAGTTAAGAATAATAAACTTATTTAATTCAAAAGATTATATTTTTAAAAATTTTATATATATTGAATATAACAAAATTGATACATACTGCACGCAGGCTTTTGTCTAAAAGATTCTCTTCCTTAGAATAGACCAATTCTTGAAGAATTCTTAACCATGAGTAAAGCTCTGAAAATTGGCTACTGACTTCTTTCAAATTCCATGACTGTGTCGACACATCCGTTTCATCCCATGTTAATTCACCATTTGCTTCCTAAAACATCAAAATAAGATTTTTTTGTATATTATCCAACATTTACATTTTTATACTATACATGCGCATAAAATTTTGAGATACTTTACCTTGCAAGTGTCGATTAAATTAGTATCCATAATATAATCATAATTAGACCTTATAGCTGCCCAAAAGTCATCTTTGCAGTCTTCATAGTTTATCCACATTCTTTGAACACTTGTTTGCTTTGGATCTTTTCTGAAAATATAAATTAGAAATTATATCCAATTCCAATCTATCATAATCTATCAAATCTAAATAAGAGATCATCGATATACTAAATATGATCAAATAACAGCTATCATGACTAATAATAGTGACTAATACTAATAGGAACATACCTCTTCTTGGTAAGACTATTATAAAGTCTTTCCGTCGTTGTTCTGACATGTCTTTGTCTTTCCAAGCTTTGACTATTTGGTTGAAGTGATGTTAGAGAACTCATCCTTTTTGCCTTATGGTAATCTGCATTCACAAAACATTAAACATGTATATAACAAAATTCTCTCGTACGTCACAATTTATGATAAAATAATATAAATCTTTCTTCCGTATCATGTATATAACAAAATTCTCTCGTACATCAATTTACGATAAAATAATATAAATTTTTCAAAATATATATAATAATATATTTTTAAAACTGCGTATATCTAAGTCCATGTGCACTATATTAATATATTATCACAAAGAGATGTATACATATTCTCTTTGCAATGTAATTCATCGCATAATAGCTATAACAGTTCCTTTTAAGATATGCACATATATATTACTATAAAAAGAACGAGGAATTTCGAGCCACAGCATAGATAATTTATCGCTTGAATATAACCTTATCTGTAAGGCCTCCGTTCTTGATCAAACACTCTCAAGTTTTCCATGCGGGGCACTCTGCTGAAGTGAGTTCTTGCGCAAATATACTAATTTCAGAAAAGAAAAGAAAAAAAGTAGCGAATCGAACTTTGCCATTTGCGGTGTCTCCGTCGAGACGGAAAAACTCGCGAGTAAATCGCGAGAAATCCCTCGTTTCTCTCGAACTTGTTAGCGCGAAAATAAAAGGGAGATACACAAATACACACCCGTATTGTCGACAGTCATCGGATCCCCGGGGGGATTAGATTGTTTTCAGTCCGTGGCGCCCATTTGCGCGTTTCGCCGACGAAACCGCGACCGATGAAACCGGAGACCGCGAGGAACTCGCGCGGAGCTGGCGAGGCGGCGCACACATCCGAACCCAAACGAAGACACACCTGCCCGTTATCGTTCTCTCTTTCTCTATCTCTCTCTTTCTCTCTCTCTCTCTCTCTCTCTCTCTCTCTCTTTCTCTTGGAAGGGAGAATGTCACCGGACAATTAAAAATTTCATCGCTTACTACCGTCACTGGCCGCAACAGTTCTCCGCCCACGAAGAGAACGCGCACGACGAAGGAAGTCGCACCTCCGAGGAAGAGGTTCGCGCCGCGAATCTCTCGATCAGCGTTTCGTCGACGCTAAAAACGGCATAACCTTTCCGTGCCGCGCGACGAGGACCGCGTAGCGACGTAAAACAAATCCACCGCAAGGTTCTTTCTTTTTCTCTTTTTTTTTCGTTGTTGTAATAAAGAACCGCCACCGCATACCATAGTGCACCACCGTCGGTGCCTGTGCTCCGGTGCTTTTGCAGTCGCGCGTGCGTTCTCGTCCTCCGCGGCAATTCGATGATCGGTTATATTGGCGCCCTTCCGACGGTTATCACCGTCCGTTAAACGCGAAGATCCGGCCCGCGACTGCCTCGTCTTCCGGACGGCATCGTTCGCGCGATTAACCGTAGTCGACGTCGTGACGTCACGATAATCCCCTGATAAGCATTTTCGAAATGTGCGAGTAAAAAGAGAGATGTGTATATATGTATGTACACACAGGTGCGGCGACTGCAGGTGCAGGTGCAAGCACACTCCCGACTACAATAGGGACATTTCTCGGGTCAATGGAAATGTTATTATCGCGTGGTAAAACAGGTGACGTCACCTGACTGCTGTATCTGCTTTATTGCATGACGATAAGTACTACTGCAGTTTACGCGACAATTCGACAGTCCTAACCTCTCTGTAATATAGGCTACGTAGGATCTTTCGAATTCTAAAGGGGAGAAAAGAAAACAAGTAGTACAGACTATCAAAAACATGACAACAACAAATTATTTGGATTTAGACATAAATAAGTTATTCCAGGAACATACCATTAAAGAGATCGAAGAGATTCAGAAAAAGATTCAATTGGAAAGTGATAGAAAGAAGATAGAATTACGAACGTTAGTCGGGTAAGACTTGTTCGTGTAATCTAGTGCTTGGATCACAAAATCCTTTTTTCAAATCATTAGCTAAAATATATCTTATTAAAATGCGTATCAACTTGTGTGTGTGTGTGTGTGTGTGTCTTTTTGTCATTTTAAAATTTACATTAGAGTATATATTTTTTTAAACTGAAAGATTACGTCAAGTTCTTCAAAAATCTTGTATATCAAAGTGATTTATATTAATGACTTTCAGAGAACGATATCGGGATCTAATATTGGCTGCTGACACAATTGGAAAAATGAAGATAACATCGGAACAAGTTACTACAA
Source organism: Lasius platythorax (assembly GCA_963971435.1). Lineage (NCBI taxonomy): Eukaryota > Metazoa > Arthropoda > Insecta > Hymenoptera > Formicidae > Lasius > Lasius platythorax. Next base: position 2,910,934 of record OZ020538.1, on the reverse strand, counting down.
GAATCGCTAATATAGAGGATAAATTTAAGGAACTACAAAAGAAATATCTAATTGGTTTTAAAACAGAACCAATGGGAGATAAGCTAGAGAGGTGTCCTTTCTAAGATATCATATCTGCATACATTATCTGCATGAAAAAAAATTTATATCGATGCTAAATCTAGATTATAATTTCTTGTAGGAGATGGCATGTCTCGGATTCCATTATTATCCAAATCAAAATTCTAATGGACATTCCACAGTATATTTGGACGAGTATCGAAGATCAGAATTTGCTACTTGCTACACAGTTATACATAATAGCGCAACATATAAATTATAGTTTAATGTTTGAAGTAGGCAGTACAGAACTGGCACATAAATACCCGATTGTTTCGAAGCAGTGGGATGTTATTACACAATTTAAAAACATTATATCTAATGAATGTAACAAAAGATTGCAGTCATTAGATGTTTCAACAATTGTTGGTATTCAAATTATAGAAAATATTTGTAATATTTAAATATATTAGTTATTGATAATATATTTGTCTTACACAGAATGCTGCAAATTGTTTAGCGTCTCTTGTGTTCTTAAACGAATCTACGTTTGTGGATCTTTTAGAAAAATTAATATCCACAAGAAGTCGTGCAATTGAATCTATCATTAAAGAAGAGAGTCATGATAGTGTTAAGAATAAGCTGAAGTTATGTATGAGGATACTTATACAAACTGTCCACTTGATATATTCATGTTTTATACGTAAGTATTTTATCTATTTTAGAATCATATGTAAACACGAAATTCTATTTTGAAATATATTACATATAATTATAGATGCAGACAATGCACCAGGAGGTTTAGTCTTACAATTTATAATAGACATAAAAGATAAAGAAGCGTATTACTTGCTATCACAACTTGATTTAAGTCAAGATTTACTTGAGGAATTTCTGCCATCCGTTACCAAAAATCATAAACCATTTGTTCAAGATGTACCAAACAACTTTCCTTTATCAATCCTTCAAGACAGTGTTAAGTCTTGGTTGGAATGGGTCAATGAATTTTCTAATCTCGAAGTTACCAAATTATTAGATTTAATAGTTTCTATCAAAGGCCTATATAATGTCCGGGAAGAGGCTATCAGCGTGAATCTACCTGAAAATTGGAATTACATATGGGAAGAGCTCTCTTTACCCAGAATAAGTTTTTGGATGGAATTCTTTCAGCCTATCATAACTAGACGAGCAAAATGTAATCGCACATCTCTCTGTATATGGAAGGTAAAGATTTAACTTTGATAATTAATGATGACCTGTTAACAGGTATTATAATGGATAAATGGACAGATGCGCTAGCCGATTTAAAATCCGGTATAATAGATTTACTCGAAAAAGTAGCGCATGACAAATTTGAATTTCCGGAACATGATTTACGATGGTTTGTATGGAAAGATTCTCCCACCGACATTCCACAGAAGCTTACAAAGAATGGAGGATTAGATAACAAGAGATCCTTGCTGATGAAAGCCAAAGGATATTCTCCAAATGTAATCAAATTATGCGAAAGATTGGACGAAAATCTGTACACGCTATTGTCTGATCTTGAGCATTATTTATATGAGACTGAACGAATAATAACGCTCAAAGATAATTTACTTTCGGCGAACATATCTTTAATTGCAAATTCATTTTGTGATCGTAATGAAGTCCAAGAACATTTGCAAATAATCAGCACCGAAAACATTGAAAATCTTGTACAGTTTATAAAGAACACGTGTGTTAATGAAAAACCCGAACATGGTCAACGCGATATAAACGCTATTGTATTGGCAAGATTTCTCTTTGCGTTAACTACTTTGTGTCCGAATTTAAACAAATGTTTTACATCATCAAAAGTATCTGGGTTTGCCATCACTAACGTTAAATGGCAAACTATTTGTGAAAATCTGAAGGAAGAAAGTACTTGCGTGTGGTCGATTTGGGCTGACATATATAAAACTAAAATACCCGAATATATGAAAAAATATATATTAAGAGAACCAATTGATGGATTGCGCGTTCATTGGATTGTCTCAGAGTGGGAAAAAGTCACTATCGAGGAAGAAGCTGGGGAAGGAAAGCAGATAAAATCTGAAATTTTAGTACCGTATCAACCATCGATACCTTTGCAGAAATTCTTAACAGTTATCTGCAAAGATTTAAATAAGATTATACCTCATACACTTCCAAAGTAAGTAAATGATGCAACACTAACATGGATCAAGATGTTTTCATTCAACACGGTATATCCTATTCTTTTTTTAATTTTAGGAGAGTGCTGCAACAAATTATAGAAAAAATAATTACAGAATTGTTTAATTATTATCTTAACTCATTGAAAAACATAGACCTCAGGCAGAAACAAGCATTTCAAGTACTATATGATATAAAATATTGCACCTTGCTTATGGTGCCACGTGAAAATAAAATTCTCAATGAATTATCAAGCAAAACTTGCGATGCAGTACTTGCGAAGATAGACCCATTCGACTATGATGTTTTCAATCCATTTATTCACATTAATATCAAAAAATCCGTTCAAAGATCTTTGGTTAGTATATCATTAATACATGAAGAAGATGGAACTTCCACACACAGTGATAATAAGATTTATTTTATCTATTTTTTAGTTGATATTTGGCAATTTGGTATCTCATTTGGAACAATTACATTCGATTTTGGGTGCACGCAATGAACATGCGAATAATGATGGTGGGAAAAACGAATCGCCTGCAATACTTGCGGTATGTACGGGAGCACCATGGTTCCCGCCGCTAACAGTAACTGCTCCTACGAGGAATTTGCCAGTTATATCGGCAACGATACCGGATAAAGCACAGGTGCGTATCGAATATTCTCACATCTCTCAAGTTATACAATTAATAGTAATATTGCCAAACTTGTGAAACGACATACTTATTAAGCATTTTTTACAAATATACATATACCTACTCCCCTAGATTGTGTGTATGCCCTTTAAATGAGATAAAGATATCACGAATGTAAACTTGGTAAGCCGGCAAAACGAATCTTGCATGTCGTGATTATTATGAATTAACGCGACTGATTGATTTTAGATTAACACGGCTCTATAATTTTATTTATTCTTTTATATTTTGCTGATTTTAAAGGATTATTTATTTTTTATTTTAAAATACTTCAATATAAAACTCACATTATATCAAAAGACAAGAAAATATATAATTAGAATAACATTCTACTAGATTGATTCCTAATAAGATTTAATGAATGTTTCTATAAATTGGCGATGATATTAATACGTTTTGCGTGAAAATTTACAATGAGTGAATTTTTTAATTAATATTTATAATAATTATATTCACATTTTAATATGTATTTACAGCGCAAGAAAGTAACGACAAAAGAGAACACGAGAAATGATTCGACCGGTGCGACGATAAAATCCGGCGCGGCCGCATTTTTCGGTGCAATGGGCTCAGATTGGTTCGGGGGTAGTAGTTAACTAACTCTCCTTGCACGCTTTATAAAGAATGTAAATATCAAACATTGTGTAAATAAGATGTCAATAGAAGATATCTCTTTTTACTATATTGTATCTGTTTTATACCAGATTAAATAAATTAACGAGTCTGTAAATATATGCGTTACATAAATGCACAGTCAATTTAACAAATGTTTGATCTTGAATTGAATCACACATGATGAAATCATCTGCAAATGACATTAAAGTAAGAACGAATAAAATGCACAAAGCATGCCATATTTTTATTTCGCGCGCGCACGCTATTATAAAATTGGATGCGGAGGAAAAATCATAAGAAAATACTCACTTGCTCCCGATGATCCACTGCAAAACTATTTAAGATACACCGCTGGTTTCTCTAAAGATGTTTAGATATTGTAACGTAAACATAACAAGTATGTGAAGACTGATAAAAACCTGCTTGAAATGTTGAAACTACTTATTTAGCGCGCGAAACACGAAATTGTTAATTTAGATCGAGATAGCATTTATCTCACCCGTACAGTGGCGCCCCCCGCGAGTACGACGCGAATTACAATGTGAAACTATCTAACCGATCGATAAACTTTCCGCGACGAGACGCGACTCGCCGGATACGCGGGCGAGGGAGAAGAGAAAGAGAGAGAGAGAGAGAGAGACGACTGGCGGCTCAAGGAGAGTGCAAGTGCGAGAAGAAGGGAGCGCGCGTTACGCAATTGCCGACAGCGACAGCGACAGTGAGGTTGGAGGGAGCGGGAACGAATAGCGAAATACGCTCGCGCACTAGTAGTACACATTTTGATATACGGCAAGATGGCCGGATGGGCCCATCTCTGGTGATATCGGTCGTAAGACGTTCCCGTTCGCATCTGAAGAAGAAGCTGCGATACGAGTCCGTTCAGCTGCGAGAGTATCCGCGAATTCAGCAGAATCTTCCCGCCCGTCAAATGGTGAGCGTTATTCATCAATTCATTCATTTCTTTTCGATTTCGCACGTCGAAATGTCGCGCGTAATACCGGCGCTGTCTGCTTGGCGCGTCGATTTTGAAAAATCGAATGGCGGCAGCCAAGGATTGTTTGCTCGGAACGCTCATTGTCTCAAAACGCACGTCAGACGCGTCGTGCGATGCGTGAATCCGAGAATCCGAGAATTTCTTTCGTCTTTATATTGTATTATGGCAATCAAGTTTGCGCGATTGCCGCTATCCGACTTAAATACGACGCGCAGGATAAATATCTGCGTGCGTCCGCAGAAGTTTTCAATAATTTTCATTCGAATCATCGCGATTACTCGCGCATTTATTAAGCGAGTCTTTTTTGCGTTTCCTTTCCTTTTTCCGTTAGATTAGATAGAAACAGTGTCAACGACAGAGGAGAGATCACGGAGCGAATGCTCGATCGCTCCCTCGATCCGGATCGAGTTTTATTTCGCGCGATGAAGTTATCGGTTCGCGTCCTCGCAGTATGAAAACAAGCGGTAATCAGCGGAGTGAAGCACGAGCGATCAGAGTGCGAAAAATCTCTGGTGATTTATCTTTTTCTATTACAAAAGAAGTGTAAAAACACTAGGGTGAAAAAATGTTTACTGTCGATACATAATTTTCAGAATGCATTGCATTTAGTTGTCGATTCGTCGATTGCCTGATATATAGAGCTCAGGAGATATAAATCTCGACGATTAAGCGATGCGTCAATGTTTTTGATAGGAATATATATGTATATGTATACGCATGAGATATGTAATAATTTAAGCGTATTCTTTGTTTTATCCAAGATCATTTTTGCCGGACGTTTGTTAAAATTTCGATCACTCAGTATGAGCAATTATATTTTTCCCAAGTGACAATGAAAACAGAAGAAAAATTTTATCGAGCATTGAATATCACTCGTTATCTTATGATTGCGATTGTTGACCAAATACTTTGATTGTTCAATCATTTTTTGTTAGATTTTCTTTGAAAATACAATGAAAATGCTCGCTCTCGCCTTTATGATTATCGTCGGAAAATTTATCACGGCAACATATAGCTCTGATAATCTCCTTTAGAAGTTCAGTTTATCTAATCTATTCGAGATTGCTACCAAATCGTTGAGAGTGTAATATATAAGGATCTCTTCTTGTGATTTCCACGCATACGGGAAATAAAAAGCGAATCCACATGAATTTCTTTTCTAACAATAAGATGTGGTAGGCGTCAACAATCGTTGATGTAGTCTATTATTTTATCTTTGCAAATATTATTCTATGATTGGCTACAGAGAAACGCGAACGCATGTGTCTAAAAAAAAAATAATATATATTATAAATATATATATATAATTCATATTATAATTTAACATTATAATATTTTTGCTTTTCACGATCATATTCACGAGGATATTCGATAATTTTTTTTTGTCATCAAACTTTTGTAATATATAAATAACGTAACCGCAGTCTCAACACCTAGACTTGAATCGGAGTCTCTCTCTTTCGTTATCCAATCTCACCGCATACATTTTTTTCTACACGATTCTCGGGATTAAGCTTCGCCATCCTGAACGATTGAGTTTCAATCTATGATACGACCTATATTGGATCAGATTCGTGGTTATTTCAATGCGGTAAAGATGCATTTGATTTGTTCCTAAAAATATGCTACGTAATTACATTATGTAATCCTTCGAAGGCGCAGCTCGTCGATTATCAGGCAAAATAACTGCCTTTTTATATCGTTCGTTTTATCAACATATTATTTTTCGAGCAAATTTATTTTTAATGATAAAATTGCCAATCGTTCAACATATATAACATATTTTTATATATCGTTATATAAGTTTCTTTACAGACGAGATGTACATGAGTTTTAATTAATCTGATATTATTTAATTCAAAACTTATTATATTTTTAGAGAAAATACATATAGGTTTTTGTTAAAATATTAATATAGCACATTTTGTTACGATGAAACACGTAGTCGGCGAAAAACCGTTTCACGTATTGATAGAACTGACCGCATGTCCGCGTAATGCGGGAATCGGTCGTAAAACTTGGCATGTAAAATTTAAGATAGTTTCCACGAACTGTGAAACAGCACTATGCAACTGGGACATCTTTGGCGAACACCTTCAGCATCGATCTGTACTCGTTCAATTTTTAGAGAACGAAAATAACATTGACCGAATTATTCCTTTTTGTTAATGCTTTGCGAGCGATCGGATAAAAGTGTGCTGTATGCCTGTTCACCAAAATTAAATACACAAAAATTAATTACACAAAAATTATAATTACATTTTATCACGCAGTACTTTGATTTTGAATTAAAAGCCGCGCGAAGCGACCTCTGAATGAATCATTGAGATACCTATTGAAAAAGTAAGCTCAACAAATATTTTGTCGATTGTAATTGCTTATCGTTATCATTTCTTTAGTATTGAATACAATTCGCTACTGTGCGTTTTCATTGCGAGTATTGTTCATGATTCATGCGTAATGTTGTATCGCAATTGATTAGAGTCGTCCATCATTTTATAAGATTGCGATCTTAATATAATCGCTAGATATTTCGCACGTGTCTTATTTTTATTTAATTTTAATCGATAAATATATTTTGATCTGACACGTCAACTATTTTTGGATCATTAAGTAGCTTGTCAAATAATTTGCTCCGATAATAAGTTGCTTTATTTTATTTAATATATTTCTTCTCTTCTCTAAATTATGTATCTTTGATAAAAACGTTATACTTTTTATGTTGAATATAATTTAATTTTTAACCAAAAACATTTTTTATCGCAACAACATTGCTCGTTTTCATTTAAGGATATTTGTGTTAATCTCAATTAATAATTACTTTTGTGCCATTTGCTTCTCTCGTAAGCTTGGCTTACATCACGGTGCATGTACCATTCCTAAAAGTAAAACGCTTATTATAATCCATTGAGATAATCTGGCACATAAGCGCATTTAGCAATTGTCACTGCGAGAATAAATAATGTAACATTTAATCGAATATTTTGTCATAGTAAATTTTTCTAATTATAAATAGGAATAAATATAAATTCTCCTTCTCTTTGAAATATTGTTTACAAAACAATCGATTGTAATTAATTGTGATAGAAATTTACGACTTTTTGATTATTTTGTTTCGTGAAATGACTGTATCTTTCTTTGTGTGTATTCTCTCTCATAGTTTCATCAGCTCTTCACCTTGAATATATGCGTTTGATAAGTAATTTTGACGATTTCTTTTTTTCAAAACATTTTTATCGAACAATTAGCCGGATCGAACAAGTGGCGACAATTTTTATCTGTGTCGCATACGACTTACGTTAAACGTTGGAAAAGGTCACGCTGATTCTCGAAATTAACAACATGTTGAGATAAAAAAGTTCTGTCGTACGAAATAAAGTCTATAATTCGGATATTACATGATGTGGACTAATATTTATTTATTAGAGGAAATATTTTATGATTTTATAGAGATAAAAGAAGGAATTATCTATTGATGAATAAAAACGTTCTAATTTCTAAAATACCTATAGAACTGACTTTTATATTTATTTTTATATTTAAAAGATATGATATAATTGTATATGGACATTTATCGGCTTTGTATTATGGAAATAAAAATGTAAAACCTCGAATTTAGACATTTTGCTACATAGAGTGAATATAAACTACATTTATATTAATAATTATAAATGATAATATAATTGTAACGTATTATGTTACAGTTGCATCACGTAAATGTAGAATTTGTCTTTTTGGTGAATATCATTGCTGCGTCTTTATATCGACCGGTAATAAAGATTAAAGATGTCAGTGGTCAGTACAAGTCAACAATTTAATCACGTCAGATTAAGTTCTTCAATTCTATTTTAAGTTTATGTCCACTGATGTATAATTCGAATTTATCTCGAATATGGTTAAATTGAATTAATTCTCAAATGAATAATTTTAATTCTCGTGTGTGTAGTTATTGTTGTAGAAAAGATACTATTTTCGTCTCATCAACACTACATACGCATGATATACGATAGCTAAAATAATCCGTTTAATTATTTCTATACATGAATAAAGTGATAGTCGTGAATCTCTGAATCAAAACAATTGTATCGGCCTCTTGACGTCAGTCAGCGCCCACGAAATATTGTATAACGTTTATCTCATTCTTATAACCAGTTATCACATTACATTCATTTGTACGCGTCTAAATAGATGGAGATTATATATTTCTAATTCCGGCTGATGTAACGTAACGTACGATTTTCCGTCTCATTCCGAAAGTTAGATATCGCTTGACATCGTTTCCCTCTCTTTATCCCCGATGTCTTTCATATTTATTTATCGCAGTGATATCGATTTGGTTCATCTCTGGTCGCGCATAATTGGGTGCGATCATCGAAATGTATCGTAAATCCACGCACATTTTGTTGTTGCAATATAATATACGTATATTTAATTAAATTGTTCCTCGCGATACGCAATGTATGTGGCATTCAGTATCACTTTATATACTTTGTCGTACCGATATATTATATTTCTCTCTCGAAATGGCTACCGAAGGACAAGTATCTGTCGATGCGTACACGTAATCGCGTGTCATAAGATCGGTGTAACTCGATTACGAGGATTTACAGCGAAAGAATACCAGAGGTAAAACCGCGAAACACCCAGGCTTGTTTCTCGTCGGATGTAAACAGGTTCAACTACGTTTCCCATAACGTTGTTATTCTCATCATACAAGATCGCCCCTTGTACTTCCCTTCTGCTTCTCCGAAACGAGAAAGCTGCGGCGAAAATAATTCGATTGACGCAATTTCGATGTTTCTTGGTAGAGTGACGAAACTCCGTGTGTAATCAATCGGCGATAAACTAGTCAACGAGCGATAACGCGACGATTTTTTTTATTTTTTTAATTTAATTTAATTTTTTTTTTTGCGTATTGGACTGTTCATATATATCATCAGAGTTTTTTTTTCTAAACACGTGTTATAGCCGGAAAAGCTATAACGTAATTTTAAGAGAAAAAAATGTTGCTTATATTCTATATAATTATATTCTCTTAAAATTATGTTATAGCTTTTCGGGCTATAACACACGCAATCTACCTAACTGACCGATGCAGCGACCGGATAGCGATCGATATCGCGTGCACCAGAGAAATGCAGCGTATTTCCTTCCTTCTTACCCAGTTTGCATTATAAATTCTTTATTAAGTGAAAATAATTAAAACACATAAATGCACATTGTGCATTAATATTGTTACAAATCTTGCGATATTAATTATACGATACTGATAACGGAAACGAAGATTTCGGGATAAACGAAGCTGAAAAGAAAACTCCGCCGTTTCTAGACAAATCGAAACATTCGTGTCGTTTAGAACTTTCGGATGTCATTGATCTCTCCGTGAATCGTGTGGTCCACTCGCGGGTTTTTCTCTCTGTCGTAATCATCGTAGGCGCCTTCTTCTTCTTCCTTTACTTCGTACGCATCGGAATACGATAGTGTGTCTCTGCGAGGCGCCTAGCATTTTTTTATAGGCGCCTCGCTCGCGCCGATAACATGGTAGACGATAACGTCCGGGCTAATCCGAACCAATAAATGCTGAGACTTTGCACTCATTCGGCACACACTGTTCGTTACTATCGTTCCCTTACGGCCGATTCACGAATCCTTCCCCGATCGTGTCGCATCATCGTCGGAACTTCTCGGAGAATTCTCCTTTTCGCTTTAGTCGAACGTGCACAATAAGAGGAGAAGAACAACCGACAGATTGCGCCCATCTTCGAGCAGATCGGGATTACAAATTGGGACACCACGATATCCGATATGTGTCGCGATAACGTAGAACGAAGAACGTTTTTTTCAAGCTAATAATCTTCTCGCTGATAAAATTTCGATCTCATGACAAATATACCGTGTTACACCGTTGACTCTCTCATACAGTGTTAGATCCGATAGTGCAGTGTTACGAGAAATCTGATCGGACATTATAAACTGAAGGTGTGATTTCGTCGAGTCCCCGATTTGTATATTCTCGATCAGATTAGATATGCTGGACCGAAATGTGATGCTTGTGCTGCGTACGCGGCAAGAGAGAACCGAGAGACGCTTGAGGCACAAAAAGGAAGCCAATCCACCACCGATGGAACCGCCCGCGCTACTCTTGAATAACAATCATCTGTACATCGACCTTAACATGAATTTTAGCGAAAATTGCAAACTGGAGGCAGCTAAAGCCGCGCGAAAGGTGGGTGCATAAATTTTGTGAATCGCGTCTTAAAATTTAAATAAAATACTCGGGTTTTAAAATAGAATGCTCGACTTTTCGCTCGTCGATGCTCGTGTGAGCTGCGGACGCGACGCATCGTAATGCGGTTTCTCACGAAAACGTTGCCCTCGTGTCGGATATATTTTTTCCAGCGCACGTTGGTATAATTATCGGAGAAGAGAATACTTTCTCCGACTTACTTAGCTGAAACGCTATATTATCGCAACGAGATCTGCCTCGACGGTGGGACGTTACAATTAGATTAGATGTATAATTCGTTACTTTAACTACCGGAACGTGGATCTTACCCGTGACGTAAAATGTTACGTCATATGGGAAGTGCGTGATAGGAAGAGCCTCTTCCTATTAATATTCCCATCGTGTATGTTACAAGAAGAATTTTCTTATTTTCTTTTTTTTAACAATACTATTGAAAAATTATGTCGTTCAATTCTTGGCTTAAGTCTGTATTATTTTCGGACTTAATGACGTGGAAAATTTGTAATCGCGATGCATATATTATGCTGACAAAAGAAAGGATTGTTCTTTTAACCATACATGTTCATAGTCACAAGTACAAAGACATCGTGAGTACTTGAGATTGTTGCCAACAAGGTGTCCTTGTACAATTTCTCTCCCTTGCGTGTCATTCTGTATCGATGATACGTTGGTTTCGATGACCACACACGTTTCAGCATTCCTTTCTATAGAATATATACATTTTCTATAGTAAGAAGCTGCTTCTTATTCATTTTGTGCGTGTGTGTGTGTGTGTGTGCGTGTGTGTGCACGATACAATAACATAAATAAAATGATGACTTAAATGACTATAATCGACGATGATCATCGATCTAGGAATCACGCTTGATGATTTTCACTGTACGATTGTTTGGAGTCATTATACTGCGAAGGCACGTATGACTCATTTCACGCACATTAACTGCGAACGATATCCTTATTATTTAATTGCAGATAAAAAGATATGAATGAAAATCTTATTACAACTCTGTCGCACAAATAATTATCAACTATTACTTTAAGTATAATTTACTTGAAAATATATTTTATATTTTGATATTTATCAAAATAAAAACGAATCGAAATTCGTTTTGCTTCTATTATTTTATAAGATTGTTTAAACTTACAAATTAATATGGTAATTTAGAGAAATATGGAGATATATCCCGTATGACGCAGAAGAACTAATAATATATTAACGATGCACGCATAATCGCGTAATCGCCAATTAAGATTACGAGCTGAAAAGTTCACTCTAATCTTCGCATTAGCGGCATATTACCGCATTTTATTTCTTCAGCGATTTAATCCGTCGTACACTCGGCCAATTAAATGTTAAAATAACGACGCAAGAGGACGCGACTTAATTAGAGGATCAAATGCGCCTGTGAGAGACGCGTAAATTTTATCGAATGCTTTATAATCGTTCGACGCGCGTTAAAACTCGAAATCAGAATCGAAAAGAGTCGAATCTCTCCATCGAACTTTTCTATCGAACCAATATATCGAGCTGCTCGATCTTATTCGCGCGTGTGATTAAAAGATTTGAACGCGAACGAATTTAGAAATTTTTGACGAACGCGTGCCGTATTATTTCCGGAAGATAAATTGATGATGAAACTCGCGAGCGCTATTTCGTCGCATATAAGTGTATTCCAATTAATTCTCTCATATTTGCACTATTTACGCTTATCATTGCACTATCGTATAACGGATTTTACGTAATATGCGCGCGGTAGTGTAGTCCAACACCTAAAAGGAAACTTGTGACGAGCTACGCACTCATATACGAGCGAAATCCATCCGAAACGGATGATATCGTATGAGATATCCACATGCATATGTTTAAAGGCAGATTACGTACGTGCAAAGTACATACAGATACCTAGTGGTTTACATATGCATGTATACACATGCATGTACGCGTTATTTTTTCATACGCTGAAAAGAAGGCGAGACACCGGGTACGCACTCGTACGTACATTACTCGTCTGGTGGGGGATACTTGCATGCCCCACCCCTTTTGATCTCTCATATTTTTATATCAACATTTAGTGCGAGCCAGGACACCGTTGGGCTTACAGTTTCTTCGGTCTTATATAGTTCTAGCTTTCTATCAATACTATAAATCTCTTTCTTTATTCATTATGTTACAAATCGTAAATATCTATCAGTATGTTTCCTGAAATTCAATATTTTAATTAATATTTCGTAGAGTGATTTGTGTCACATGTGTTAATATAGTGCTCGACACAGTGCAAGAGAGGGACGAATATTTGTTCAGTGATGATGCAAAATAATCGTTATATATTATGGAAAAGTTTTTCTAGAAATTGATTTTTTCTTGTATCATTGTTTTTAAATTATTCGAAATGTCTAGCCAATGTCTTACAAATGCGAGGAGAGCAAACTAGCTGAGAGGAGTCTGCTTTTCCGCAATTTTTATATCTATATGAATGGAACCTATCACATTTCGTCTGTTGACATTCCGATAATTGATTCGAATAATTTGATAATTACGAGATCAGAAATTTCATCCGAAGGTTATCCGTCGGCTCTCAGGCTTCTTCGTTTCCCCCCGTCGTTCTGTCGCTCGCGACGAAAGAATCTCTACAGAGACGGAAAGAGGGAAAAAATAAGGCAGATTATCCATTCGCGACCGATGCGCTGTTCTAAGGTTTCCGCGAGCCGCTAAGGAAGCCAAGCAGCGGTCGGCGAAGCGAAGTGAGACAGAAGAAACGGAACAGACGGAAAACAGCGAAGCGAAGAGACACAGCCCTTTGACCTATCGTCCCTTTCTTTCATCACCTATTCTCTCCTCTCGTCCTCTCCTCTCCTTTCCTTTTCTTTCCTCTTGCGACGCGATTATGGCTCACAACGAGAGCACGAACGAAGGTGGCAGCTCGCCCGACACAGTAATCGCGCGCTTCTCGTCGGACGAGGAGAAGCAAAAACCTATCGCGGGTGGCACTTCCGGCGAATATGTCACCGCGGGTGACAGTAACTCCAGTCTCGACACCCTGACCAGCAGCAGCGGCGGCGTCGCGACCCTCTTCTCCAACGTTAGCGCGGACGACCGAAAGAAAGGCAAATTCGGCGCGTTCAAGAGCAGCTTCCGCGAGGGTGGCATATTCAAGATCAAGAAGAAACCGCGCGAGACCGACGCGTCCTGCGAAGCGGACACGGAACAGGATGACAAAGCTTCCTTGAGGAAGCTCGAAATAGGGGATGATCCCAAAGGTTATAATCCCCGGCATATTCGATGAAAACTTTACGCTTCGGGTCGCGCACATATACGTGAGATACTTAAACAATAGGCGATGAAGAATAGATGAATCGTTTATTTATCGAAATTATTTGTATATCTTTGTGCGATTTATCTTTTAAATTTTTTAATTTTTTATCTCCCTTGATTTCTAAGAAAAAGATTATTAATCTTAAGAAGAGCGATTAAAATGAAACGTTTCCGAAGATCTTTTTTTTAAATTTTTATCCGAGAATAATAATTTTCGAGAAGCTGGGCTATTTTTTTTTCTTGATTCGCGATCCTCTTCCGCTTCAGAGATATCGCGGCAGCAATCGCAGCAGCTCGAGGAATCGAAATCGGCATCCGCGATCTTGAAGAAGAAGAAAAAGAAGAAGTCGCACTCGCTGGTGCGCAAACTGAGCTTGAACAAATTTCGCCTGTCCTCGGAACAGCAAGAGACGCGACACACCCCGGAGGGTGGCGACAGTAGTCGATCGCAGAGCCAGTCCCCGCAAGAATCGCCCGTTCATCCGAACGAGCCGATCAAGAAGCAGGGGGACGACAACGTCCCGGAGAGGGAAAAGGGAGCGAAGGGGGAGCTTAAGAAACCAGAAAAGCTGCTCGAGAAACCGTCGAAGACCGTCACTATAGTGCAACATACCACACCGTCGGTAATCATCAAGAGCTTCGTTCAACAGGGTGAGCCTTGTACGGATACCGCGGGGATTACGGATAAAATCTGCAAATTAAAAACTGCAACAATTGAATTCCGCAGTATTCAATTTTTAACGATCAACACTTCTCCATTCTGTCATTTTAAAACATCGTGCTTTAATAAACTCCGATATATTTCCCTAGATTTTATTTATTTTTTTTTCTTCTTAATATTTCTTCTTCATCCTATTTTATATTCAATCTTCTCGCGATAACTCACTTGGAACGCATTACAATTATTTGCAACAGTAGTAAAGCACTATTGTAGCAATATTGTAATCGTTGAAAATTTATTTAAAATCGCTGGAAAAGCACACGATAATCGTCTTGTCAACGACAATCGCAAATTTCCTCTCAAATTCCTCGCTTGCACAGACACCGCGCAGCATCCGCAGCAAGAGAAGCAAGACAAAGTCTCGCGTTCCGACGTGCAATGCTGTTCGACGCTTCCTTACGCGTTGTCGAGCTGGCCGGAACGTAGCGAGCTTCGTCTCGCGGAGGATACT
Organism: Lasius platythorax; assembly: GCA_963971435.1. Classification (NCBI taxonomy): domain Eukaryota; kingdom Metazoa; phylum Arthropoda; class Insecta; order Hymenoptera; family Formicidae; genus Lasius; species Lasius platythorax. The sequence goes on along the minus strand of OZ020538.1, from coordinate 2,895,684 downwards.
GCGAACATCAGGACAGGCCAAACGAGAGCTAGATCCGATCCGGATTCCTCGAATCTGCGTGTGACAACGGAATCGTCGCCCGTCGAGGTGCGCCGCAAGCTGTCGTTGCTGGAGGAGAAACGAGCGATATTTCAGCGACGCTTCTTCGATTCTTCGTACGAGGATGCTCGTTCGAACGACGCGGTGACCATTAGCAGCTTGACAATCGACGACGAGCCACCGAGCACCGCCGACAACGAGTTTCTTGAGCAGCGAGAAGAGGACAGGAAGAAGAGAAGGGCCCGGCAGATCTGCGTGAAAACCTTCGACGTGTTCTCCACTTTCGAAAGCGCCCTCGACGAGGAAGCGGGACTGGGTTACCTGGGTAGCATCGAGGAAGATAACACGGAAAGCTACGGCGATAATATGGACGATCATCTCGGCAAATCTCATTCCGCCACGGTGGGAGCCGTTGCTGGCCAGGTGAGGTCCATCGCGTAGGAGAACGACGTCGGTAGAGTTATCTTCCGTTAACGCTATATATCCCGATTTTTGCGATGCATTGCGAGTAGTGAAATATCGAATTGCGAATGACACGATGAAAGGAGTATTATGCCAGTGTATGATACAGCTTCGTCGTGTTGGAATTGCGATAGCGTGAATCATGCCACATTTGCTTTCTGATTAATAAAATTCTATTTAATTGATGCTAATAGAAAAGAGCCAACTCGAAATTTTTTAATTTTTTTTTCAAGAAACTCTGAAATGAGTAAAAATATGAAATTTTTATCATGTCTATATATATGTATATGTATATATGAACATATGTATAGTATATTCATTCATCGAAATGCTTTATATTCATTCAAGAAACTCTTTATGAATCGACTTAATACTCTTATTATATATCGAATGCATTAGATTAGATACTTTACTACTAACTCTATGACGTAGGTAGTTGTATGTATTGTGATACGCGTCTGTGATACCTTCCTGATACTGATCCGCTTTCGTTTCTATCCCTTTGAATCTCGCGTGTTACAGAGTTTCGAATTACATGGCTTCGCGTGGTCTATGCATAATAAAATAATATAAATTACATATAAACTGCGCTTACATTTAAAATTATGAATAATAGAAAAAATTGTATATTGGCGCACACAATATCGTAAAGCTGGTGGAAACAAGGAAAATTACAAATATAAAAATGATCAATTTATTTTTCGAAAAATCGTCATTTTGTTAGCAAAATAGAAATTGCAAAAGAACATCTGCGCTTTTCGGCCGATTATTCAGATTGTCGATACAATTACATATTAATATGCAGAAGGTTTATTGTTGTATTTATAGTTCTCTTGCGGCCCCCCCAGATGCGGTCTGCACTCGGGGATAATCTTCCCACATGTGAACGACTCATTGTCAGTCCATTTCGCTCGCGTGAGCTATACGAGTAAGATCATTCGCGAAAAGAGCGTAGGAGCATTAATTATCTTCATCTCTCTCAGCGCCGCATCTCTGGCGCCCGGAAGGTCGGGCGTAAATATGGACGTAGAATTAAAAATTTGGCGAAATTTAGAGACGTTCGATCTCGGCAAATGGAAAGTACAACCAAAAGAGTGGAAGTGGCTGAAAGTTCGTGCATTTCAAGTATTTGCGCTCATAAAATTATCGTTTTTATAAGATTTGTAATTAATAATATGTATCCTCCGTCTGTTCATGATCAATAAAATAATAAAATTTAGAAGATTTAGATAATAGTAAATTTAAACTTAAAATCTGCTATTATCCATCGAATTAATGTGCTACCCTAAAAATAAAATCAAGAGCGATGTGTGTCCCGAGATTTTTAGGAAGAGATATTATTTTTTTGAAAAGAAAAACTTTTGCGCTCCAATATTTATTTTATTTTGTTTCTATGTTTCAGTCGTCGTCGAATAATAATGCATCGAATTTCGGAGTAGACGAGAAACGGGAGCACTTGTACAAAATACTAGTGATCGGCGAGCTCGGGGCGGGGAAAACGTCTATCATCAAGCGATACGTCCACCAATTCTTCTCGCAACATTATCGCGCGACGATTGGCGTCGACTTTGCGCTCAAAGTTCTAAACTGGGATCCACACACCATTATTAGACTGCAGTTATGGGATATCGCAGGTCAGTAATAACTTACAATGCTTCTTTATATAGCGCCAATATAACAGAACATAATACTCGTGTATCTGACAGATAAATTAACATTTTAATATTCCACGTGCGTCATATGCTTTCGACGCTTCTTGTTTTCTGATGCTCACTCGAAAAATGCTTTAGATATCTTGGACACTTTTCTTTAAACTTGTATAATTGATAACTTAAATCATACTCGGGTTATTATCGCGTTTAACGTTTCGCATAACAAATTTATTATTTGATACAATTCAACTAATTTGTACGTGTAATGATTTTGTTTGATACGTCAGGTCAAGAGAGATTCGGAAATATGACCAGAGTTTACTACAAGGAAGCCGTAGGTGCTTTCATAGTGTTCGACGTAACGAGAAGCGCGACGTTGGACGCGGTGGTGAAATGGAAACAGGACCTGGATTCAAAGGTGCAACTTCCTGACGGATCATCGATACCGTGCGTTTTGTTGGCGAATAAATGCGATCAGCAGATGGAAGGTCTGGTTAACTCGTCCACCAAGATGGACGAATACTGTAAAGAGAAGAACTTTTCCGGCTGGTTTGAAACCTCGGCGAAGGAGAATATCAACATCGAGGAAGCAGCCAAATTTCTCGTCAACAAAGTAAGTAATATATCCTTTGGGTTAAAATGCGCAATAAATGCAGAAAAGATCTATTAAAAATGAATATGCGATTATGAATAATTTCTTATGTAATAAAATAAATCGTTTCAAACTTGAAAATAATATTGATATAAGTAAAGATTCCGTATATGTATAATATTGCTTATGTTTTTCCCCTATGTGCGTGACGCACGACGGATTAATCATTGACGTCTTTCGCATTAGAGACGATCGACTTATGATACATAATTAATTAATCAACGTGAAACCAATTAGCATCTCTCTGTACATCTGTATATAAAATTCGCGATCAAACGATTGTTGCTGTCACTTGATATCTCGCTGCCTATCTTTTTATTGTATCTATCTTATAATAAAAGTGTGATTGTAATATTTGTTTACTTTAGATACTTCAGAACGATCAAGTTATGAGAGGCAACGGCTCTCAAGATCAACCGGATGGCGAGCGATTCGCGTTGAACCAATCGCCGACAAGCTCCAAAAAATCCTGCAGCTGCTGACAAATAGGTAAATTGTCAAGCTCAAATTCGAAATCTCGGTCGCGATTTTTCCATTCGTCAACCTCAACGTGTCTTTATGAATGCCGTGGATATCGTAACGTTTTACGCATTGCCATTCTTCGTAATAGGAAGCATCTACTTGTCGGATTCTCGCTCGAGAGCGAAAAATTGTCCGATAGTGTACTCTCGAAAATTATTTGGGCCTGCCAATTCGACTCGTTTGATATTTTTGTGCGAGCGATATTTTAAGTAGCTTTATAGATGTACAAAGCGCATAAGGGAGCGATAATTTAATATATATACATATATAAGAAAGTTATAATAACTATATATTAAAAAAACTTTTTTAATATTTCTTATATAATATAAGCTTATATAATATAAGCAATGCTTGAACTGCCTAATGATGACATAATGACTTTGGTAGCCATCCCGATACATTCCCTTTTAATAAATTGACACGCTATCGCAGTTATCAATAATCAATGACAATCGTGAAATTATGTTTCATCGATTCAGCCTGCAATTATCGCGATATACCGTATATATGCATGTTTATACATTTTATAACTTATATAGCATTATACTTACAATTAAAGTCTCGAAACATTTGTCGTGTAAATGAGACGAGGTTTCACTTTTTAAGGTATTTAAACTTTCTTATACAATAATTATTTTAATTGCTATATTACGTATACATGTGTATATTCAAGTGTTGCACTTATGAGTAGATTTATACACGACAAAAAATGCTTACATTCCGCCCAAAATCAAACCAATGACTACTATTTATAGGATCGCTTTTAGCATCATTAGTAGCAAGAATTAAAAAAATTTTACGTGTTGTTGTAATAAAGAGCATAGTACATACTGTTACTTCAGTTAGAACAATCGATACATCATTATGCGAATTTGTTAAAATAATATATGTTATGTATTTTTTATTATTTTTCTCGTTAGATTGGCAGTAATACGCTTCCTATCCATACTTTCATCGATCATACATTTCGTTGTTTATCTCATTGAGTTCAAATTGATTTGTCGACAATATTGTGCCTTCATTCGCACAGTCACAGCTAATTACTCGAGGTAGCTGATTGCAATTAGTGCGTCACGTCGCGTCCAATGACCATTTTACACAGTAGACAATGTGTTTAAGCGAATTTACCGGTAGCGTCGCAATTGTCTGGACTGAAATTCAGGGCGAAAATAAAACTGCGGCGAATAAAACTTGAGAATCTTGAATGAGCGATATCTCGTTTCTCAATTCCAAGACACGAGAGGAAATGAAGTTATGTGTAATATTCTTGATAGAGATTTACGTATGGAAGTGATAGGTATATTAGCGAGTAATCGACGTGTATCAAGAGCTACACATGTATGTATACATTATTGTAAATAATTCAGATTTTACATTGATGATCTTTTTCACCTTTCGAACAATTTGCATGTTTGCACTTTTATATAGCATGATTTGTAACGCGGCGCGTATCGTATATTATCGCAGAGAAAATTGTAGATATATATATTATTTGCGAAAAAAATTATACATATACGTAAAAACTTGCTATTACCAGTTTAACAGTAATAACATTACTACTTTTGCATACTTTAAACTCTTTTTGTATAGATGCAACAATATAGATACAAAACAATATTGAACTGTATTAAATTTGTTTATATCAAAAAACGCGCGTAATGTTGGTTCTCTTTTTCTCTCTATTATGCAACATCCCATCTTTTCTTATCATCTAACTTCCCCTCTTTTCCACAATATTTATCTGAAATCATATGACGAGGATATCTATGTGATTCGAAATTAATAAAGTCTAGAGCAAGAGAGAGAGATTAATCTTTTTCTTCACAAACATCTATATAACTTTAGATAACGATGATAAGAAATATTAAGAAGGGAGATAGAGATAACGGAATTTTTCTTTTAGTTTCAAGACGCACAATATTACGCAGAGAAGTATTTTAGAGGACGTGAAGTGAATAGTTACAATGATAGAATTAACAGATTCGACTGAGATGATTTCCCAACTGTTTTGGGAAGATTTGACCGTTACTGTGCCTGTTGAAGATGATGGGTGTTCGGGAAAAGTGTGGTGCAAGTTCTCGCGTAAAAAATGCGTGAAAATATTGACTATACTGGAAGGAGGTAATGCTGTTTTGTCGACATTGAAGTGCATAGAGAAACGAATTTGTATCTCGATTAAATTAAATATCTATCGTTCAATGATTTATCAAAAAATATATATTTATATTTAATATCGATTAATTATATTTATTTTAATATCGATACTCTTTATAGTGTCCGGATACGCAGAAACCGGTAACATGTTCGCTATATTAGGACCGAGGTACGCAAAATACTATACTATATCTAGTTGTGATAATTTTACGATAAATTCACGTCAAGGGCAGACTTATTTCTTTAGTGGCGCCGGCAAAACCACGTTTCTCGCTGCTCTGGCAAGAAGGCTTAAATTAACTTCGGGCACAGTAAAGATCAATGGGCACGACGTTTCCAAAGAAACGATGGCAGAGATATCAAGTTATATGCCGCAGTTTGAAGCTCTGCCATCTGCACTCACACCACGAGAGTATATGTCGTTCGTGGTATTGAAAATATATATTTAACAAATAATTTTGTTTAATTCTCTTTGCTCTGTCTACGAGTCGCGATTGGGAGCGAATTCAAATTTTTAAATACAATATAATTTTTTTGCGATAGAGAGAGAGAGATTAAAGTTGATATCAAGCTATTTCTCTTTAGTGTGCTCTGAAAATGGGAAATAGTTGTAGCGCGTTACGAAGAAAATCCTTGGCCGAAGAACTTTTGCGAGATCTTGGATTATACGAATGCATCGATACTCTTATATCAAAGCTGTCAGGCGGTGAGAGGAAGCGTTTGTCGTTAGCCACGGAATTGGTGACGAAGCCTAAAATATTTTTTCTAGACGAGCCAACCACAGGTGAGAATGTTGAAAGTTATCGCTTTATAAAGAAGTCTAATTACATCGAGTATCGTGCAATATTAAATGTAGGTCTGGACACCTTTGCCGCGTCATGCGTTGTGCAAACGTTGAAATTAATTGCTTCGAAAGGCACAATGATTTTCTGTACGATTCATCAGCCGGGTATGATGATATACAACACGTTCAGTCACGTGTTATTAATGGCCGATGGAAGATCGATATACTTCGGGACTTTGGAAAATGCTACAATTTTTTTCGAAAGGTAAATCTGACATTTCGATTAATTGCAGCTGCATTAAATCGCGGCGAGTAATAATGACAAAACAATCGATATGTTTGCACAGCCAGGATTATCACTGTCCTGTAAACTACGACGAGTCCGAATATTACGTAAACATTTTGTCACGCCGAAACTGGACAACAGATCGCAGTGTTGAACTGTGTCAAGCGTTCTCGCAATCGTCGCTGTCAAAAATTCCTGCGATCGAGAATGCGGGAACAATTTTCCGCGTCGTGCCACAAAAGTATTAAAATAAAAAAAAAAAAAAAAAACAACGATAGAATCTTTTTTCAAGAGAATCTCTATAGATAACATCTAATTGATTATATATCTTTGTTTTAGAAAATCAGGATGGTTTGTACAATTTTATTGGTTGCTCTGGCGAATACTTTTGCGAGATAAAAGGACAGTTTTCGACAATTGGATCGCGTGGTTTTCTTTCTCGGTAATAAATCAATAAAAATAAATAAAATCTTGATGTTTTCAGAGGCACAAATTTTAGTGTGATAACAAATTACATATAATCTTGCAGCTATGCGTAATCTTTGTCGGTATTTTTTACATCGGCGCTAATTCATCGACGCAAGAGGGAATACAAACTGTTCGAGGCGCGTTGTACATGATGATGTCTGAAATTATATTCACGGTCGCCTATTCTGTCATTTACGAATTACCTGGCGAGCTCGTTCTTTACCTTCGCGAGAGTACCGTATACACGCCAGGACCCTATTACCTCGCCACTATTCTCGGCTCGGTAATTATTTAACGTACCATGAAAAAAAAAAAAAAAAAAAAAATAGGATCGAAAAACGACGCGCATGTTTACGATATAAAATTCCTCAGACACCCAAGGCAATATTCAAAGCACTTCTGTTCACGGTCGTGATATATCTCCTGCTGCATCCCGAATTTCGGCTACTTGACTTGTTCCTCTATTGCCTCTCTACGACAGCGACGGCGATTTGCGCTATCGCATACGGCACGATGACTTCCAGTTGGATCACCAACATCGATATTGTTACCGCGATAATGGTACCGCTGGACTTGGTGCTCCTTTTGATGGCGGGGATGTTTTACAATCTTCGGTAAGTAGGCGCGTGTTGCGCGTTATATCTATATTATATATGTACGTATTATATAACGAATTGAATTAATATAGTACGTCAAATATTATTTATTTCCGTAGAACTCTACCGAGCTACTTGGCGTACGTCAAATATACGTCGATATTTTATTACGCTACCGAAGCTGTATCGATAATACACTGGTCGGGAATAAAGGACATCGGTTAGTATCATTATATAATTAATATTTGCTGATTATATATATATATATATTGTAGGTGAGTAAACACATTTATTAACATTTTGATTTTTTTTTTTAGACTGTCCAGTCAATCGCGATCTGCCTTGTTTATCGAATGGAACGGAAGTTTTATCAGAGTACGGATACAAGGAAGGAAACTTTTGGTGGGACATGACTGGATTGCTGCTTCTGACAATTCTGATGAATGTCGTTGGATATTTCGGCACCAAGAGCAGAAGAGCGACGAAATCGATTATTTAGTCGGCGACAGGCAGTCGCGAAGCGACCCTTCACAAGAATAGCAATAAGCTTTAAAAATGTTTCGAAATAAACGGATCTCGATTATTTAGCACTCTTTTTCGATAAACTCGAGATTACGTGATAAGCATTTTGCCGTTTGCTGTAACCTCGTTTCCGTAATTTACGCTGTCAGCATTTCTTATTTTGCTCGAGGAGTTGGAAACTTCCCTTTTCGCGGGCGTTTAATTTTCGCGCATGCAACTAACTTATCCGATGCGTTACATAAACCGATCATAAAACTCAAGAACGTATAAAGAACAAGAATGAGAGAGATTGTAAACAGTGTGATTACGGTTGCGCAGAATAAGGTGCGTTTCTCTTAGATTTCGCGATAGATTTATGGAAAGAAAAATAATGCTATTAATCTTCAAATGTAATCTGTGAATTTCCAGAACTTGATTGATAATAGAATGAAAGTAATGAATGAGCAGTGAGAAGGAGAGTTACAGACGAATTTAATTGTGTGTGTGTATGTGTGTATATATATATATATATATATATATATATATATATATATGTGTGTGTGTGTGTGTGTGTGTGTGTGTGTGTGTGTGTGCGCGCGCGCGAAGATTTTACACTTATCTTTATATATTATTCTTTGTGCTCATTTGGAAGTATAATTTCGCCTAAAAATTTTTCTTATCACAAAAGTGCTAAGAAAATCTATTTAGTCTATTACGATTGATTGTATTCGTAGGGACAGAAAATATAGAGAAAAAGATGGAACGCGACGACGCTCGACGAGAGGTGGGGAGATTCCGCCAGAATCGCAATAAAACGATGGAAATATTGGAATCGGCGCAATATGATTCCGCGACGGGTCGCGAAATGAAACGAAACAATGTTTGCGTTGCGCGGAACGTCGGATATCCCTCTCTCCTCTCATCCTCATCTCTCGTCCTCTCACCTCTCCCGTCCCGTCGCGAACCGAGATTTGTTAATATCGAGCGCGTTCTAGCTAGTACTGTGCCAAAATGGCCGGCGTTTAGTCGTCCCTTAGTTCGGATTTAAGTCGCTTGCTTATCTCTCGGTTATTTACACTACCGAGCTATCTTCTCCTCCTCTCACTTCGCTCCGAACGCTCGTGTTTCACATCCAACGCACATCCTTCGCGTTCCGTCTACAATACAAATCTAATTTAATATTGTTTAGGAAATATTGTATAAGAAGCTAAAGTGTCTCATAAATATATATATTATATATTAAAAATTTTATAATTGCAGACGCAATATATTAATCTAAAGTAAAAAGTCGCGCTTTTTCGAATTAGTCACGGAAACCGATTGTTAAAGCGTATGATGCGTATTTGATAAAGTAAATTGAAGTGTGTATAGAGAGAGATCTTTGTATATGTAAATAAAATTCCAAGTAGAGACGAATTATAATCGCGGCGACTTTCGCGGCAGACACTCGGTAGACACATCGGGCGACGTCGGTAGCAACTAAACAGCTGACTGTTCTAAAACCGCGCTTAAACAAGCAAACGAGGCCGCGAAACAGCGGCGGATCAATGCGCGTGTAGGAGACGTCGTTTGTATCCGCGAATCGGCGTGGATTAACTTCAAATTAGACGAAAGTCGGTGTTCCCTTCGAGCACAGAGCCGCCGCTGACGGCGCTCCGTCTTAGGGAGTTGAGGGAGCATGTCCGCGGAAGCGACCACGGTGTTGCTGAAGAAGAGGGAGAGGACGCAGAACTGGATCCCGGAGGAGAAGAGCGCCCTGTTTACCCTGATCAAGCACCACGTGAACGCGATCGAGAACAAGAAAATCGACGCGGCCGCGTCCGCGATGAAGTCCCTCGCCTGGCAACAGATCTACTGCGCATTCCGCGGCAGATTCTCGGCGGATCGGGACATCACCAGGATCAGGGAGCAATGGCGACGGATGAAGGCGCAGGCGAGAATGGAGATGTACACGTACGCCGAAAAGGTGCGGCCCGTTTAGAGATCGTTTAAGATTCGAGACGCGCTTTGTATCTTTTCTCTCTTTTTTTTTTTTTCTCCTCTCTCGTTTCTTATCTCCCTTTTCTTATATATCACGGTGTCGTTCGCGCAGGTGCGAACTTTGGGACCGGAAGCGGCCGCCAAGTCCCATCCGTCGAATCTATCGATCGAGGTATGGCGACTGATGGAGAGCGTGCGTAGGAACGATTGCGAGGCCGATCGTTCGGACGACAGTAGTCAGGATAATGAGAATTCGACGAATCGAACGGCGATACACGCCATCCTGGATAAATTGACGTTACCCACGCCGGAAACGTCAGGTTGGGCATTCGGACCACGTGGTTTTCGAGCGAACCCTCGCTACTTTCAAAACTGTCAAAATTATCGAGACGATTATTTAGGGCCGGGACACGAGATTAAGATCGAGGTCAACAGCGATACGGAGGACGAGAACAGTCACAACAGCGGCGAGCTCGCGCAAAAACTGTCGGATGACAGTTTCTTGCCGCAGAAGCGTTCCAGGATCGCGACGGAGGACGAGCCCGTGGATCTCGTCGAACAAAAAACCAGTTGCCCCGACAGCGTGTCGACGTCCCGTATTGACGATGGTACACGATGTTTTTCTTATTTTTTTTTTTAATTATTCTACGCGCGAAATATAGCAAACGAGTAGAGATATATTTTCCTTTCAAGCGACCGAACGCAACGACGCGAGGAACGAGTTATCCTCCGCTTCCGTAGGTTGGAACGACCCGGTCTCGTCCGACAAAGACAAATCGGTGCAGAGAGCCATGTGGATCTTCAAGTCTACCCAACGCGAGCACGAGATTAAATTGCGGATGTTGCACATCGAGCTGGAACGCGCGGAGCTGCAGAAGCAGACTGCCATTAACGAGTTGAAAACATCCGAGATCAAGAAGCAATTGATGGAAGATCAGGCCGCCGAATACTATAGGTCGATTCATTCGGTTCAACTCATTCTTATAAACAGTATTATCCATTCTAATTTATAATCCAGAAGAATGCTCGAATGTTTGAAATCGCGGAAGTCTGTGATATTTGCGGCGCCAGCATCGCCGCCTGCGCGACTGAGGTTCACGTTCTAAGAATAAGCGTTTCGTTTATGACGAGAGACCGCTCCAAAGTCATTCTTGTCGGTCTGCCAAGTCCTTGCTACTGTCCGATACCAAGTATTTCGTGATCGAGAAAAATGCAACGAGCTATTACGACGTTTTCGCGGAATATCTCCGCGTTAAGGTATCGGACCCAGCTTCGCGATATTCTCGGAAACACGTGAATTTATTTCGATTATCTACCTTTCATTTTCACCCTTCTTACCCGGTGTTTTCCCATCACGCACGTAAATCTCAGTCGTTCTTATTCGCACTTACATATATCTTCTTTTCCGAATCTATAAAAATATCCTAATTTTTTTCGCTAAATGCAAATAGTCAGATTGTATCTTTCTAATGTATCATAGATTTTTGTGACATATATGATCCGAATGAATGCCATATCAAAATTATGTAATGCTTTTGGTAGATAGTGGTATACATAACCCCTTTAAATATTCTATATTATTTCTTTAAGTAAAGGTTTTTGTATTTTTTTAAATATCTTGTTATAATTTAAATGCATTGTATTGTAGTCAGGTAAGAATGGCTGGACAACCTGGTTCCGGTGCTGGAAAAGGAGGTGGTAGTGGTGGTTCCATCCGTGACGCTGGTGGTTCCTTTGGAAAGATGGAAGCTGCCCATGAAGATCAATACTTCTATAATCTGGTTGGCATTTTTTCTCTTTTGTTAATCTTCTTTGCATCATTACAATACGATTTGCTTATTACAGAAGTTGAAACATTTTATTTCAGCAAAAGGCACAAATACAAAAGATGCGAGAGAGCCTCCACGATGAAATCTCATTCCACGAGGAACAGATTAAGCGTCATGAGGAAGCTATAAATCGTCACAAAAAGCGGATTTCAGATATGGACCAGAAAGAGTGAATGCGTGAAGAAGTTTTATTAGCGTGATATTTCTGAGTTTGGCAGTACTATTAATTTCAATGTAAAAAGGTTGGAAATAGTAGAAATAATATAATATCGCAGCAATTCTTTTTTTATGTATAAAATGTTAAATAGATATTAAATGCAATGCTCTTAATTAACATTATTTAAGCATGGATTAAATATTATACAGATTGGTTTATTTTTTTGGGGGAGATTATCGTAAGAGACCTTTGTATTTGAAATGTCTGAAAGACAGTTATATACTTGAGAATAAAACGTGTTTTTCATTGTTGCTTAACCTTGTATTAAAAGTTAAATGATTTTAAGGCGAATGGAATTTTGATTTTTTAAATCTCGGATGCGAGTTTGTTTCATCCAGTCTTGTATAACCTTTCAAAAATAATATTTTTTTATTTAATTAGCGAATCATAAAAAAATTATATATTAATTATCTATATTGCATAATAAATTTTTTATTTAGTGATTACACAATGTTTCGACATGTTCTCAGAGAAGTGCATGAATGTATTCCCAGGTATTTAGAAAATTCAAAAACATTAAAGATAATGTCCCAAACGCTTTTGGTTATGTAATTTTTCTTTAATAATATATAAATGTGCAAGCGTTTCTTTCAGTTTTAGATATTTTAATAGAAGAAAGAAGCATGATTCGCGCACAAAAAAGGATCAAACATTATTCGGCGATGTTGCATATGAAACAGAATATTATTACAAACAGGTATCATTGCAAAACGTTACTTCATGATCAAACATTACAGCCGTAACACACAATGCGTTATAAATATTTAGAATAAGAAATTATTGAAAGTCGTCAAGGAAAAGACTCAGGACGAGGTGAAACATATGCAGAGAGAGGTACAAGTTATGCGGAATAAAATCGAAGAATACAATCGCGGTATAAACGAGAATCTGAGATTTTTGAAGGACCTGGAGAAAGATTTATCCACCGGCAAGAAGAAGAATTAGAATGCGATTCTAGCGCATTTTGTCATTTCAAAATTGCGTTTCGCGATCTGTAAAAATAATTCGAAATAAATTGTTCGTGCAATTTTTATTGACGGCAATTACGATTAAATGGACCAACACGCGCACGCAATATTTCTATTATATATTTATTACTATAATTGTATCGTTAGGAATTTTGTTGTTAATTATTCTAGATATGTTAATTAATGATTAAATTAATCGGAGTTTGCTCGAAGCGATCGTGAAAGTCAAGCTGCGTAGACTCGTGTCATTTAAATATAAAGCACCCGACTTTGTTCGATCATTCTGACAGTCTTATTCAACGAATTACGAATATCGCGATCCACGAATTTTCGATTCGGAATAAAATCGTCTTCGTAATTGCCGCTAGCGGCCAAGAGTGTATCGACCGCGTAAAAACTCCATTTGATTTTTCGCGCCCTCGCTAGATGGCGCTGAACGCGGGGGCGGCGCGGTAACATGGCGGCCAGTCGCGGCCGTCTAGTCGACGATAGCGGGCGATCGTCGCGCCGCCAGTGTCTCGCGGTTCATCGATCAGTGTGGTGTGTGTCGCGTTGTTGTTCCGGGGGATTTTTTTTAGTGATTTGTTCCTACGTTCGCTGCGCGCTACGTTACGCGGATTCTTCGCGGCCGCTCGTCCCCGGAATTCGTGCGCGTGCATACAGCGGAGCGGGCACCGCGAGCGGGGCCCATCGAGATTAAACGGGATAAAAATGCGACTAAGGATACACTGGATTCTGGTTAGCACGGCCGTGGTGATCCTCGCGGGATGCAACGCCGCTACCGAGGTGAGTGTCTACACGATCGGCAGAGATAGATAGATAGATAGAGAGAGAGAAAGAAAGAGAGAGAGAGAGAGAGAGAGAGAGAGATAGATCCTCGACGCTCGCGTCCCGCGAGTCGATCGAAAGATCTTGCGAACGTTTCTCCGCACGCGACGAATACCGGAAATCGTCGTCGATATGCAGGAATCGGCTTACGCGAAACGAACGCGCGCTACCTTTCTCTCTTGCAAGGTAAAGTATTACGCTGATCGAGGTACTCTCTTGCATTCTTGGCGTCTCGTCGTTGGCCAGTGGTGTTCAAATCGAGGTCTGAAGTAAGCCGCTTTCGCGTACCGAGATCCGCGCGTTGTCGTCTCACATTATTATTCAGTCAATTTCAATTTCGAAACACACATTTTTGAGACAAAAACGAGCAAGTTTGTAAAGTTTTTTTGTCGTGTAACATATTTCGCTCCGTTTATACTCGCGCCATTGCGCGTCAAATCAGAATAATTGTATATATACGAAGCAAAATATTTCTTTCTCTCCCCGTGTTCAAAGAGAGATACTCGTGCTTGTCTTTTAGGGCGAAAGCAAAACGCTATTTCGGAACGACGTATGTCAATGAATGCGCCGGAACGGGAGGTGACGCGCGTCTCGCTCTCTTTCTCTCTCTCTCTCTCTCTCTCTCTCTCTCTCTCTCTCTCCCGGTTTCTCTCTTTCTCTCTTTCTCTCTCTTTGAACTTTTGTTTGCGTAATAAGTAGACGTTCACGCTGGGGGGAGTTACGCTAAAGATCGAGTTTATCCCCGATAACGGGCTGTAACGGGGCTCCGTTGTTAGTCTTTAGTTAATAGAAACTTTGGAAAGAATCGGAGCAAGTTCGTAGCGCGCAATCTTCTTAATTGGCTAATGAGAGGAAGTAAATTTTAAATAAATGAACGAGCCCTCGAGTATAAGCTGCGACAGAGATGCCAACTATGTTATACATTTTTCCCTTGTTTATATCTTTTTATCAAGAGAGAGAGACAGAGAGAGAGAGACAGAGAGACAGAGAGAGAGACAGAGAGAGAGAGAGAGAGAAAGCGAATGAAAATTTTATATCGTAAAAAGCTTGCTCTTTTTACGTTACATAGAATAATGGCTGCGTTCTAATAATGGTTATGTAGTTTTGACGGCGGGGCAAATACGCGAACAAAATATTTGCACGCGTTTGTAACGTCAGTTTTTACGATACGTTGACTAATAGCTAGGATAACAATCTATAAAGGTGCACGCGGTATTGATTGGACAAGATATTCGACCTTTTTTTTTTTTATTGTTACGTTACGATGCTTGTGAAAAAAAGGATCTCGCCTAAAAAAAGGGGAAAAAAAATAAAAGCCGCGCGCGCGTTAGAGATTCGGTTCTCTGTGGACGGACCGAACGAGAAGCGCGGTCGATCGTGAAGCGCATCATCACTCGCGTCTCCGCTATCGAAAAACAGCCTTAGGGTTACTTCGCTGGAATGTGACGTATCTTGTTAAGCCTATATCGCAGCGTCGCACGGCGAAGTTTGCGCAACAATAATTCGTGCTACGCCGCTGCATGCCGGTACTTGATAGATGGTGTACCTGAGAGTAGTAGCTTGTGTCAGTCGGAGAATTCTCGTGGAGAATCCTCCCTGCAATGATTATTAAAACTATTCAAAAAAATTTCACATCCCGATGATAATCCCCCAATAAAGAATCTCTCTTTCCAACGCTTCCGAAACTTCGCTCTCTCTCTCTCTCACTCTCTCTTGTGTAGAAAATATTATCTCGCGAAAAAGAACGCGTACGTGGAATTTGGCGAAGGGGTAAGCGGGAGAGGAAATAAATTTCGGAGAGGAGGCGGCGCTCGCGCGCCAAGCCGACGGGCATAAATCTCATATATACCGCGCGCTTACACGTAGTTACATTTTACAATTGCGCGACCTTTAATGCAAGCAATGCACAGAAGAGGTGAGGAGAGGAGAGTATAGAGTGGAAAGCCGGCTGCCGGCTGGTGAAATAGCGGCCCGATGAAATATCGCCGGTAATAATCTCGCTGTCTTCGCGCGGAAAATGCACGCAAATCGCCTCGCCGCTTAACCATATAAGAGGAGCTTTTGAATATTCTCTAATATCTTTTTGCGCGTTATGGTTAAGAAAGAATCTTCTCTCTAATCTCCAAGCGTGAAGCTTCGTTCTCGATGCACTCGATGCGATTTTTCCGTGAACATCGAGACAAAATCGTATTCCGAATAAAATTTTTTTCCCCGTGATATCTTTTTTTTTTTAAATATAACAGAATGATATTTATTTGTTCCCTTGTGGAATTGAAAAATCGTCGTACGTGTATCACAGATCAGACTCCCGGATTAAGAAATGTCAATGGGCGACTGGGTTCCCTCCAGAAGAATGCCCCTTTCTTATTATCGGAGGACCGATATACGAATAGCAGACGCGTTGCACGGTAAATAAAGATAAAGACTCGCCCAGGGATGATGAATGACTTGCGGTTAAACTCGACGCGATATTCTCACACAACATCGCGATCAGCTGACGATAAATTGAATTTCGTGCGACAATTTGCGCATTATCGTTCGGGGAAACCGAAAATCGCGACAAGTTGAGGTTGATGAAAAACTGTCGGGAAGATTATGTACGATCGCTTTTCTCGTCGAGAGGAACGCTGATACACGAAGCTATGAAGACCCACAAGCGATGGACATTAATGGCCTTTTACGGCGACGTGTCCGTTCGTCGTGTCCAACGTACTGCTACACATACACTGTGCCATATGTATTATACGTGTGACACGTATGTGTAACACGTGAGGAGAACGAGGGCATGTCTTTCGATAGAACGGTGTTGGTCTGTGCACGTAAGCGTCTACACGTCTTTCCTCGACGTTGTGTACGAGTCGATAATTGATAGACAGAGTCTGGGACAACCGATGTCACAACAGTCGTGTCGACTTTATCGGCGGGAAGAAATTAAGTTTGATTAATATAACGCGCGCGCGGAAGCGAAACAATTCTGCCGGAAATTGCTGGTAATCGCGAGCATCGAGCGAATTTTCCTCGAATTCCATCGATGACGCATCCGTTCGTACACCTCATTAATTACTCCGTACGCGAGTCTCTCGTAGAAACAGCAACGTCGATTAATGTACAACTTCGCTGGACGCCTATTCATTTCACTCGGCAACTCTCGATGGTCAAACTTACTCCCGTATATAGCGAGTAAATCGAGACGGATTCTATTTACCTTGGCAAACCGCATTGTTCCCGAATTTCGGTTACGTATAAATTTTACACAATTACGTTGATGCTGTTTGAGAGAGATGATAGCGTTGTAGTTGATAGGTAATCGACGAAGGAGAAGAAACGAATATCGTTTCCTAATTGATATACATAATTACATTGTAACGTTTACATAAATTTCACACAATTACGTTGATGCTGTTTGAGAGAGATGATAGCGTTGAAGTCGATAGATAATGAACGAAGGAGAAGGAACAAATATCGTTTCCTAATTGATGTGCATAATTACATTGAAATGTTTATATATTTAAATGTTTATATATTTTATATATTTTATATGCTTTATATGTTTATATATTTTAAATGTTTATATATTTTATATATTTTATGTGTTTTATATGTTTATAAATTTTAAATGTTTATATATTTACAAATTTTTGCGCGTAGTGTGCGATAATTCCAATTGAAGATAGAAAATTCGATTTTCGCGAGTATCACGTATCGCCCTTTCGTCAAGTTTTGAGAAATGGTTAATTAATAGTTGAGCGCTAAATCTTCTACGTGTATTCTCCTGGGTATCCGCGCAGTTTGTGGGACAACTCGTCTCGTTTAAGACTCGCCTCCTTATTTGGTCCGTTCGCGTACGTGAGGGGAGTCTTAATTCGCGCGACTCCTTAATGAAATGCACTCGAAACACTCGCGAATCTCGAGCAGAAGAATCGATCGCGTTTCGCGTTACGCGCAAAGAGTTGATTTATCCACGAATAATATATAATTTTATAACTTATTGCAAAATAGCGTTTTAAGAGGCAAGAAAATTGGAACGCGCGTACGTATTATTAATGAAAAGGCGGATTTTCTATAATTAACAACGAATGAATCGCGTTTCATCAAAAGCAAGCTTATCGCTTTCGCCATAAAATTAAATGCAGAATATTGCAGGATTTTTTTTTATCAGGTTTCATAGTTATTAAATGATTTCTGCCGCGCCTAATAACACGTTGGAAGAGAGTGGGTCGACTTATATCTCAAATAATCGCGCAGTTCACCGCGCGGCACGCGACCAGCGGAGGAAAAGAGAGCACCGGGAAAGAGGAGGGAAAATATCGAGGTCAGGCGGTAATTTTCGTATGAGATTCTCAAGTATTTTACGAGCACCGGCGGCCATTAAACGCCCACGAACGAGGCTTTCTTGAAATTTGCGTTTTTCGTTCGATCTATATTTCCCGGAAAAGTTCGCCACTCGGATCCCGTTCTAACAAACACTCTCGCTCATAATGATTTCTCATGATTTCTCATTTCACGATTTTCTTCGACGAGAGAGACCAACTTTAAGATCCGACTATCAACGCGCGCGATCGATCAACATTTCCATTATGTTTTTCGGTTCTCTTTCTCTCTCGTGAAGCATCTATTTATTATATTATACCAGGCATGCGCGAGCACACGTGAATAAGTAAATATAAGAAAAAGTAAATAGATGGTAAAGCAGCTTTCAAATAAGGACACACATTCAGTAAGAAGGGAGTCCGTATACGCGTTGCAGAAAAGGAGGATAAAACCTGTCGAGGAGGAGGGGAGATCGTTTCTACATTCTCGTTACATATTCCGTCTCGCCTCTCTTTTTAAGATAAACTTGTCGTCGTAAAACGATATCATAACCAGTGTTTTCGATCGAGATAATTTTCTATAGAAAAAGTATAACACTTTGCGCGTTGCTCGCCCGCGTCTCCGCTTTCGAAAATACTTATCGTCCGCGCGTTCGAAACCATGCACCGACGTAGGTATGCCACATCAAAGGCGGTTTAGGTAAAGGACGCGTTATCGGATACTTACCTAGGAATTAATGTAACCGAATACGCGCGCGCGCGTTGCGCGTGTTATGTACGCAAAACACGCGCGACGCTCGAACGACGTAATTGCAGCTATACGCAAATTTACGTCACGCGTTTCACCTAATGTGAAAGCTAAATTACACTCGTATAACAAATTAATGACATAATAATTAGCAATTACGAAGTTAATTAAAATCATCTCGCGTCCTTTTTCCCCCCCATTCTGCGCAAAACGAGTTAATGACGATAGCGGCGATTCGCATTTAATATACACGTCGTTATTAATGGCGTTCTCTGTGCGATATCCGGTAGATACAGACGATTGTTATTCGCGAATGATTTAATCTATTTCTAACGTATGAATTTAAAAATCACAATTCGGGGGCAATTTAGAGAGAGCTTTCGCAACAAAGGATTTCTAGATAACAGTTCATCCTCCGACGAGGAGGACTTTTATTTTCCTTAGGGACCTTATCCCGTTCTTGTCGTCATACTTTAATCTGCGGTTTCTGAAAGCTCCCTCTGCTCTCGGTATGGTGGGACTTTCGAGGATCTCTCTCGGTTCTTAATACACACACACGCACACATACACACACAGAGAGAGAAAGAAAGAGAAAGAGAGGGAGAGGTAGATTGCTACACTCCGCACCGTTCGGATTCTTACTTAGTCTAAAAATCGCCGCTAGTATCAAGAAGAACCTCTCCGCAATTCACTTCCTATCGTCTCGGAAAGGGTGGTAGAAGCGCGAGCGTCTCGTGAAAATTGGCTCGTTACTCTTCAGTTTTCGCAGGCTTCCGAGCTTCCCGGATCCCCTTCAAAAAAAAAAAAAAAAAACTTTCATCCATCTTGCTCAGGCTGTCCCACAGGCGACAAGCTTCCTCTTGTACGCTTTTTCGACTCCTCCTTTTAGGAGTTTTCGAGCTTTCCACGGAGGAACGCTCGCATTCCTATCTTTCAAGCTTGCAATTCCTCGACACGATGAGAGACGCTCGAGGGTATAGAAAATTATATGACCCGCATAGAAAATTTTCACTAAGTGCATGTACAGCTAGACGAAAATTTTGATAGAAGAGGGGTTTTATAATTCCGAAAAATAAATGGACCGCTGACGGAACGAGATATTAATTTTTAAAATATCAGACAGTATTGTTCGTGTATCTGGCGTTTTATTCACGTTGAATTCGATTAATTAATTCTTCAGTACTATCGAGCTTGTGCATAATGTAGAATTACGATTTGAATTTTCAACGAAATGTTACAATATTTTATAATAACGAAAAGGAAAGAAGCTAAAAGGCCATAAGTGTTATACATTACATTTTTTAAATGTAGTATTTTTAAACTGAGAGTCTCTATTAAATTCTTTTAACTTTAAATAATTTGGTAAGCAATATTTGATAAAAAGTTTTCCAATTGAGATTTATTTATCCTTTAAAAATGGAATAGAGAGATAGAGTTTTCCAAACGCGATAGATATCTTTTTTAATTATTTATTTTCAAATAAATAGATTATAGGACAGATTGTGTGATTACTTTTTGTATAGTAATAAAAACAACGCCAACAAAATATTGACACTCAATTTAGAAGGCTTGGAACAGTATTACAATTGAAAAGTGCTATTTAAATTATTGACAGCACATAATGAGACAGACGTAAATGAGGCTTAGAGATATATTTGAAAATTCCAGAAAGGCACTTTCATATTTAATTTGATAATGAATAATAATTTGTTTTTTAACACAAAGAAAGATTTGTGATATATCTCCTCAAAAACGATTATGTATAATTTTATTAAAAATTTTAATCTATTTTCTCTCTGAAAAAATTCTATTAAACCAGTTTTCAAAACACGATTTATCTTTTCTGTACAAGTTTATCTATCGCATATCATACGGTCCAATTAAACCGCATGCAAGAGATAAATCTAACCCCTTATTTTTCACATTTTTTGTATCGAAAAAAAATTCATATCAGTAAATAAATAAAAGATTATGTTATTGTTAACTGAAATGTTTTAGCTAGATATTGAAGTGATTTATGATGCGAAAGCACGCTTGTGCTTCTATTTCCTATGATCTTTTCTTTTTTTAAAGAATTGGTCCATCTATATATCGGAATTACGCTATCATTTTTACGCTGATTAAGCTGATTTTTACGCTCGGCGAGCGTGATCGTATTTCAATAAAGCCGCAATTCGAAAAAAAATTCCGAATTCCAATCTCGCTTCGGAATTCCGAACACGTTGCCGCAATGGCGAATAAAACAATCGCGCCGCTTTGATTCTAAATAATTTGTCCGAAACTAATGCAACATGCGCCCGGACGCGCTTAATGCATATTTATGCGACAGATCCGATGGGCACGTTGCGTTTTGCATATCGCTTGTCGTCATCGCGCACCTTTATCCGTTTATTGAGTTTGGTACATCAAGGGACGGTCTCTTAAACGACCCTTGAGGAATCTCGAGAGACGAAATTATGAAATGGTCGACATCGCGATGTTAAGATGGATTAGGAGACGTTGTTTGACCTCTCTCCGCATATCTAACGTAGTCTAAAGCAGTCCTTTGTCCTCGGTGCTGCTCTTTCATTAATTAGACGATATTAACAAACGTAAATTTACGATATTCATATGAATTACTCTATCTCTCTTTCTGTTTTATACATGCAAATCATAACTTTTATTTATACGCATTCAACATTTATATACGATATACGAAGCTTTTATTTAGCTCTTGTAATTATACATTCTCAATATAATGTTTTATTTATTTGTCATGAATGAGATTTTCTCATTGTTCTCCTCCTTCTCGCGCCGACTTTATAAATCCGACTGATAAAATTTCGTTAGAATCAATATCGTGGCATCGCATGAATGACAGAATGTTGCAGTCATTTTTTATCGCTTCCATCTCACAATCAGTCCTTTCCTTTTCCATTTCTGTTTTTTTCCCTTTTATTTCGTGCGCGTATCTCGGTTGCCAATACCTTCAAGTTTTATATAGCTCTAATACATCAGGAAATTTCTTGTTATATTCGATTCGTCGTCGAGGTACAGCTCTTTTTATACCTATATCAGCAATAATTCCGATTCGCGCGGAGCCTTTTCCTCTCGCTCTTTCAATTTCAATGCGATTTAGCTTTCTTCTTCTTCTTCTTCTTCTTCTCTCTCTCTCTCTCTCTCTCTCTCTCTCTCTCTCTCTCTCTCTCTCTCTCTCTCTCTCTCTCTCTCTCTCTCTCTCTCTCTCTCTCTCTTTCTCTCTTTACTTTTCTCTATTATCTCTGTTCGGCGACAGCCTGTCGCGCGGCACAGTCGACAATTACTTACCGTATCTCCCCTTATGAAATCTAACCGCCTACGACCTTCCACTTCTGGATAAGGATAACTCGCCTCGGTGCGCCGAGATTCTTTAGATTTTCTCGAGCGGAACAAGAACGGAGGAAGTGATTCTCGAGAGGCCTACAATCCGCTTGGCGTAAAATATATATGGCATATCGTCAAATATATGCATTTCATAATTGTTTTAATAACAACATCGTGCTGCGTCGTGCGAATTTTTGTTTGAGAAATAGAAGTTCTACGAAAAAGATAAGATAACAGTCTCTGAGAAATAGATACTTAATTTTTTTTTTTTTTAAATAAACTTTTTTCCATCAGATTATACACATTTGCTATTACGAGAACAAAGTGTCACGTATTCGCACGTGCACATATACGTTTATCTTGGACTCCGAGGCGGACGAAACTTTTCTCTTGGATGCGCGCCACTCCACGAAAGTTCGTCAAGTAATCGACGTTATAGCCTCGGTTTTTCTTCCAAGAGGATACCTACTTCTGGTTTTAAGGGATGCTTCCTGGATGCGCAAATATGCTTACTAGAGACAGGCCGGGCAGGTCGAGCGGCGAAACTTGCGAGTTCGCGAGTCGCATTGTTATTCCGCATTGTAATTCAAATAAGAATTGAAAACTGAAATGTCGAAGTGCGTTCTCTCTTTCTCTCTCTCTCTCTCTCTATCGCCAACTTCGCCATTGTAACGTAATTGCGAAATGTTGCCGGACAGACGGCGTTGTCTCGCCGTAAACTTTTCTTCCACGGCGGAGATGGTACGCTTTCTCCTTTGTCCAATCTCAGCATCTCGTCTATAAGATAGTTATAAATTTGCTTAGGATCTCTTACACAAAATACGCGATAATAAGATTTCAATTCAAGACTGTTGTGTCGTACAATTTATATTTTCCACATAATAATATATAAACTTATTTGAATCGCATTTTTCCAAGACTAAATGGGGGGCTGCTTTTCTACGTATGAGGAAGATATTTGACAGTCACGATCTCGCATTAAGTCTTCGAGTGAGGATGAATGTGTTTTCTGTTCTCTTGCATGTACGGTATTGAATCTTGGAGGCTCACGGAGGCCCCATTGAAACGTATAAAATCTTTTGAAATGTGAGTATACAGAAGGTTGATCAGAATTAGCTGGAAAGATAGAGTGACAAACAAAAAAGTGCTAAGAGGAGTAAATAAAAACGTAACACTGACAGCAACCGTAAAGAGACGAAAACTAGAGTATTTTGACCACGATCAAGATAAATATGAGCTGTTACATTTTATAATGCAAGGAAAGATCGATGGCAGGAAAGGGTCCAGGAAGACGAAGAATATCTTGGTTAAACTACCGTAGACAATGGTTTGGACAATCCACAGCTTTTCCGCGCAGCTGTGAACAAAGTTATGGTCGCTAACGTGGTAGCCATCATGATCGCCAACGATCGTTGAACGGTCAAGGCTCTGGAAAAAGAAGAAATGTATCTCTCAAGCGTCCGTATGTATCTAGCGAACGAAGTAGAACGACGAGAACGTTTGACAGAGAGTTTCGAGAAAACGAGGTTAATCGCCTTTCTCTCGGTGAGACGCGCTTCATCCCGCAGCGTACATTTGAAACGTCCGATAAGGGCGTCGCGTCTCGGGAGAACATCCATGTTTGGTCCAGTCTACCCACAAGTTTATCCTCATGAACGCTAGCGCACCCACTCGCGCCCACGCGTGGAAAGTCTCCGCCGTTGCCGTGTCGTGTTGCGTAAATACGTTGCGTGCGTTTACGCACTCATACGTCGCGCCGCGCACGTGTTAGTGATCCTCGAAAGGGAATCGGAGTCGCGACGCGGGTACTTCTCTCTAACGGTATTAATACACGTTGTTTGAAAGCTACGAGGATGTATATGTATAATTAACGTTACTCCGTATATCGCGTCAATTATACAGATCTAAGATCGGTAGTTAATTAATTGCAAAATTGACTTAGAGCTATTGACTTGGCGTGTGAGGCCGTTTGAATTTGTATTCAGGAAATTTTATTGCCCTTTTTGCTTGACATTATAACTATAAAGTCGTCGCGCTAAATCGATGCGGCTAAAAATAATTTATGCGCGGCTCTACTGTGACGCGAATTCATTAAAGTGTTGATGTAATGCGTAGAATGAGTAACCACCGCGATGACTGTTCCACTGATAAATAAGCGAACTGTGATCATCATCGAGCTATGCGTTCGTATATTCAATGTACGCGCGTTGATTTGCAGGAATTCGTTTATCGCGTATATAATAATAAGAGATGTGTGTGCGCGTTTATACGTTATCTTATAAATTTATACTTGAATATTTGAACGCCATAGTTAAGATATCTCGACCGCGTACGCGAGTTTACCGGAAAGGATCCGATGATTTGATACGTGGGTGAGTCGTTTCGCTTCAACAGCCACACCTTTTTAAGCTCGACACGCGAGGAAAGCCGCATAAAGTATATTAGATATATTCAGATAATTTAGATATATCTGAATATATGTTTTATTAAATAATAAGATAAAATCATATGTTTTTCTAATATATACATATATACATATATACAGAGAGAGAATTTGATTTTATTACGTATATAAATATGCGGTGAAATGATGTAATTGTAATCCCAGACGAATTTTAATTCCAAAATTCCCGTTCTTATATGTACGCCGAAGAGAAGAGAAACAGGGTTATAAAATATTTCGTTTTTAAATGGTAGTTGTGCCGTGCGGATCCCCCTCGGTGGGATTTTAAACGCGCACAATATGTTTTGACGAGAGATTAACGAGACTGTCTCTCGCACATTCCTGCCGCACATAGGGAAGGCTCGTTACACGAATTCTCTCCGGCTTTCCACTTCCTCCATTTCTCTCTCGTCATCCTCCGTATTCCTCCCTCTCCCTTCCTCTTCCCCCTTCGTCTCTCCGCGCGCGCTCTTTCTCTCCAATTTCTCTCTTTAACTTTTGCCCGCGCTCCTCCATATTCCATTGCGGAGTTTCCGTTCCTCTACTACAACCTTTCCCCTTTGTCACGTACACTCGCGGATATAATTAATTTCAGTGTATCTGGGGCAGGGCGTATAGCGTGAGGGTGAGTTAGGATGCGTATTGTTCCTTGACTCTTTCATCCTTTGTGTCCTTTGACACAGGATCCTCGAAATCAACGACTCTGGAGGTCTCGTAAGGCGGAATGAATGTACGAGCGCCGTATCAACGGCTCGGAGAGAGCAGCGATTACCTTTCGCGCCGTTTACCATTGCGAAATTGCGTTTTATTGAATCGCGCGCGTTTTTCTCGCTTATTTCTTTCCGCGAGTGTTGCTCCCCCCCCCCCCCCCCCCGAGCCTAAGGAACGCGAGAAGAAACTCCTGATAAAGTCTGCCAAGAGAAACTGCCGACCGATCTCGTCGTTCGCCAAACGCGAACTTTTACGACGGTAGTCGCAGTATTTCTCGGTCGGCTCGTCGTTTAATGTAAAACCCGGCTATACGCTTTTCCGGCGCGCTTTGTCGAATCTCCATAAAAAATGAGACGATAATAGCAAAAGGCATGACAAAGTAACGTTCGGAGATACTCGCGAACGGAATATAACACACGGAGGGGGGGTGACGGTGACACGGCAATGGTGGACATGCTCTTCGTGAATTATACCGTTATGTAGCGCGATGTAGTTATTCATCCCGTCTCGTAATATCGCGCATATTTTATCCTACACACAGTCTGTCGGGCCGAGTGCTTTCTACGAGTGCTCGCGAAATATTTTCTCTTTCTCCCCCGCACTTTCGCGCTCTTTGCGTTTCTCGTGTTATATTTTACTGTTTCGCCCTAGGCTATTTTATATACGAGACAAATCTTTCGGGTCCGCGATATTACACGCGGTATTTCTGTATGAATTTTCAAAACCATCGGGAGGAAAGGGGACCGGGGGATTTTCAGGGATTATAAATACTCCCGTGCGGTCTCGCTCGGGGTCTTACGCGGGATGATCTTAGATACCGGAGGATCTTACATATGTAAAGCTCGTGCTTGCGCACTGAGGACACGCGAGGTTCTAGCTCGTGCTTGCACGAATTTGCGAGCACGTCGGATATGTTCCGCGAGGATATTAATGCGAGGCCTCGGCACACGCGATCCGGCCAAAGTTTCTAAGCGGTCGATTTGTTAGAGCCTTAGAGCCGATAGAACCGTCTCTCTGCCATCGCCATCTTCCCTTCCGTCCTCCGCGCCTCTCCGCATTGATTTTTTTTTCTTCCAGAGCGTTCGATTTAACGACTTAAATACAGAGTCAGGCCGTAACAGACTACTAATTCAGCGCTGACTGACCGGCACAACGGTCCCGTTCAGACGCGATGCTGACCTTCGCGAAGTTAAGAAGCTTTTTTTTTCTTCTCTCGGAGAGTAGCGGTAGCTTATGCGAAGACGAAGTCCTGCATTTTGCACTTTTGCACTTTTACAAAATCTATGAGAGAAGAAAATATTCGTTGTGCATTGCGGCTGAAATATAAACAGCTTCCTCGACGTTCATAAACAATTATTTGTTTCGAACATTCCAAATTCCATCGATAATTGCTTAGTCATTTAGCGGATTGCATCATTCAGAGTTGTTAGCGGAATTGAATCATTCAGATTGTTCGGAAAAAAACAATATATTTTTTATTTGTGTCAGAAATAAATTTATGATTCAATCCCAATAATAACGTAACGCGAGATAATATCGGCCGAGCAATCGAATATGCCGCAAATGAAATATCCTCGCGAATAATGTAATCCGAGCGAAATGCGAAACAGACGGGCCGTATTTTTCCTTTACACGAGAGAAGATTCGGTTTTTGGATATCGATATTTGCATAACCCAATACGCATCCTTATTGGCCAATCGCACGGAAAAGCTTCCCCGCCGTTCGCGGACGAATTAATATAACGGTCTACGCCAAGTATCGTCGATAGTGGATGGAATGCGGCGATTGTTGGGAAATCTCGGCTCGTCGAAACGTGATTGAGCATTCGCGAACGATCGTCCGGCCGCGTGCGTCACCGATTAATTTGCCGAATATCGGAGGCATCTGAAACTAACTGATGCAATAGTCGAAATTACAAAAGGACAACACAATTCAAGTATACATTACGCGCACTAACGATCTCGTAACTACGGTAAATGAGAAACTCATGGGCGTATCGCTCTCTCGAAAAGTGTAGCAGAAGTTTGTCCAACGTTTCCCGTTAAGCTACAAAACGCTAAGGTTCACAGTGACTTGGAAACTTTGGTGCACGCGAATCCGTACTTTGCACTTGCTCCACTTCTTCGTTTCTCGCGAGAGAGAGAGAGAGAGAGAGAGAGAGAGGAGAGAGAGATAATTAGGTGAAACGGAGAAAAACTAGTTGAGAAATCTTTTTCGGACGAGCGTAACTGAGTTGAGACGAAATCATTTCACGTTTCACATATTTTAACTCGAGGGACGCGACGCGACGAAGAAACTAAGAATATAAAGATGGAAATATAGAGCTTCGGAGTTCATCGGAATATCGCCGGTGCAAATATTGTCGGAATAGTCGAAAAATTGGACGAACAGTACCGGGATTTGTGAAAACGTGCTCGGTACTCGTCGGAGCTTCGAAAAGGATTACGCAAAAAAAAAAAAATGCACGAATTACAATTGAGACGGGCTTGGAGAGGAGAAAGGGAGGGGGGAGAGGGTGGCAAATTCCAACGTGGATATTCTTCTACTTCGTGACGGCGTTCTTTTCCCATCTCGGTTTTCGCTTCGACGATTTTCGCGATAATTATCAGAGGGACGCGGAAGAACGCGCGACGGGCAATGGTCGGGGAAGAGAGAGAGATAGATTGAGAGAGAGAGAGAGAGAGAGAGAGAAAGAGCAAGAGCAAGAGCAAGAGGGGTGGACGTACAAAATGAATTTGTATGCGTAGTAAGGGCGTACGCCGGCGCCGCTGAAGAGATATTGATAGAGCCGGTGCAGTTATTGGGAAAACGTGCCTCTCAATATTGCAGTCTATAATTGAACGCCATTGCCACGTCAACGGAAATAGAATAGAAATTGCTATGGAAATGGCTGCGCCGACCGACGCTTGCACGAGCGCGCCGCGCCGGCTCGTCGTCCTTCTTCGATTAACTGTAAGCGTGCCAGGTCAGCTGCCAGGCTATCGGGGCTGTTGGCCTATCCAAACTTTGACAATTTTTATAATAACGCTAAAGAGAAGCGCGCGCGCGCGCGCAACCGCCTGTCGTACGTGGCAAAACTTTAAAAATTCATTTTCTAGTACACGAGTAAAAAAATGTGCTGCTCTCTTCTCCACGACACATTTTTTGGCTCTTGTGAGATTTTCGGGCGCGTCTCTCCCGACTCGCGCTCTTCGATACGATATGCTTCTTACTTTCATATATCTTTATTTTATATTTTTTTCCTCTTTTTATTTCGGGTAATATGGTGTAGGAAAAAATTGAATTTTCTCAATCTTCGAGCAGAATGCCGTATAAGTAACGATTTTTGATGATGATATTTAGCCGCGGACCGTGACGTTCGACACGTCAAAATATTCGATGCGAAATTTAAACCGTTGTTTACAAATAAAAATCATCGCTAACCGGTGATGTAAAATAAAATTTGACGACAAAACACTGCACATCCGTCCAAAATAAAAGGATATCGCGCCGGCAGTTGATCGGGGAAAACTCGCCGGTCCCCGGATGAAAAACTAGCGGCCAAAAACTAGTTGTAGCCATCGGCTGTAAACAAAACATTGGGATAATTCGTTTCGTCATAGTGATCCAGGTTATCGATATATCCCGCGATTTTTTTTACGGAATACCATCGATCTGTAATTCTATCGGTGTAGCAATGACATTCGTACTGATAGATGAATTTTTTCTTTTTTTTTCTTTTTTTAAGCACAGAGAGTCGAACGCGGGAAACAAAACGTATTGTAACGGAATACATACAAAACGTTAATAACTAAATTGTATCTCTACTTTATCTCTTTCCACGCGAGAAATACATGTACACACACACACACACACACACACATACGCAGAATCCAGAGCGCCTCTGATGCACTTAATGCACATTATTTCGTTGGCCTGAGTATCGAGAAGTCGCCCTCTCTCTTTATTTCTCCCTTTCGTCCTCTTTCGGTCGTAAAATTGTTCCGCCAAAGTGGTCCGCGGTAGTTTACCGAATGGTCGTATAACTGCTTACCTCGACTCTGAAGGATTTTCCATCGGCGCGGGAAAACCGCGTATAGTGTATAGCGAAGAGGAATGTACTCTCGCTCCCTTTTTCGATACTTTACCGCGAGAGTCCACGCGATTTTCTCGGTCGAATAGATTACTCAACCGCCACCTCCGTCGTCGACCTCCGGGTCCTTTCGCCTTTTACATTGAGATCTTTCGAGAGGAACGAAAATTCGAAATAAGTGCGCGGAATATGCAGCAGCGTCGAGGAAGGAAAATCTCTCCGCACACAACGGCTCTTCGCCAAAGGAACTAACGCGCGGAGAATTGGATTCGTTCTTTTGCGCCTTACGAAATGAGATTGCGCGTTCGGCGAAGAGTTCGAGGTAAGAGGATCTTTCGGAAAGCTATTTTTTTTTTTTCCTCGTTTTAATAACAGCCGCGATCATCATTTTTCACCGCGATATCGCGATCACATCCCCGATAGCGGAGATACATCCCTCGTTTACTTTGGCCCTTAATTACAAATCTTGCATCATCGTTATTACTTTGGTATCGCGTTGCGCGACGGAGATAATCGAATTTCGATAATTTAATTTAATTTAATTGTCTGGCAAAGTGACGGAGATATCGGGATCATTAAGAAGGTATAGGAGAAGAATATGATAGGAGCCGTGAATGAAACCGGATCGGCGGTGATAATATTCCTTTATCTTCCGCCGACCGGCGCGACCTACATTAATTCAAGCGACGTGGGGGTAAATGCCAATACCGAAGAATTTCTTTGGCGGGGAGAGGGAAAGAAGGGGGGGGGGGTAGAGGAAGGGGGGAAGGGAATTCGGGCGGAGTCGAGGAGACGCGGCAAATCGAATGCGCATTTATATTGCTTGTACATCGCGGAATTTCCTGGAATTTCCCCATTTCGTGGGCAATCTTTTAATTGACCTCTCGCCGCGTATTTTGCAATTTATTTATTTGTGTCAACGTTATTTGTGTGTCACGTTATTTGCGCATGACGAAACGCGTATACGTGGTATACGGGATTTACGAAAGGGTGCAAGAGTTTATCTCTCGACGCACCAAGGTTTTCGCGAGATCAGAAAGTGTCGCCCCCGATTTCGCGAGATTTATGACTCGCTCTCGTCACATTGATGATCGTTTAATGTTATCTTTAATAGCACGCGCCGAGTAATAAATTGAAACGTTGGCAATTTATCGAACGAGAGAGCGCGCGTGGATTACGCACTTTCGTATAAAGTCCGTATATACATATATGTATATATCTAAATGAGAATCTTGTGCGCGCGGGATGGATCGTGTTATTGTTAAATATTGTAAATTGACTAATCGTTACTAATATATCGTGAAAATCCTTGAATTATTCATATACGATGTACACTTGGCGTTACGAACTATGATAGAGAGAAGTTACGGAGCGCTTTACTTTCAATTTATAACGCGCTTTTCCACGACCAAGACCAGCTTTGCTCGTTTGTTAATCGCGGGGTTCATTTAATTACGGCGAAATGTTAAACTTGAACGTAATTGGGAGGACTGCGCGCGCGCGCCACTCGGACGGCGACGACTTCTCTCTCCCTGTTTGTTCTCTTCCTTTGGAATATTATACAGTTCGAGTCGCGCTTTACCTTTGGATTCTCTGCGGGAATATTGTCTCTCTCTCTCCCTCTCTCGTTCTCTCTGTCTGTCTGCAGATTTAAACCGGAATTTTCAATGTCTCCGGAGAATTTCTATAGACACGGACGTCTCGGAATATTCCATAAAAGAGATGCACTTTTATATACTTTTTTTCTTAACGAACATCATACCAATAATTTAGTCGATAAACTATAATTGTCATTAAAAATGCAAATATTTACGTGGTAATCCCGTAATTTTTTGGGATCTTTATATACATAGAATCTTTTACGAGAGTCCGAGATCTTCGGGTTGTTAATCATTGTCGGTACATATTTTTTTTTTTCTAAACATCTCTTACGTAAATTGCGGAAGCGCGCGAGCATTTCACGGTGTCCCATCGGCGGAATATCTGCGATTCTGAGGTAGAAGGCATCCGGCGTCACGTATGCGCATGATTGCATTCGATGGCGCGATATTGCCCGAGGTATTCCGATATTAGAACGATTATGAATTAATAAAGAACAACGGGCGGTTAAAATAAAGAGGATCCCGATTGTGTGTTTTGCGCAAATATCCTCTCTGCGTTTACATATATATACATTTTTTCCAAATTAATACTTTCTCACGCACAATTTTGGCGGACGGGATTATGTTAATCTTTTATACAAGGGTGCTTTGTGCCCTTAATCTTATCGCGTTATCGACGATCATACCGAATAATAGTCGGCGCGTGACGTACAATTTGTCTGCGGGAATAGCCTGATCGATATTATCCGCTATCCGAGCGATGTATCATATGCCGAATCTTTATCTTCCCGCGGGCGATTCTACGATCTTGGTTGGAAGTCGTTTTAGTCGGGACACACATATACACACATACACGCGCGACCGTCGTTTGCTATTCGCACAGAGTCATGCCTTAGACAGTAGGCCAGGCAATTTTCATTTAGACTTCCTGCCTGTATCCCGGACTTGGCGGAAATACCGCCGAGTCTGGAATTTATCGCGAACGGAAATATTTCCGAGACGCGAGGATATTAATGCCCCGGATATATATATATATATATATACGCCGTTAATGGGTCCGCGAATGTTTGCCGCGCAGTTGATTACCAATAATGCCTCGCTATTAGAGTTAAATTTTATCTTGATGCGGTAATTAATATTACGAGTCGACATAATCCCCGATACACTTTGCAGTGAACGATAACGGTCGTCGGTATATTACGTATATGTAACAATCAGCGGCAAATTATTTACGAAAATACCTGCGAATCTATGTTATGTTCGGTAATAATCTGATATCGACATGGCGTGTTTAACAACGCCCACTAATTAATTGGATAGTTATTTGTGTATGATACGCTCACACGAGAAATGTTTAAACACATATTTCTGGATGCTTTTGGAGATATTAAAATGCTTTATATATATATATATATATTTTTAGAGCATTTTGAGAAAAAAATTGTGTGTGCCCTAATTCTTCTTGATTTACTTTACGAAATGAGATTTATTTTAGGAAAGCGCAGAGAGAATAAGATAGATCGATTGCATTAGCATTCGAAACCTTCGTACACATCTGTGCTTTCCACGCGCTATGCATAAGATGCATTTTTCATTTAAATCCGAATGCTTTCTCGTAGCATCCTGGCTCTAATTCGAATTCTAGCGTTCCGCGATTTGTGTTCGCAAAACGAATTGAAAAACACTATTCTCCCGCGAGAGAGGCATTATCGATTTTGAATACCTCCCAGTTGAGTGAGCGACGAAAAATTTTTATGTCTATTCGGACGCATCCTAGTATGAAACGCGTCGACCACGAGGAAAATATATATTTTTTTTTGCTTAAAAAATCAAGAGTTCGCGCGAGCGCTGTATTATTTAACGTGATTCTCGATACAATTGTCGTAAATTTGCCGCGCTAAGCATCACGCTGAAATTTATTCCCGGTAAAAATTAAAATCTCGCGGAAACGCTCGGCAAAATTGAATAAACGATCGCGCGAGAATCGCGACGCGTTGAAGAGGTCGTACAACGACGACGACGACGACGATGACGACGACGACGACGATGACAGCGACGAGAGGTAAGAGGGGGCGATTAATTTTCTTGCCATTTACTCCATCCTTACCGCTCGACCTCCTGGGGGAGCGCCTTTTATACCCCCCTTTTTCGTTTACTCACCCTTGCGCAACGTCAACTCTCATCCTTTACGTTCTTCTCTTTAAAACCGATAAACATATTTGCTCGGGACCTTCTTGGCCCGACGATTACCGGGAATGCTACGTAATGTAATAACTGATTAAATTCAGCGGGAAAAGTCGCGTAATGATCAAAGTGTGCGTCTCTCGGGAAGTTTATTAATAATGATACAAAGAACCGCGTGAATACTTAGAATTTCTGTACACACACATGCACACAAATCTTTCCTGTTTGTTGTGTATGACGCGATTTAAGACACAATTCCATGATTACCGAGCACATCCTTGATTTATCATTATTAATCCATTTCATCATCGCGATTGCAGTTAGCAATCCCCCTCCCCCTCTCTCTCTCTCTCTCTCTCTCTCTCTCTCTCTCTCTCTTTCTTTCTAGCTTCTTGTAACATGTGAAACTTTATCGACAGATCGATCATCGCTAACCATTAAGAAACGACATATAGGGGTTGGAAAAACGGAACGAAAGGCGTGTCACCTTTCATCGACACTCTATTGCTATCGTGGAAAGGGCGCGGTACAAAAAGGTCCATTAGTACCTGCGACAGAAGGGTCGTCTTTTATGTAGTATTTATTTTATCCCTTTCCATTCTTTTCTTCGTATTCCTTAATGAAACTCAAACTTTATTCGATCGATCGATCGATCGATCGATCAGCCGCGACGAAGAAGCATCGCTTGGAATTTCCAGCGAGCAATTTCCGCGAACGAAGCGGAGGTTTATAATGTTTGTCTGTGTATCTCTTTTTTTTTCTCCAAATCAAGATAGAATTTTCTCCGCCAGTTTTCGTAGAAGACCAGAAGTCGAATGTCATTGCGATTCGATCGAAATTAGATCGCGCGGAAATTATCGCTTCATTCCGATCGTTCATGTGTTTATTACGTTTTGCATACTCTATGCGTGGCGTCTACGACGACGTAAGAGACGCTGAGAACTTCTCCGTTTTCTTTTACGACCACCCACTTACGATCTCAAATATATTTACTTACGGCTGACCTGTACCTGTCCACTAACACTCGAATACAGTGCCCATTCGCTGCAACGCTGCATCCCGTCGCCTCGCATACACACACACATATATATAATAACACAGATGCCCACTTATGTACGTGAGTATCTGAATATGGCGTCCATGTAGGTATCCCACGAGAGCCATCAGCCATCCGACAGCTATGATCCGTTCAACATCTGCTTGCGCACGGCAAGCACGCCATTTCAGTGACAATATCGCTACAATCCGCGACAATGTGATTTTACGTGAACTAGTATATAGAGTAATTATAATTTATATAGAGTTATTATAAATAGAGAGAGAGAGAGAGAGAGAAAGAAGGAATCCAACCGACATAGCCGCAATAATTAAGTGCTGCACTTTATCAGAGCTGATATAAACTTGGTCCGCTTAGTCAGTAGATCTATGCATTAAGGTTGCTAAATCAGGTTATATCGAGAGTATTCTTGAAGCTTCAAAGTTTTTTCCTGTGACTTTCTTTGTCCAATTACACAATTTAATTAAATTACATAATTTAATTTTTCCACGTTTTTTTTTTTTCATATCACATGCTTGTAAATAAATCTTTTTACCATGTTTCTACAGTTTGCAGTAGGTATATCGGATTTTAGTAGCCAATTCTTTGAACGTCAATTCTCGTTCCTCCTTTAAAAAAGATTTGCTTAAAAATTTGAAACAGTATTATCAAGATTGTGGTACAATCTGAGCATTTTCTAGTAAATATCTGGGTGTAAATTTCTTTATTTCAAACTTTTCCTCCGTTAATATCATAGTAATATATTATTATCTTGGTATGTTAATCAAAATTAATTACACAACTTTACATTTACACGCGAAATTCTCGCGTATATTCAACGGCTTCGAATGCTTTGCGTATGCAACTTCTCCGCAGACGCCACCAACTCCTTAGGGCGCAGACAACGAGAAGCCCTACGAATTCGAAGCCCTCGCAAGGATCTAAACTCCTTCAACAAACATTCCGTCGCAAGTAACGTCCTAGACAGCCGTCTTGTTCGCTTTACAGTTGAAAGAGAAAGAGAGAAACCTCTCTCTCTTTCTCTCTCTCTCTCTCTCTCTCTCTCTCTCTCTCTCTCTCTCTCTCTCTCTCTCTCTCTCTCTCTCTCTCTCTCTCAATCTCTACTGTGAGAGAGAGAGAGAGCAGCCTATCTCGGCAAAGCTGCACGAAGTTACAGCGCCTGTGCTTGTCAGAGCTGGACTCTCTCAGAACCGGTCTTGCTATACGACGACCGTTCCTCCCGGTACCTTATAGATCGTCCATATAAGCCCCGCTGTCGAAGAGAGCAGCGGCGGCCTTTCTTCGGCGGCTGAACCCAACCGTTTCGTGGAAACCTCGCCGCAAAATCCAATCAGATAACTGGACAACCAGGATGAGTTGGAATGATTTACGAGGAACGATTTTACACGATTGATCGTCCCGTTGCGATATCGCGTTCGTGGAGAATTTTTGAGCAGCATAATTCGGGGGGGATTAGCCCTAGTCGACTAGAGTACTTCGACGAACGAATTCCATCTAATCCGTTCCTAATAAGAATCTAGGATATCGCGGCAGATAATAGCAGAAGACTTCGTACTCGCCGTAAATTCGTATCAGTGAAATCGAATCGAGATTATATTCCAAGAGAGGAAATTTAGTTTAACGACTAATATAAAGGATATCTATGCTTTTCAGCATAATTAGGAGATAGAAAGGCTACTGTGCACATACAAGAGATATATTTTATTATATTGTAATTTTACTTTCCTTCTCAAAATCTAACCTTGGCAAACGTCTTAGATATATCACTAAATCGCGGGCGTTCGCAAATTACATTTACGTACGTATGTACGTTTCACACATGCCACATGTGTATCTCTAATGCATCGTAGAGATATCCGATTAACGCGGCGAAACCTCGCAGAAAGCCTGCAAATTCCCGCGAAGGATCTCACGGTATTATAACTAGGTACCAAATAGAGTAGAGAGAAGGGTAATCTCTCCAAGCCATTAAATAACGCATGAGTGTCAATGTCTCGCTCTAAGATGGCAATCGATACTTTGTTTTACGCTTACAATTAACGCATTAATGGCAATTTATATATTTTATATATTTCTTTATGTATTTATATATGTATATAAAATAAAAATTGTATTTTTTTTTGAAATTTTATTTATTCATATATATATTTTTTATTTTATATTTTATTTGTATATTTTATTTATGTATTGTATTTATATATTTATATAAATTCAACAGAATATATATATATATATATTTTTTTAAATAAGAACCTGCAATATTTATCATATATTTTGATGTCGGGATGTATATTAATGTATACTACTATATTAATGTATACTGATGTCGGGATGTGTATTAATATATTATATAATATTCGACCATCTCGAGAGAGTTTAGCTACAGTCTGTATATATTAATATGCCATCACATTTAAAAATGTTTTATTCACGTTCATTGTTAATGCTCCTATTGGATTCTACGAAAATATAGCAAGGAAATGCGCGCGCAAGAGCTCGCGACTAAGCACATCGGACGAGCAGAGAGGATTAGCAGAGCCAGCGAGCCGCACAAAATCTTGTTGCACCTCTCCTCCCCTCGCGTTGATCTTCCGGTATCTTCCGTACGTGCGCAGGTGATACACGCGCCTCCGTAAATATTTACATCCCTACGGCGAGAGATCGCTGTCTGCGAGACTTCGGGGAGAAATCGGGGTGAATTTAGTAGTCGCGTGTATCTTACGTACGTTGCTCAGTTTCGTAATGCGGGTAAGTCTAGTTATGCAAATCCGACGCAAACGAGTATCTCCGTAAGATCTTTATGGTGCAGAGAAAAATTCGCGTGAACGATATTGCATTATTAATTTCCTTTCGCGATCCAGAGCGGAGATGACTAAAGGTGGCGCGAGTTTTAGCAGTTCTTTCTTTTTTTTCTTCTTTTTCTTGCAACAGAACCGCATCCGCGCCGCGGTCTCCTCCCTTTCTCGTTACAGGTGTAGTAAATCGAGTTGACCCTTGAACTTCGTAACTTTGTTGGGAGTTTACTCGAATTAGCCGTAACCGCCGCGCCAAGACTTGGTCGTCGAGTGCACGACTTCTTCTTCTTCGTCGCATTGTATTTAATTTCCTGTCGACCATCCTTCGCCCGACATCTTTCCCTTTTTGCATGGCGGAAAGGGAGGAAACTGTAATCGTCGCGTAAATATGACCGCTACGATAGTAAAAAATGCATTTAATTTCCTGTCTCTCGCCGCGTTACATTTCCGCAACGTTTCCCCCCCGCGTTCTTTTCAAGGACATCCCCGTTTAAAATCGGACACGGACTCTATCATCGATCGGAAGATTCAGCGAGATGGTCGTTATTTTCGAGATTAAATCGCGCTGTTGCTCAGTTATTTCAGAAACTTTTAGAAAGTGTATATAAAAGCGGCCGCGAGTTGTTAATTTAAGATGCGTTTGTTATCTTTCGAAAGAGAGACATGCGCTATCGAGAGTTCGGTCGCCTTTGACTCTCACGATAAAGGTAACGTCGTTTATTTGTACGATAACGTCCGCGGTACTTTTTTTTTAATTTTACCGCGAGAGTTGTTTTGCACAGGCATCCTCCCCGTATAATTACAATACACACTGATATTACGCTGCGCTCACACATACACACACACACACACACACACACATGTACATAATAGTTTTGCATTTGAAAATACAGA
The DNA here is from genome assembly GCA_963971435.1 of Lasius platythorax. Taxonomy (NCBI): domain Eukaryota; kingdom Metazoa; phylum Arthropoda; class Insecta; order Hymenoptera; family Formicidae; genus Lasius; species Lasius platythorax. The sequence continues at coordinate 2,857,588 of OZ020538.1, read as the reverse complement.
ATATTGTGCATTTCAAAGCCATGCGTCACGACAGCTCGGTGCAGTTGTTTGTCGCTACGCATAATTACGAAACGCGACACGGTGATTTAATTAATTCGTATAACATTCGCGAAAGTACGAAGTTTCCAAGATGTTTATGCGCGAGCGAATGTGTGGCGACACGTTTTCCGCCACCGCGCGCACATCTAATATGCGCATTTTGCGATAAACGGCGAGATAGTGTCGCGTATTGGAGGCATCTATTTTTTTTTTCATAAAGATACTTTAAAAATATATACATCGAAACAAACAATGCGTCTATGTACGATTGATCGATGCGTCGACGGAAAAATGTTCGGAAACGTCGCGCTTTTCGCGCAAATTTTCGCGGTACAGCCGGTGAATGTTTCGGCAAAAATATCATACTTGCGATGATTTATTTGCGCAAACGAATGCACGCAAGACGCGCATTATTCTCGTAGTAGCCGATTCATATATCGACGTTTCGCCTGTCGTCCGGCACGATTGAAAAGCGCGAGCGAGCGAGCGGTGAATCATTTAGACTTTTAACCGAGTCGCGATACACTTTTGTTCCCATTTTTTTTTTTTGCGCCCGCGCGCGCATCCGTTCCGAATTTCATCGCAGCTTTTAGTCGCGCGCGCGATCGGGTCATTTTTTTTTCTATTTTGTCGTTGCGTTCTTTTGCCGCGTGCAATATCACGCTCGTATTCGCCAAACCGGCCGGCTGCATCCGTCAGATAAGCCACGTGTGCTCGTATCGACGTTCATAAGTGACGTTCCGACGTCTATCGTCGGCAAACAAGTGACGCGCTAGGAAAACAGTGAAAAACGAACGAAAAAATTCGTTCAAAAAAATACGTCGTTGGCTAATTTACATACTGCATTATCGATAAAGACACTCGATGCGTATGCGTGCCGTTCGTTGGGATTAAAAACATTTACCGAATATTCGCGCGATATACAATATCTTACGGATGGTAATGTCGGACGAACGGACGGACGGATTGAAACCGTTGATTAATATATCGTAATTGCGCCCGAATCCGTGGTAAACAATTGGCAATAATCGTAAAATAAATCGATAATGTCGACCGACTCGGATTTAGGCGCGGCGTACACAGAGAGAGGATTCAATGCCACATAGTCATTTACAAACCGCTTGCGTCATTTCCAAAGAGAATATCGTCGATATAACGCTCATGCTTCGGATGGCTCGGTAATTATTATTAATTAATACATTGTGCGCGCGTTTCCTCCGCGTAATTAATTACAAATTGTAACGCGGGGCGGGGACGCTTTACGTACACAAATTACAAGGGGGGAGTAGGAGTGAGGGAGGGGGGTGAATGGAAATTCTTTTGTGCGTTGCGAGCTTTTGTATCTGAGAGATCTCTCGCAAAAATTTAAAATAATGAAATACATAAAATATTAACATGTACGCGCATACATGTTAATATTTTATGCGTGTACTGTTTACCTTGATCCCCTGATTAAATTCGCATACGTACTTTTATAGTTTATTGTGCTTGAAGGGAGAGATCCGGCCGCGGTAATTATTTATTCAGCTGACTTGACAAGTGACAATGGAGAAAATACGCGCGTATTCGCGCATGTGCATCCATAAGCCGAGGTTGCGTGTAAGGGCGTGTAAGGGCGGCGGATAATATGGGTCCCTTTGACAGAAATTACTCGTTGAAAACTTTTTGAGAGAGTCTGAATACGCAATTGTTTACGATTGAATGAAAAGTTTTCTGCGATGCATGTATCGTTTGCGTGAAATTGTGGAATACTAATCGTACTCGTTTTCCGCTAAGAAATGTTTCGAAAACAAATGCTCTAATTACGCGTAATATAAAATCCAGTCTTCAAATCTTACTTCGGCAAATTAACTAGTGACTTACTGATTTTTTTGCAAATCAGTTAATAAAATTACAAATTATAATATATCATAAATGCATATATATATATAAAATCTTTTCTGTTAGTATTATCTATTGTTACGTGTCAGTGCACTCTTCCATGTAGAATATAACATATATATTGGCTTCACCATTCGCGATTTACGATTTCCTTGTCTTCCGGTGCTATGCACTGGCGCATTCTATTTACAAAATTAAATCGTTATGACAGCAGTGGAAACGAAGTAATTAAATCTGCTCTGTACCTACCGCGCACGTATTGCCATATGTGTTTTATAAAGGAGTTACTGTACCGCAGAAGAGTGATACGAGCGTAAATATTATGCGCGAGGGATGGTATACAGTCTCTGGTAATAAAACAGGACGCGTAGAATACCAATGCGAGAGCATTTGCATGTACGAAAAATAGAATATTAAATCTATCTATATTTGTTTCTGCGGTTGCCTACAGTATACGTGTAGCTTTCGTATTAATTATTCCCATTTTCTTGCAACTGATATTTAAACGGCTTTAATTTTACGGCCAAAGCGCCATATCTCTGTACGACGTAAGATTTCTTTCCGTTGTGTTTCCTCTTTAGAAATTTTATACGCAATATTTTAGCACACCGCCTTGTCATATCGATCTCACGTGTCTTCCATAAAATCTTGAATTTTTTCCTCATGTCCTCTCTCTGCATATTAGTCCATTGTTATATTATTCTATTATAAAATCATCCATGTGTTGCGCTGCGAATGCTATACGGGTGGAATGCAATACTTGCGCGAGAATGAGATATAAAATATACGCGAGATACCGCGAAACACACTAGAGAGGTAGAATTTTTTTCCACATATTGACAGTGGCATAAACGAGACGCATAAAAAGCCATGCAGAGAGCTATGCATTGAAATGAAAAAGTTGCGATGCCACCGTCATCAATGAGGCACGAACGGATCGGCCTGAGAGAAAAGTGAAAAGCGCGGTTTAATTAAAGTAATTAACACATGCCGCGGCAAAGTATATATACATGCATACGTACATACAAGTGTATACATACATACATACATACAAGTGTAGACGCATAAGATGACAGCGCGGGCGCACGCGTATGTGTACAGAGCGGCGAGAAAATTTAAGCCTTCGCGATATGATCTCAGTCGTCATGGAATATTTAATTAAATAGAAGAGGAGATTTTCTCTCTCTCTCTTTTTTACGTGGAATCGAACGCTTTACGAGATATTTAACTCGCGCTTCTTACGCGAGTTAGCTCTCGCCGCGAATATTGGGATGCGCTCTCGTGGCGGTTGCGGTTTTGCTGGCACACGACGATGCACCGTTTTTTTAATGTAAGCCTCGCTGGCGCGGTATTGAATCGAGCGCGAAACATCGATTCTCAATTTGGCAGCGAGCGGAGAAAAGCCGGAAGAAGCGTCTTCTTCTCTTCTTCAATAAAAAACAAAAAAACAAAAAAAATCCCGCCTCTCATATTTCTCTTCATCCATTCTGTGTGCCCGTTCCTTCTTCCCTGTCCATCGATTTGAACGTCACTCAACCGTGACATGGCTTTTCCCGCTTGCTTGCGGAAAGGGTTCTCCTATACATCCCCTTTCTTCTTCTACGATTCTATACAATCTCCTCTGCTACTTTGTTTTCCGCTTCAGTCTGCTTTTTTCTACAAAATGTTCCCGCCGTTATATATGCATTCGATAGAATGCGAGATATAAGATTTTCTCATCATACATATATACATATAATATATGTATATGTAGAATTTGCAAGAAAATAACAAAATGGAAGAGGCATGCGGCCTTAAGTAGAAGATATCGAATTTATGTTAGTCATTCGTTCCTCGAATTATTCGCGCGTTAGCCATTTCTCGATTGGATACTAATTGGCTAATTAACGCCTAGCTGCGAACCGCGAATGGATCGATCTAGATTAGACTTGCGGTGAGATGTTCGATCTGCGGTCCAACACCTGCTCGTGCCTCCGTATTGGAGATTACGGGGAAACATCGAATATATATTTAAAAACTTCAAGGAGAGAAACAGATTATCTAGGAAGATTATTACTAGAAAAATTATTAAAGAGAAGAAAATTATTTAGATTACTTTATCTAACTTCTGAGAAGAGAGATCTGGCGAGAGCAATTTTTGCCAATGTTCTTGACGATCCATTTGTACCGAACATTTTACTCTATTGCGTGTATGATCCTCATCATCTCGATGAAGTTGCATTACAACTATTCGTCGAAACGCCGTTGCTTCCGTTATTTTCTTACGAAATTGCGCCTCGAAATCTTCGTCATGCATCGGACGGGCGACTCGCGCAATCTACGATTCCGGCGACTTTGATCGGCAATTGGGAAATTGCAGGAATTAGATCCCGTGACGTCAGCCAATCGGCGGGCATTACCGTGATTGGACACTTAAAGTTACCCGAAAGGAAGGTCACTTTCGTGCTTGTACGGCGCGCACATTTGGCGAAATGTTCTACGTGACGTTGCGACCAGAAGAGAATCGACCAAAATCGACCCTTCAAAATAACTTTAGATATTATTGCATAAAGATATTTGCCCCCTCCCCTCCATCACATACTAATATTATATTATGAATCATCTTGTTTAACGTATCGAGTTAATGATATTATGTATTTAAAATATATACATATATACATATATATATATATATATATATATATATATATATATATATATATCGATACTCGATGATTTATAAATGGAATAATGTAATAATGGCAATAAATTTTCATATTGAATCACATATTTTATTTATATATATATACACCTTAAATACATAATATCATTAACTCAATACATTATTAAACACGATGTGTGTGTGTGTGTGTATGTGATTCAATATGAAAATTTATCGCCATTATTACATTATTCCACTTATAAATCGTCGAGTCGACTCCGCGGAAGTTTGTAGATAAACTTTTCTTTTTTAATAACAGAGCCGTGTATCGTCCGTAATGCGAAAATTTATTGCAAAATTGCGAGCACAAATTTACCTTATTTATCGCTGTTCGCGATCAACAAGCGTCGTTTCTGACGTGCTTATCTGCTAAACAAACTAACATTATTTAATGAGGATTACGGCTTTACATTTATACATTCGTGACCGGTATTAATCCACAATTGCGCGATTCGCGCATGAAGAACGTCGACTTGCGATCTTACGTCATGTCGCGCGTATCTTTCCTCGCTGTTTTTTTTAAACAATCTTAAACGGTCACGGTCGCGCGTGCAAACGGCCACAAACATCCGTGATATTCGTATATCACGCATTTCAATAAACAGCACGAACCGGCAAGACTGTGTTGTACTTCTTTTCTAAAATAAGCTGATCCGGATGACGTAGTACGTTTATGTGCATTCTTAGAAAATCAACATATTTTTAACTTTGGGAGAGAAAGAAACACGGAAGAATGTCGATACAGTAACATCGGGAAAGTGGATCGCCGTGGAACGTACGTGGTCGACAAGCGAACGTGTGTCGACGCATCCGTTGAGACGTCTTGCGCTTTTCTCACGATCCATCCCCGGATTGTGGATTTCTCGTCGAATCAATGGGATTAAATTGCTTTTCCATTAGCGGCTATCGTCCGGTTTAAATTAGATTTCGCCTAATCGAAACTGTCCTCGTCTCCGCGGCGCGCATACACGCGCGTCTCGATTCCCGTCTCTCCCGATTTTCCGATTTAAATCCGGCACGGCTGGGAGGCTCTCGAGGCGCGTAAAGCTTCGACGTTTTTCACATCGTGAGTCACGAGAAGAGTGAAACGGGATTGAAAAATACGAGAAATTTAATTCGATGAATGTACGATTTTTGCACCTCGCCCGCGCGAGGCTCGCAGCGCTAAATCACTCCCGGGTATGTTTGCTATAAGAGGCGTGGGCGCCAAATGGTCTGCCTATCGCAGGCCGAATAATTAAGTCCCGTAATTAGCTGAATTAAAAGCAGGGAGATTACGTCGGAACGTGATTAGCAATTATTCACGCGTACGCGTTGAAATAGTTCTCCATGCGTGGAAAACTATTTTCTCGCCTAATTATTATCAAATAAACTAGACGTTCAATTGGACTTTCAACATTCGAAAATGTCGAAAGCAGCGCTCATCTGTACTGTCTAATTGTAATCGACAAAGTTAAGAGAGAGCGAGAACATTTTTTATTATTTTATTTTTGATCCCTGATAAAGTTATCTTGGACCGTGTAACTTCATTTCGCCAACTGTCAACATGTCGAACGCAAGCGCATCTTTTCGCAAATGCACTGACAGCGTTGCTTGTCGCTTCTTTCTCTCTCTCTCTTTCTCTCTCTATCCGGTAGCGCGAAGCTTAATAATAATGGATTCTCACCGATTCAAGGCCGCGGATTACCTGGCAAACTTTGATTGAATTTCAAGTAGGCGAGGCGTCACAGTGCGGGAGTACAACAGGTCGTTGATCGAAAATTTAATTCGCCATGAGACCGCGAATAAGTCAACGGGCAAAAGCGAAGTTGTATACTGTCGATGCGCGCTCGATCAGCGGATTTATTTTTGCGTACGTGCTCTATGTCACTTTAAATCAAATCAGCGTAATGACGATGACGGCAACGACGACGACGACGACGACAAAAATGCGCCGACAAAGCTTTACGGGTGATTACATATATGCGAGGAATGTTTGACACGTGCTTCCTCACGTGCATGGAGGACTTTATTTTCTTAATTTCAGGTCTTGAATCTTGACGACGATTAATTAAAAATCTCGTCGCGCAAAAGAAATCGGATTAATCGTCGACATCGTTGGTGGTCGCGAGAAAGTAAAGAAGAAGAGAAGAGAGAGAAAGAGAGACGGAAAGGGGAAAGGGCTCGCGGGGAATTAAAAAGAGACCTAAAGGTCGATCGGTCCTGCCCCCGATGCTTGTGCGAAAGATATAAAAAAAGAAACGTTATACCGCATTCGCGCATATATGTATGTATACTGCCGCTTCTGAACTTTATAATAAGCCATAGAGTGGCTCGTCCCTAAGAGAGACGTAGAGAGAAAGAGAGAAATGAAAAACTAACGCGTAATCTCGGCACGCTACACTTAAGAAATCGTTGAATTAATTATCAGCGCTGTTGGTGGTCGACGACTAAGTCAAAATTAATAAAATAAGATTTAGGATTAAGGACAGAAGACGGAATTAAGGTAAAAGAAAAATGAAGTTGATAAGACAATGGGGATTGCCGGTGAATTAGAGATCTTAATTAATCTGTTTTCAGAAAATGAAATAAATTCTCTTATTCTATATATTTGTATATATTCGCGTAAAATAACAAGGGGCGAATTAATTCTCTTATTTCGTGCAAAGTGTTGAAAGGTCGAGTTTCCGGTTGGCAATTTTTACGACGAGCCAAATACGATATCCATTTTGCGGTAAATTTTTATGAAAAAAAGAGGAAAGGACGACGTGACGTGTTTGCAAGACAGGTCAAGGACTTACGTCCTCCGAAAGACTGGTTTATCTGGCTCTCTACTTGGCGCGAGAACGCTAGTATAGATCGATAACGTGTATCGCAAGCTCGCGATTGTCACGCGAAAAATACTGTGGAATTTCGTGGAAAAAAAAAGAGCTCGGAACATCTAGTTTTTTTTTTTTTTTTTCATGTATAATGCATGAACGACAGGCGCCAGAGGATTCGCGGCGACAATGTCGATTACCCGCGACCGGATATACCGCTCGCGGATCGAGTATTTTTCACCCAAATTGCATGTCTATCTCGTTTAGACTGTTCTCGGCGACGTTCATTCCGAGCGATAGACTGGCACTCGGCCGACTTCTTTTTCCCCTCTGGCGAGCCCTCTTCAATCAGACTCGATCGATACCCGCGAGAACGATGCTTTTCTTATAAAGTTTTCGAGATTGATGAAAGGTTTATAATTGGAAATGTCACTATGAAACATCTATTGAGTTTGCACCATTTTAACACATACTGAATGAAATGTGTATATAGAAATTTGTCGCTTTTCTTCTTTCGCTTTCCCCAGCCGGGGGTTTCGTTAAAAACAGTATAGTTGTATCAGCTGAAAACTTAAGTCATCGGTGCTATATACGAAAAAGAATCGAGAGAATCAAAGAACACATATATGGTGTGTCTTAAAATCATTTTTTAATTACTTAATTAAATTATTTGACAAACTTTTTCTTAACAAAAGTACGGTTATCATTTATTGCAATCTTCCGTTATTTTTTGTGTCATTAATTTTTTTAATTAAATCTCAAATTTTAAAATCTGATTTAAGTAAATTCCTGAAATTCATTGAAAAATGTGTTCATCGTAGAATCTGCCAAAAGCTATCCGATGGTTTCGAGACACTCTGCATATCATGCAAGCTATATCAAACTATCAGCTGTAATAACCATTTTTCTTTTTACAAACATATCAGAGGAAGAACAGCGCGCTGTATAATTGACAGATATTGCAGCGAGTATTTTTTTTTCTTTCTCTCTCTTTCTCTCTCTCTCTTTTTCTCTCGAGTCTAGGAGAAACCTATATGAAGGAACGATAAGAGGAACCCCCCTTTGTGAGCGCGCGTGCCCGGCTTTCGAGACTCCCCCTTTTCTTGGTGCAAGGCACGACCACTCTGCGAGTCAAGCACGCGGATGAAGGCCTCTCCTCTTCGTCTTCCTTCCTTCTAGTCTCTCTATTTTCCGGCGCGTCCCTTGTTCGGCTTGCCGGCTGCGCTAACGAACCAATCGAAAGAAGAAGGAGCACGAAATCGAGCAAAGGGCGACAAGAAAAATAGAAAGAGAGAGAGAGAGAAAAAGAGAGTGAGAGAAAGGGAAAAAATGCGACGACTACTGACAAGTAACGAGATATTTTCGCAAGTATTTTCTTTGATATGACATTCGATTTTAACGAGCCTTATCGAAGGTTAACCGATATCGTAGCATATAGAGCGAACGCAATTCTGGATACGGAACGGAATATCATTATGCTTCGATAGGATTCACAGTGTAATGATTAAACTATACACTACACATGCTGACATGTTAATGAGGCAATTATAAAAGCCATACGCTCTATACCGATCTAAATACGAACGGCGCTTTAATTAGGCTCGCGCTCGCGGATATTTGTTCAATTACGGCATCGCAATTTCATGACGTTCTAATTGCTCGCTCTCGCGGCAACGTTATGTGACTAGTAACATAATTCTCCGACTTACTATGCGCAACGCATACGTATATACATACAATATGCAGTATGCATATACGACGAAAATGCACTCGACCGGATCGCGCATCGATGGAAACGGAACGACGGTCCAGGACGCAAATCTTTCGGCGGCGTCGATGTTTAAACGCTATTTGCATGCATCAGGCGTTTCGCACGCGGGGGAGAAACTCTCGTTGCGTTTCCCTGGCGCTCTCTCGAAAAGATCGCGGGAATTTTCACGTGAACGATAAATGAGTGCCGAGGACGTGACGAGTTACGAAAGGCGCCTATACTTCGCACTCTCTTATCTCCTCCTCTTCTCGGTCTTCTCTAAAATTGTTCGCGGATCGCGACGGACCGGCGATTATGAACGAGAGAACGTACAATTTTTTTTGGGGAAAAAAAATACTATAAATCAATTCGATCTTCGAACAAAATCACTCGTTCGAAACGATACGCTTCTCGTTCGCTCGAATCACGAATCTGTAGTAATTTGAGATCCCGTAGTACGATAATCCACGGAGCCGTTTTCCAGACGCGATGCACTCGCTACAAGGGTGGCAAGCATCGATTTCGAACGTCGTAATAATTCATCGGGTTGCTCAGATTGCGGGGCGCTTTGTATGCGAGGGATGTTCAATTGGTACCGTCTCCATGTTATTGCTGGCACGAATATTTGCTTTCCGGCAAAATGGCACTCGCGCCGGACTTCGTGCCCATAAATATATATGTTCGTACGTATTATTCCGACGGTTTCAATCGCGGTTGCGCATTGCAAATGCGACGTATGTATGCGAATCGTTGTTTGGATAAAAATGAATAGCAGCGAAAATTTGTTCGTCTATATATAAGGGCATTCCAATAGCGTTTCAATACGTCTAAACGTATGAAATTTACCGGAGACCTTTTCGCTCGCGTTTGAATTGCTTGGTTCCGAGTCGAATCTTGAATTCTACGTCGAGTGGAGTGCGAAGAGCGGAGTCGACTCGGAACTCTGGGTGTTCTACCTTTCGTATTGGCGGCGACTCCGCTCGAGTACGTCTGTCGTTGTCATGAAAATGCAGAAAGCTTTGATTCCCGAGGACAATACGCTTCGTCGGCGAGCCTTCTTCTCGAGCTAATGAAATTTCATCGACATCAGAACCGGCGCCGTTCGTGTGCTCGTCCTCAGGACCCGGGATTCCCTTGCGCGACCTCCTCGAGAGAAATCCTTCGACATTTTCGGCTCCGGTTGCGTGCTCGAGCAACATCCACAATTCCTCGCCTTTCCATTTCCCGGGAACGACAACATCGCGGACGACAGCTTATCACACACACACACACACACTAACTATTCATTACGCGATATTTCTCTCTCTCTCTCTTGCTTAGCATCTGAACAGGAAGTTCGGTTGCTGCGTCAGCATACGAGAATGAAGGGAGGTAACTGAAACCGGATATAACGACATCCATACACTTTAAAGTAATGACGGTGAGTTCGTGTAAGAGTAATTTAAGGGTACGCGTTTAGAGTCGCTTTTTACGATCCGACAAAGAGATGAGAATGAGATGCCGGCACCCTAACTAGTTTCGAAGCAGCTTTTCGCGCAAACCGAGTATACTAATATCATGCCGACATAATATGCCCATTATATGACGCCTGTGTGAAATCGCTCCGTGAAAATGAAAAACATCGATGCATCAGGGATTATTAAAATCTTTGCGTCGTATCCCGCGATAGCATCGTTGGAAACTTGCGGGTTTAATTCCGCTACAGTTACAGTTTCGCAGAGTTAAACGGGAATTAAATGGATCTGAAGAGAAAACTAGCGCTATTATATGCCACGGGGATAAGACCGTTCGCATTAAGGTGGCGTTAAGAGGGAACGGCAAATAGAATTACGCACGTTCCCTCTCGCACTTGGGGTACGACGTGGAATATATCGCGTACGTGGATCTCCCGCCGAATTTGCCGCATGTAAACAGGACCACGTTGTGCAAACGAGGGTGGAGAAGAGAAGACGGTGATTAGCGCCGGCGCTTTCGGACATGAGATAGGTGCAGCCGCGTAATTTGGCATTAAGTCGATTGATGACGCGGGGGGGGGGAGAGTCCCGATCACAAGAGCGAGTTACGACGAGATCGTGGCTCACGTGGAACGATAATCGATGATTCGATGAAACGTATTGGTACGTTTAAGTACGAAAAGCCTCGGCGCGGTGGGTTTTACCGCGTAATTTATCCTCGTCTCTTTCCCGGGCTGAAATTTCCCGCAAACTTTCATTAGCGCGATGCACGTTAATTTATCTAACAAATAGACGAGCGATTACGAGGATACAAATAAATCGCAGGCGTTTTACATTGTAAAATTCGGAGGAGGAGAATTTTGTTTTAGAAATTCGCGTTACTGAAAACTCTAGGGGTAGTTTTTCATGCAAATGCCCCGCACCGATATCCACGTAAAGTGTTGTACACTCCCCCCTCGAGGAATTAGGTCGTCCTTTTTTTTAGGTCGCTTTTTACGAATAATGAAACTTTGCACCGCGCACACGCCTATCTATACACGTGTACACATCCGCGCGTTCGCGCATAATTAGCGCGTGTCGCACGAACGTAACTGGGACATGATGATAATTATCCAATTGCGATGCACGAAACGTCCCGAAAAACAGAGGCCCCACCCAGCTAATCAGCTATTTAGCGTTAATTACGAGAACGTTTTCCGCGCGCGCGACTCTAGTCTTTGAAAATTATTTTCTCCTCGCGAATCGCGCGCACACGTGCATCCTGTCAACGAGAATCCGCCGGCATAATTTCGCGAGCGAGACTCTGCATAATGACGGTGCGCGTTATATTCCTCTTTTCGAGGAGTGCCACGAACTGTCGTTTGATCTCCTAGAGAGGGAGGGAGCCCGGTTTTCTCAAGGGGATCCTTAAGTCGTTAAACGTAGAAATCGTAGAATCGTTTTGCTTCTAAACGACGACCGTACCCGGGATGCGGTTCGTTAACCCGAATTGCGGCCCGCGAGATTAAGAACACGAAGAGACGGTGGGAATCCTCGCGGGCGGCAAAACGTTCTCCTTATAGTAATGGTGGAGAGAAAACGCGCGCGCGCGTCTTCTTCTTCGGGAGATGTCTTCCCCCCCTCCCGGAAGTTGGCCGTGATCCAGGTTGCTGTGGCATCGTAAAATTTATCGCTTAATTGCTTTCGGCGGACAACGGGCGCCCCGATAAGGAATGTACCGATCGACCGACGCGGACAAAAGGGAGAGAGACACTTCATCGAGATTACCGGTCACGTTTCTGCCGGTCCTCCTATCGCCATCGTTCGCTCTCTCCGCCACACTCGTGTCCCGTGCTTCCTCGACCACTTGGATTCTTTTTACTCGCCCGATGTCGCTAATCACCCCGCGATGCGATCAGAGAAATTAGTAGGTCGATCGTGTGTAATGCATACGCGCACTTTCAGTAACGAACGAAAGAAAGAAAGAAGTAATGATGATTGATGTGATACTTGAAAAAACGCGTGTCTCGATACACCAACATAAAAATAATAGTTATGAATTAACTGGTTATTGTACTTTCATATTTTACAAATTAAAATACAAGTTATATAGATACCTTAGTCTTGATTTTTATAATACATATAAGAGAATGGAAATTGTGAAATGGAAACTTGCAAATTTTATTTGATACTCCTTGAAAAGTAAATTGCTCTGTTCTTATTACATTAAGTGAGATCTGGACATTCAAAAGGGAAAAATTCAGATATTTTGTGCGATGCTGAAATACGTAGTTATGATATTTTGGAAAATACAACTCTTGTGTAAAATTAAATTGAAAATACTATATATAGTATAAATATACATAAAGCTATGTAAACACAATTTTTGCATATAAAGTCCAGATTTTTTTGCATACACGAAAATTGCCGCGTACTACTTTTGATATTTTTTGCAACATTGCATCGAATTTTATCGATTTCACATTGTTACAATAAAAACGATTTATATCATGGGCGTTTTCGAGATTGCGGCTTTTATAATGTTACTAAATTTTAAAAAATATTGTATATTGAATATTTCATACGTCGAAATGTGTCTCCAAATTCTATCCGAAATATATTACGATATAATTTCTTATGTACAATTAATACAGAAATGTCTATAAACTTTTATTATACTAACTTTCGAAATTTTTCGTTTCTGTTGCAGGTAAGAGCTCGATACAGCTGTTCGGATTTGACGTAAGATAAAATATGATGCCGTAAGATAAGAGAAAATTTGTCGGAAGAAGATAAAGACTGCATCAATGGGATATTTTGGGGGTTCTAGCTAGAAGAATCACGAAGGGAAGAAGGTACGTTGCGCTTCGCGCGAAGGCCAAAGTGCAATATCGAACTCCCGAGTATCGATATGCACGTTGCAGCTGCAAAATTGGCTCCAAGTACGAAAGCTCGCTCTCTCGCCCTTCGCCCTCGCCGTCAGGGCATCGCTTGAATAAGGCAGGGGCTTCGGGGGTCTTCTCGAGCAATTTCTGCTTGTGCGCCAGGCATTATTAATACGGTCTCTCTGTGCGACAGACTGTATTATGGTTGCCCGAAGGCCGAAACTCGCTTAGATCGTTCCTTTTCAGCCGAATCGATCCTCAAAGCCGGGGGAAATTGCGGCACGCGAGAATACGCGATGTCTCTTATCGGGCCTAGAATGTAAGCTCCCTTTTCGAAAGGTGGATTTTTCACTGTGAGAGAATCGACGAGGATCTATTTATAAATCAATTATCGAATCGCGCGTTATTATTTGTATCATTTATATTATTTATTCGCAAAAATCCATGCCATCGCGCACAACGTCCGGCTCAAATTTATCTCTCCAACGCTTGACTGTGCTAACAAAATATCGCGCTACATTAGTAGCATGCGCGCGCGTTACCGTTCATTTGCATAAAGCGAGAAAGCACCTCGTGTTCCCGTGCTTGAGAATGATTTAATTCAGGTATCAAGTCTGGATACGGGAACACAAACGCTTTGTTACCGTTACTTTTGGCGGTATCCAACCCACCTCCACCATCCGCCGTCCTGCCTTCTCGAAATTGTATTTCCCAAGTTAGTAATTTGTCGTCCTGCCGTGTCCGCCGACTCGCTCGCAGCTTGTTTCTTGCACTTAATTACTTGCGTTAGTAGCTCCGCCGTCTTTTAGTTACCGTGAACAATGTAACGCGAAACTGGCTGTTCATCTTACGCCATTACGTCTGGAGGGAGGGATTAATCAAATTTCTAACGAATGTATTTTGGATCCGTTGCACGTTCCACCATACGCGTTTCTCTCTCCCGACGCGACGTTATCGCGTCACCTTGTGTTTTAAGAGCTCTCTGAAATTCCGCGAGCAGCGCGATTTCGCGTCTTTGTTCCCGTCGCGCGGTTATTATTACCTGCCTTCTGCCGAGAATACATAACGCTGGCCTGACTTCCTCGCGCGCACACAAACACACACGAATGCATCGCCGCTAATTCGCGTCAAGCGCCGATGGAGAATCACGGACAGACGAGCGAGGGAAGAAGATTGCTTGTCGAGAGTCGGCTGGCGAAACTGTGCCGCCGAAAAGTCTTATTAAGCCGCTAAACTCGCGCGACGTAAGACGAGACTAACCCATATTTGCTAACGTGCAAATACGGTAAACCCCCTCCTCCTCCTCCTCCTCCTCCTCTTCTATCCTTGGCTGCCTTACCGAGACAGGCTCTCCCGAGATCTCTCAGGTGAAGCGACAAAACCCAATTTCCACGATCCGTACGCGGCTTAAACGTATTAACGTGGTAGTAAAGGGACGCGAGACGACGCCTTCCGCTCACATAGTATATCCCAATTTCGTTGCATGTTCCCGTCCCGAGTTTCCCCGATATTTTGGTAGAGAGAGAGAGAGAGAGAGAGAGAGAGAGAGAGAGAGAGGAAGAGAGAGCTCGGTAGATTCGCGCAAATATTTTCCCCCGTCGCTCGCGTTTACTTTACAATCTCGGTGGTTTGGTCGTCTTCTCTCAGCGCGCGTTTCGCCACTTTTTTACAATTACACCGAAACTATATTTATACTCATCTTTTGCCGCGAATGCAGCGCGCTGTATAATTGGATAAAAACATTCCGGGTATAATGAGTACGAGATATCTTAATGGACGACGAGAACTGGATTATACAAGTGTAAGGCGCGCAAAGAATATTTCTCGCGTGTCAAACGGCTAATCGAAATTTAATTAGTAAATTGGATTTTCCGCTCCTTTATTGACATGAAGTTCTTTACACTAACACTTTATTTTACTGGCTCTATAATTATGATCTCTTATTTTATTGCCCGTCGGTATTCCGAAATTAAGCTCGGTTAAGAATGTTTGTTTCGCTTTTCCGTGTTTGGTCTTTACGTTCAACCAGCTTCAAGCCAGCTGTGTCGCGGATATTTTAGCGCGCGTCGCACGTGTTTCGTTTTTTTTTTTTTTTTAAACTTCCAAGAGCATGGAACTTTATATGCATATGTTTATAGACCGGATGCGATTAGGTTTGCGAATGAGCTTGTAAACTTTATTTTCTCCACGAGCGAAGATCTGCGACGTTCAAGCCGAAAAGATGTGCGTGAGAGAGAAATTAGGAAATTTCAAATGGATAAGATATAATCTCGAGATATATATATTTACAATTTTTTTATTCTAATCCGCCATGAATTGTTTGGAAGGGATCGATAATACAGGTCGTTTGCGTACACACGCAACTTATGATACCTACATATATCGGTTTCGCATTAAATTTTCCCCGCTTTGAGCGATCGCGTAAAAGCGTCAATTCGTATTTCATTGTGTTGTTCTTTATCATTAATGCGCGCCGGCTAGTCGAATCGGAATAGCGGCCTGAATTCGAAACCAGAGCGCGTTAAGCTGCATTATGCAGCGCGCGGTATACAGCCCACGGGTATAATGCATTCTTTGATCGCAATGCTGTAATGCATACGCGAATCGCCCGTCGAACGTTTCCTTAAACGGAAACGGTTCATAGCCGTTTCCGTCAAAGTCGCGGATACATTAAAGCGTTTTCTCTTGGCGATAGGGAAAAGCAGTTCGCAAATTACAATTTTCCGAATCGAAGTCAGAATCCATTTCGTTCGATTATTGCGACGTTCACTCTTGGTCAAAGACTTTTTTTTGCAAATTTTTTTACGCGACGTTGCATGACTCGTGTTACTCTAAGCCATAGACAAAACCGCTCTAAGCGGTTTTTTTTTTTTTTTTTAAGTATGTAACGGCTACAAGTTGTGAGACATTCGATAAACCGATGGCAATCGATGGAAGGCCGTTCGGATCTAATAATGCAAGTCGTTCGCGAAAATCTCCGAGCAAGAATAGCACTTTCGATGGAGGGGAAAAGGCGGACTCGTCCTTGTCGCCTGGTAAATTGAGTAAGCTCGAGTTTAATCGAATAGCCAACGGTGCTGCGGCAAGAAATAAAACAAAAGGAGCGGCCGATTGAAAACGCGGCTGCTATCTCTTATTGCGCCTGCAATCGCCTGCTTTCTATTAAATTCGAATTTATTGTAACCCAAGGTGTAAAGTAGATATATACATAACGTCGCGCGATATGTATGTACCCTTACATACGTATTCGAGAGAACGATGATGACGAAAAATAAAAAACGCGAGAGCAGAATTTACCCAAAACATCGCAACGCAACACGATGATGACGTCTCGTCTCGGTAACATTGTTTTATTATCCGACGATATTAAATATCCTGAACATTTTTAGTTGGAAATATTAGCTCGCGGCGTCGCAAAATTTTGAGTAAATATACCGCCATTTACATTTTATCTGCGGCGAGAGAATTTTTCATCTGCGGTAATGTGGCGCGTCACACACACACACACACACACACACACACACAGACTTTCTCTGTGTGTACAAATTTAAATAAGCTCTCTCTTAATTATTTATACACGGAGGTATACGCGAGCTGCATTCTCGGCTCCATTAAGATTTATCTATTTTTACTCAACTGAAAAAATTGCGCATTCTCGAATTCTAAGTAAACATATATTCAATATAATATACATTTTTAATGGAATAAAAATTGCAGACCTTTTATCGCCGATACAAAAAAGAGAACATTACGCTGTGACGGTTGACTATAAATTACCACAATGAATTAATAAAAATAAATTTTATTTTAGTATATTGTATTGAACTGAGTCGAATCAAGTTTAATAATGTTTCGATTTTTTTTAGATATTTACCAAAGAAAATATTTATTAAAAGGGATATATTTAACTCTTAGATTTGCTTAACGAGAATAGAACACACACACACACTCATCGCGGCAAAATTGATTTTAAGGTTAAAGGTGAAGTCACACATATACTGAGCAGTAAAACTTAAGTAAACGCGAGGCTGTGCGCGGCGCGATTTATTCGATAGAAACGGCAGGCTAACCGGATACTCCTTGTTATTGCGTGACGTGTCGGCCATAAAGCCCCGACGAATTATTGCCACGGATTCGCCACGGAGTAATGCGCCGAGCTTTCTGGAATCAAACGCGGAAATTCACCGTCAGCCGGACGTATCGGCGTATGCGTGTGATTTGTATCGAAAATCGGAAAGGATTTTTACATGACTTTTTCAACTATACAACAAACTGCGTTTAATCCGATCAAGGGTAGTCGAATTATTAACGTCGACAAAGTTACGATTTAATACAAAAGCAAAAATGGCATTTTTTTTTTTTTAACCGAATCGCAGATTACTTTAATTAAAATGTCGCTCGCATCATCGGAGCAGTGACGTCGAAATTAAATCCGTAATTTTGCAAAATCATGATACGATCGCGGAAAATGATTAACGATACGTGAATTTTGCGGTTGTGTGCGTATGCGTGTATCGAATGATACATCAATTATTAAAAAACATAAGAGATCTCGTCGCACGATTAAGCGATGATGAAAACTTTAATGTATATTTTTTGTAGAAAGCGAAATTTTAGTCGGGAAATAAATCATGATAACGAATAATTAATCCGGCAATAATGCTTGTATTTGTAACTCTCATGCGAAATTCATTGCATTGCATGCGACAAATTGCAAGGATAAAAAACAAGATTGGCGGAACGGGTTTGAAATATATCGCTACATTATGCAAAATTTCTGCTCCGGAAGTTTAATCTACGAGTTTCGTATGTCAAAATTTTAACTATATATATATATATATATATATATAAAATTAATATTATATAATATATATATTTTATATAATCTTATATATATAGTATAATATTATATAATATATATGATATAATATATTATATATATATATATATATATATATATATATATATTATATAAATATATATATAATGAATATTTTGACATATAATTAATATTTTAACATATGAAACTCGTAAATTAAATTTCTGGAGCAGAAATTCTGCACAATGTAGCAATATATTTCAAACATATTGGTATAATTTCGCTCGAGGTACATTATACATATACATATATAAAATGTTAGAATATTATGAAATTACACTTGAAAATTATATTACGAATAATCTTAATGACTTCAAGCGGAACTA
Source organism: Lasius platythorax (assembly GCA_963971435.1). NCBI lineage: Eukaryota > Metazoa > Arthropoda > Insecta > Hymenoptera > Formicidae > Lasius > Lasius platythorax. Next base: position 2,838,896 of record OZ020538.1, on the reverse strand, counting down.
TGCCAATCTCACGTTATATCACTGCGTGGTGCCCTGCACGCGAACGCGGGAGATTAAGAAAACCCCCTAGCTCGTGCTAATAGCGATTCGATCCTGATCGTCGTCATCCGGCGAGATCGTTGCTTCGCCGAGAATTATCGATAAAACATAGGAAGAAAGTAATTGTTCTGGCAATAAAATGGCAACGATCGCGTGCGGCGATCCGCAGAGACGACGACGACGAGCGACGAGCGACGTAGCGCAAAAACGTGGAAGCGAGAGGGGCAAAAAATGAGGGATATAAGGGCCGATGAGGGAGAAAACGTCACACAGCGGGAGAGAGGGAGTGTCCCTCTACCTTTCGCCGTACTTTCTTCCTATGCCTTTTATTTGTTTGCCTCTCTTCACCGGGGCCGTTGTTCGCCCCGAGGATCGCCGCGGCGAGAGTTGAATGGCCCTTAAACCGGCAGAGCCGCATGTGCCGCTAACTGTGCACAATCGTCGCGTATGATGACACAGAGAACGTACGCCACGCCGACGTGACACTCGCGTGACAGCCCGTCGGTCCTCCCCCTCCCCTCCCCCTCCCCCATGAATCAATGATAAATCAAGATGAATCGTTAACTGTCGAGTTTAATCAATTGCCGCGTTAAATTATTACCGACTTCGTCGGGGAAAGAAAGCGCTCGCGTAGAATGAGACCCTTCTTCGTCGCTCCCCCTCTTTTTTCATTATCTAGATTTCCTCATTAAGGATATGGAATAAACATCGAGACCCTCTAAACGTTAACTGGCAATTGTGTGGAAACATAATTTAGTTTTTCTAAACGAATAATTAATTTCGGCATTATTCGCGGCGCGCGAACGTGCGCATATAATAATGTTTCCCATTACGCTATTAAAGCCGTTAATATGACGTGTACGCGAGAGCGATTAAATTCACCGGGGAGAAATATGTGTAACTATTTTATTAGCGAATTGAGAGTACTTGAGTGTACTTTGTTGATTTTACCCGCGATGAGTGGTAAACTGATACGTTAACTTTGTGATGTTTATCATTGCAAACAGGGCCAGTGCGCAGAGTCCGCTCGGTCGATCCGACAAAGTTCCGCGTTGGTCCAGAATACACTTGCGGCGATGTGAGAGATATAATTGTATATATCTAAACATCAGTGCGAACGAAAACGCGCTGAGCGATGGATGTTTGAATGCAGTCGATATACGCACGGCGGGGTTATAAAATTTTTCTTAACCAATATCCCGCGCTATATATGTATAAAAAACTGCGCGCGCGCGTGCGCACGACGGATTATACGGTCAAATACAGTCGTGCTCGCCGTTTTGCACACATTTCGCAAAATATACATTAACCCGTCTAACATTTATCATCCCCGATGAAGCCGCGCGCGATATGGAGTATGTATTTCCATCGCACGAAAATACGAAAGGTGCGGTAACATCGCGAAATATTTTCCGCAGGCGACGTCAAATATTTGCCGTTAATTTAACAATCTCTCAAATCGGAGAAAATCCGTGCTTACATTTCCACAAGCGTTACTATAACCGGAGGTTATCGTCGCCGACCGCGCGGCGACGACCGATAAAAGCGAGACGAATCGAAAATTCGCACGTTTGCAATTAAACTTCGTCGCCTTTGTCATCTCCCGACGGATATCCCGCCGAGAAGATCGCAGACGCGATTATCCCTCTTTCCTCGCGTTCGTGGTTTCCCGGAGTCGTTTTACGCCCCGAGCGCGGATGACAATCTTTGGCGCGACTAGTTCAGTTTTTTTTTTATGAGTTTGAAAAAAAAAATTCCAAAATCGAAATCGCGGAACGCTCGTCCCGACGGAATCGCGCTTCTCGAAGGTCTCTTGAATAATGCAGGACGCTCGCCGCGCGAGAAACGTCGAACGTGACCGAAATGAAAGGAAAGGGTGCAGGATAGAAAGGTGAGAAAAAAAAGGAGCAGCGAGACCGGGGGGCAGCCAACGTGTCTCGGTCAAAGAACGCTTTAAAGCGAGTCTCTGATCCCCGACGACGATCGTCCCGTCCCGTGAATGACGGAATCGGAAGCGATCGGCGGAAGCTCCGAACTAAGAGCTCGCGTGCAAAGATACCTCTCACCTCTCTTCCGGCGAGATGGGTCAATCAGTCCTTATCCTTTTTTTACGATGGATTATCACAGAGGTGTTAAAGGGAGACACGTAACACGTGTTTCAGAAACTAATCGGCGCCGCACGAAACACGTCACTTATCTCTCTCTCTCTCTAACCTTTTGACGATAGGTATACACAGAAAAAAAATACTAGCTATCATAGCTAAATTTTAAGTATCCCTATATTACACCTGAAATTTAGTTATCATGCCTAAATTTTAGCTATGGTAACTAATATTTTTTTCCGTTTATCTTTACGCTTTAATCTTGCTTCAGCTTTGTGCTTTAAGTTCATTTACGCTCTAACGCGTTTCGAAATTATAAATTATATAATTTATTGTCTGCGGGTTGATTAGGAAACCAAACCCATAGAAAACTAATAGTATAGACACACAAGCATAAAAAGAAGTACCCGATGGTACAAGAATTTCTTCCAAAGAATGTCAATCTGAAAAGCCGATAACGCAAGAATTTTTTTTCAAAAGGACGTCAGTCTAGAGGAGACTAATGGTTAGTAATCCACGAGTGATAAATGTCCCAGGCCTTGACGCGACGACGCGAATCGATACTCTCATCACAGTCAGGCTTGTCTTTGTCTTCCTGCATTATTATGGAATTCGCGGCCCGTCCCGCCCGTCGATTATGCGAAAGCGCGGCTGACTCTTTTGATATCGACACAATATCCGCCGATAAAAAGAAAAAAAAAGGAAAGAAAAGACAGAAAGACACAGAGGAGGCGGGAAAAAAAGGACGATGGGATGCCGGTGTGTCAACAGGTCGATAAAGGGTTGAAACGTGTGCACGTGCCCGCGCAAATATTTGCAAGCCCGCACCTTGCACGCGTCCTTTTTGGACTCTTGCCTTTCGTAAATAATGGATGTCGCTTTGAACGAGCGAGATCGGAAAGGGATTAAAATCCGGATGACGACGAGGGGAGGAACGGAAACGAGCGGAAACGCGAGCTCCCTCGCGTTTCCGTTTTCTTGTCTTTCGCACCTTGCTCAAAAACGCGCGCGCCTTTTTACATAAATCGGATTTGGGCTGATGAGTTCAATTCACGAATTATTATTTATATACGGAGAGTTAATAAAACGGAATATAATATAACGAAATTATCGGTTGTATACTATTTTCCGCAGAATTCAAGTTACCGAGGAAGCTGAAACGCACGTAGAATTTTTAATAACGCGTCCAGCGACAGGATTATCAATATTGATATATATTTATAATAAATATATATGTATATATACTCGATGAAAGTTAAATTAAATAGTTGGCATGGGAAGCGAAGCAAAAAAGTGAACAGAATGGGAGAAAATTGCCGGATAAACGGAGGAAGACGAGGATTTTCTATTTTCTTCAAGTCCACTATGAAGCAGATCAATTTCATTTTCCCTCAAGAGTGTAGAAGGAAAACAAGCGCTCTCTCTCCCTCTCTCTCTCTCTCTCTTTCTCTTCCTTCACTGTCGCGTCGAGACGAACAGACGACGGCGAAAAGTGTCGACGGCAGAATACCTTAAACTCTGGAAAGTTGTTAATCTCGTTGCTTCTTTTTTTTTCTCTACTTTTCGCCGTGGTTTCGTTCGATCCTCCAAGCCCGACAAGAAGCTTCTTCTTCTTCGTCGTCGTCGTCCGAGCTGTCGCCGTCTCCGAACACGTAACAGCGAGTTAAAACGAAGTTTTGTTAAGAAAGTAAGCACAATTTATTCTCCGTTTTTTCTTCTCGAGCTTTGCTCGAACTGAGATTCGCTCCGGCTTGTCTTCAGTGGCGAAATGGATAATCAACGATCTGTACGCGAAGCCAGTTAAATTGTGCTTTCCTTCTGAAGTATAATGATCGAAACTTCAAAGTATATATATATATATATATTATATTATTTCTTTTTTTTTTCTTTCTTTTTTTAATCTTTCATTATTGGAAGATTGATTACGCGCAATGATCACACTTACAGTTTTATTCGAAATACTTAATTTTGATATAAAAGGACAAAAATTTCGATCAATCGAATAATTTTTCTCAACCCTTAATAATTAATGTGAAATTTATAATTGCGCGCGGGATAGATTTAGAATTTAAAATTCTACAATATTATTTTCACAATGAAAAGAGGATGGTTTCGCGACAAAACATAAGAAAGAACAATTTGAGGAAGATGAATGAAAAAAAGGTGTTCGCGCCAAAAGAGTTTCGCGCAAGTTGCTCTTTGTCGCGTTTTTCCTATTCAACTTGCCAGAATCAGCCGAGCCGCCTCTTTGTCGGCTGCTTAATTAACACCTTGCTGTTATTGGTCAGGGAACCACGCTTTTTCCCCCGCCTCGTTATTCTTTTCATACTAGCAATCCTTCTTTTCCAGCAGTCGCGGATGGCGGAGAGAGAATATCTTTGCTTCGTGTTCGCAATATGTCGGTCCATTCTTTTGGAAAGAAAGGAGATAGCGATGCGTTTCTCTTCCCTACATTTTCCTTCTACTTCTATTTAGAGAGCACGATTCTCGTATTCCCACAACGTTGATATATTTTCCTTGCAACAATAATATAACAATTCTAGAGTTGACGCGAAAATGCGATGCGTTACGTGTTTGCGAACAAGTCAGATTGAACGCTCGAGTATAGATATGATAGCGGCGTAATTTAAACTGCATTTATGTAATCGCAGATTGTATTATAATTAGGCTGTAACGAGATTCGCAAAGCTGCCGATGATCGATCATCGGCTTTATCTCGCGCTAACGTTTCCGCTTGGCCTTTCGGATTCGATTCGGTGGAATCGTCGGACACGGACAGCTCTCCGGTTTGAATTTGATCAGAAACAAATGGGGACGCGGCACTGCGCGATTCCACTGGATTAATCATACAATTGTGACATCGTGCGAAAGACGTCGTTTCATCGATATAACGTGTTTCCGGTCATTTCCACGACCGGAGATCCGCGCGATCCGGTCCGGGTCGATATTCCGCGATGAATTAATAGTAACGAAACGAAATGTAATGACGATACCTTTGGGCGATGCGAATCATCGCTATGACGCGACAATCGAAACTCCTATATCTAATCTATCTGGTTCAGATATAGAGATTAACGCGTTTATCTCTCTTGTCATCTCCAATTTAATGAGAGCCGCATTAACGTAAGGCGGAATCATTAGCGTAGGAGAATAGCACGTGCGCGATTTTCTCTGTACGTTGATTGAGATAATTTATTTATTTTTTTATGCTTGATACGCGAAATAGCTGTATCGTTAAAAGTACGAGCGCGCGAGGGATATTTTCTAAGGGAAAAAATTATATTTACTTCGCTTATTTGTTAAGATATATCGTTCTTTTCGGAGCTCGCGTTTCGCGAGGTGTATAATTTTCCGTCTTAAGCAATCCGACAATTAACGAGTCCTGGATTAAAAGTTCTCTAAAGTAAACGCGGATGCAAATTACTCGAGAAATACGATTCCGCGCGTACGTTCTTTCTTTCAGGGATAGCAGCCAAGGTGCAATCTTAGCGAGATAATCCCGATCGTCATTGAATTCCGTTAATTGGCAGAATTCCGGACACAGCCGCGAAGAACCGCTAATAAGTGATTCAGATTTAAATCTCGATCGCTCCCCGTCTAGCCAGATAATAGTGATATTATGACTGAGCCGCTCGCCGCTCCTTTTGCGGATTTTCATCGACGGATAGGCTAGAAAAAAAGAGGAATAAAACAGAACGAGAGAACGAGAGAGAAAGAGAGAGAAATAAAAGACCAATCGCGCTCTTGTGCCGGCGCGATTAACGTCGAGAAAGCAAGAAGCAGTCGAGATACTCCCGCTGAAGGAAACTTTTTTAATTTCGAACATCCGCGGAAATTATCGACTAACTTCCCTCGGCCGGGGTTTACTGCGACTGACTATCCTCTGCCCACTATCCGCGGACTCTTTCGCCGTGAATACGTGGATGCCCGGCTGCTATTCAAATTAAGCGGAAAGTTCATCTCTCGCAGAATTTCCCGAGCGATTACGCGCGCATTATCCGACGTCGCCGACGCGTTCCGCGATGACCGGAAGGGAAAGAAAAAATGATGACGAGCGACGCGCACGGAGATTTGCATCCGACCGATTGTCGATTAGAGGAGCCGAGGGACCGTCGACAAGAAAGAATCTGTCGCATCTCGAACGAGAGGACGCAAACGAGATGTGTATACCTAGAGAGAGGTTCCTCGTATCGCGAGGAACGATCGGGGGATTAATACTAATAAATACCGTACAATATATTATATCGTACGTTATCTCTTTGCTTCGTCGAGATATTTCTCGAAAATACGCGCGATATCGCAAGATCACTCTCTCGCGCGCGAAATTAAATTATAACGAAATAAATTCGAATTTTTAGCGAACGAGCCGCGCTCGCAATTTTTGTTCGCGCGCGAGTTTGCTCAGTCGCGCAATTAGCGAAATTTTCACCCGGGAACGCTTTCGCGTAATTGCACGGCGTCGCGACTATAACGCGTTAGCTACATCCGCGCGATGTGTACACGAAATGAAGATACACGAGAAACGCAATAACGGTAATGCGGAAGCAGTGGGAGGCGGCGAACGAAGCGACTCTTCGCGTTGATCTTTTATCTTTCCTCTCATTATACCGTTCCTTATTTTCAGACTTGCCGCCTTTCATTATCTTCTCTTTCTCTCTCTCTCTCTCTTTCTTTTTTTACCTTTTTTCAAGGAATATCGACTGGCCATATCTTTTTTCCTCCGCTCGCCCTGTTACGGCAGGCCTATTGAAATTTACGATCTCCTTGTTTTATTAGAGAGCCCCCGTCGTAACCCCATAGCTAAGAGTCCATAGCATTTCGCTCATGAATTATGGAATCATAAAAAAGATGAAGAGCCGTGCAGCATTTTGCCGCGGAGCATCTTTCGAAAGATTCAATTCAGTGATTAAAGACCCTTACGATATTTTTACGAGCTGATTGTCTCACTTAAACTACATAATGCCGCGCGGAATGAGGATTAATTCTGTCGATTTCGCGAATCTCCTGCGCGCGGATGCATGGCTAGTTACTCGTCGCAATAATATACTTCAAGTCGCAGTAATGGTCGTGTATTATGACACGCAAAGGAGCTTAATCGGATCTAAGTGACCTAGTTGCGTCGGCGCTTCGCACCGTCTAATCAACGCCGACTCTCGTCTGCATCTTGCGAGAAGGTACGGCGATTAAAAAAATATGTCTGAAAAATGTCCAAGACGCCTTTCGACTAATGATGGTACATTTCAAATACACAGATTATTAGAAATAGATATTTCAATAGCTTTGTTTAAATTAAGATATTTAAAAACGTATTTTTTTCTCCATCAGAATGTTAGGCACGTGTAGGAAATATTTATTTGAAACGTAATAACTGAAATTATTAATTGAACCGATATAATAATTTTAAATGTCATTAGAAACTATTATTTTTGAAATAATATATAAAGTTGTCAATGCAAAACTAACGTCTCGTTCATTTCAAATATTTTATTCTCTCTTATATTATTTCAAAAATCTTATTTTGCATGTTATGCAGTAAGAAAAATAATTACAACAACAAAAATACGCATTTATTTTAATAGTAACCGTCATTTATTTTTTAAATGCTAATTTACAAAAGCGACTAATTTAACGAAACATTAAAGCTAAGAGAAATAAAAATCAAATTCGTAAAAATAATGTTCAAATATTTTGTTTTCATACAATGAGAGAGATAATTATTTTAATTCATTATTTAAAGTCTCGAGGACGAGCACATATTTGAAATATTTATTTTATGATTTATAAAACTAATTAAATATTTTTTAAATGTAAAAATTTAATTAACATATAACTAAAAAATTATTATTTTAATTATATATATATATATTACATTAATTATATTTTTATAATTCAGTAAGAAGAATAGTTTTATAGGTAAATATTTGAATTATTTTCTATCTCAAATACCATAACATTCCACCCCCGTCTTTTTATTCCCACACACGATAGATATCGAGAAAATATACGTGATATCAAAGTAAGAAAACTCGTATTCTCGTTCACCCGTTAACAAACACTTCTCTTACGTTATAGATGCCATGTACCATACGACGCCGGGCATCGATATTTGCATTGTCACTGGGCGAGGAATATTTTATGCCCGCGCACTTCATCCAGCGTGCACAGAAATATCATTCTGAAAGTTTGCCGAGAAGTTTGTCGGTGCCGCGTACGGAAGTTGCTCGCGACCGACCCGTCTATAGCCATCCCGCAAATTACTCCGATGGAGTAGATGCATATATAGTGCATGCTAAGGAGAGATTTAGAGGAGAGGTTGCACGATGGGTCGATGCACGACCTACAACGAACCGATTCGCGCGAATCGGATTCAAATTGACACAATTCGTTTACGACAGTTTATTAAGATCTCGACGAACGCGCGACGATTGTGGAGCCGAGCCTCTGAATTGCCTGAACCAAACTCGACGCGAAATATGCGACTCTGTATGCGGTGACTATACGATCGTAAAAAAAAAATCTCGCCTCTCCATTTGTAGCTTTCTTATCCTTTCGGTAAATTCAACTTAAAGTACGGATCGTAAATCTAACGGAAGAGCGAAAGAATTGTATTCCCCGCGAAGAATTGTATTCTTGATGCGAATCGAAACCGATTTTTCTTCAACGGAAGTTTAATCCACAAGCCGTCCCCTCTCGAAGTAACTTTCTTTGTTCGCGAACTTTTAATCGATAAAGATCGCGAATAAATTGCGAAATAATATCTCGTTTGTCGTTTTAAAATGTTCAAGTTTACCTGCCAATGTCGCTTTAACCGAAAGGCGTTAAATAATTCGTTAGTTAAGAATCGAATCAAATTTTTTTTAATTTTTTTTTTTTATCTCGAGAGTCGAGAATGGTATGAAATATTTATCTCCCGCGGAATGTACACGCGCGCGTTACCGTTTCCGTGTAGAACGATAAAACGCGCGAGGGGGTGGGAGGGGAAGCCGGGGATTCGAATCGGCGGAATCGAAAATACAGTTCCGCGAGTTTTCCATTCGATTCCATTCATCGGTCGATTCTCCCCGGTCGGCTTTCGGAAATCCCGTGTCTCGTAAATTTCCGGAAGTAGTTCTTCCCGAGAGAGAGAGAGAGAGAGAGAACAAGCGTCGTATTGTTTGGTCCGGAATAGGTTCTTACATGGATGTCGTTGGCTCACGTGCATCTTTAAACGGGGACACACACATACACACACACACATACACAGGCGCGATTTGCCACGCGCATGCCATGCGCAACCGCATGTATACTCGCTCGCATAAATCTTGCTGCAAATATGCCGAGGTGAAAGGGGAGTGTAAAATTAAGACCACGTCTCTGCTTACGCGATAACCGCAACGGTGTTTTACGGTGAAATGTTTCTCTTGCGTTGCGCCGAATCTTTCCTCGATACGATGAGGGGGAAAAGATCAAAACGCGGGCGATTTTTACAACTGAACAAATACAATAATTAAAATCAAAATGAAAACTTTGAATTTATTATTTATTAAGTTATTATTTTTGTTTCACTTTTCGGTGGCTGTCATTTGACACGTCAACTTAAGCTTATTTAATACATCAGTTAATGCAATTTTGTAGAATGCGGTGCTAATCTAGTCGCTCTTCGTAGAGGAAGCTAATAATCGCAATTGACCATTTCATAAAGAGTAGAGTGCCGTCGTGTCGTGCTCTCTTTCTGTGTGTGTGCGTGTGAGCGTGCGTGCGTGCGTGCGTGTGTGTGTGGTGTGTGTGCGTGTGTGTGTATGTGTGTGTGAGTATCACCCTGATCAACACCCGGCACGCTCTCCCCTTTTCACGCCTACGGGCAGTCGGTAGAGACCAGGACTGGGTGTTACATAGGGTAACTTTATGAGCATGGCTGCCGGCAAGAGCGGTCGCGCTTCCATTTCCCCTTTGGACTTTCAAAAGCCTCCTGAGGGGACTGACCCTATTTCCAAGTTCCTCCCGGTCTCGCGTTGGCTGGCTAACGCGAAAATATTACGTTTCCAACTCGGTTTAGTCAAAGACACGCTGCCCGACATTCTCCCGTGATTTATCGCGGCCGTTCATTTTCGGAAATTGCACTGTCCGCGCACGAAGAGCGGTGTTCAACGTCGATTTGTTCATCGCGGCACGTTTCGGGCAAATGGCCGTCGTTCAATTCGCCGCGGAACAAATAACCCTCTCGCGGATAAACATCGCTCTAATTAATTGTTATTCGTAACAGAAATAGGCAACACACACATACATTCTCATTGAACGTCCGAAATGTATCCGAGATATTCTCGCGGAAGAGCCGTATAACTCTTACCGAGTCACATATCGCGCGAGAAGAAACGTCAAGCGTCGCGTCAAGTTTAGTCCGATTTATGTGTCAGACGTTGTCAGCCAGCAATATACGCGTAAGGTGACGTAGACAGTGACATAACACGTGCGTACGATCTCGTATCTGTCGCGCGTATGATGCAAAAATTTCTCCGGCACTTATACCGAAAGTAACAATGAGCCGCACCTCGCCGCGCCTCGCCGTATAATTCGCTCGACGTGGCTTATTGTCGGATATATTTCACAATGCATTACTGTCAGTGGCAGTGGCGCATGGTGCTTTCGAGAATGTCTTGAATGTCTTGCTACCGGTTGTACTGTAAATTATATCTCTATGACGGCTTTGCGTTAATAGTGCATCGCATTAATGCGAAAATGGGAGTGAGACGGGAAAGAGAGAGAGAGAGAGAGAGAGAGTCGTCAGTGTCGTGTTAGAATTTCTGATCCACGAAACAGACCGTAGGGCGATAAATAATGCATGTTTCTGCATCTAACTATAGCCTGTCCGTTTCAAGAAACATTAATTAGAGTAAACCGTTGTTGCGCGTTATTTTTTTGCGAAAACGCTCGTCTCACAGATTCGCTCTCGCTCACGACAAAAATTACGAACGATTTTTCTAAGTCTTTTTCACGCTTGAAACGATAATCGGTTCTTTCTTAGAAAAGCTATAAATTTTTTATTATTTTATTTTAAGATACATAGGACAGAAAATTAAGATTGAATTATAAAATAATTCTGCATTATTCTGCGAAAATCGTTGCTCATTGGAATCGTATCGTATTTTACATTCGCCGTATCTTGTGCGATATTAAAAGATTACCCGTGAAAGGCAGATATCTTCCCAGAGATATTCTCTCTCTTTGGAGCGGCGTTGATACACTTTAGCAGCGCAAATTTTGCAATTTAAACGAAATCGATATTTATACGCAAGGAAGCAAAAGGAACGATATTAAAGAGATCACCTGCTCATGCGATTTCGATATCAGAACTACTGCAGAATGAATATCTGTTTATGTTTCTCGACATAACGCTAGGATTCTCTATCTATTATTTATGTCGCAAGTTAGATTCACGCTCCAGACATCGACAGACGGGCATCCGGGATTTTTCTCAACATACTCTCTACCTGTGTCGATACCTGTAATAGTAAAAGATGCACTCCTCTTGCTTTGCAAGACGCCATTTATTCGGCACGAAAATAACCGAGATATTCTTCCGCAGCACATGTGTTGAGTTTAGCTGACAATTTATTTATATATCAGAATTGTTTTGAATATCATCTATACATCTATAGACATATTACTAATATTGATATTAATATTATAATATTTATATAGATACATTTGTGCGGGTAATATCTATTGTTAGATATCACACAGCTGCGTGCAATATACGTCACGTACAATGTTTCCGTCGCAGTCATGCAACAAAAAGAGACACGAGGTGGTTAATTCAAACGTCACACTATACGTAATTATTCATCGACGTTTTGCACGCTAAATAAGACTTCGCGCTTAAGAGAGCCCAAGAGCGGCGAAGAGTTTATTCTTCTCATAACTTTCGACGCGGAACAAATCCTGTGTGTACCTTGCCATTTCCGTTCGGGACAATCTTCCATCCATTCCTGAGAGAGTTGTCCCGCGAGATTTCCATCCGTAGCCGTTTCCGCGACCTCGCGAAATAGAGTAGTTCTCTCTCTCTCTCTCTCTTGCGCGCGCGTGTCATTTCGATTCCGCACGGAATTCTAGAATATGTATATCCGTGTGCTGAGTCTACCGTTTCTCGCGTGTCTCGTCGAAATTTGGCGATCGGTCGATCGATCCGGAAGGGGAAATTAATCACGTATAATCGCAGCCGTACATCCGCGCGACGGACGGTCTCGACTTTCCATCGCGCGCACAGAGGACGTTGAAGAGGTAAAAGAGGTGGAGGAACAGTAGAGGGAAGGGGGTGATCGATCTCTAACCGAGGGGCGAGGGGTGGTATTCTACAGAATAGCCGGTATCATCTTCCAGAAGGAGAGCAGAAGGGGACAAACGTTGTCGTGGTGGCGAGAAGGTGGTGGTGAAAGGGGGCTGGAGGGGTTAGAGGGTGACGAGAGAAGCGGGCAGGCTGGCTGGCTGGCTGGCAGGGTCGGCGGTGGCCCTTGTATTGATTCACAACCCCTGTCGTCCGCCCTCTCGCCGCCTCGTGCCACGGAAGTCGTGAAAGAGAGAGAGAGAGAGGGATGCGGTGGGGGGGGGGAGGCGATGGAGGGAGGAAGGATCGTAGTCAGCCCCTAAACATTGGCGTAGAGCATCTAGACGTCGCCATGTCAGAAATTATTGTCGAGTAACGCTGGCGTCAGGAGTTTCGCTGGCGTTAGGAGTAACTTACGACTCACTCGGACGCGAATAATATTCTGACGCGAGCGTAATCGACCGTTTGCTGCATGTACAAGTACGCGCGCATATACATATGTACAAGTGTATCGTAGGTACTTGTCGTCGAGTAATCCGCGATGCGTCAAAACTCGTCCAACTAATCCCGCCGATGATCCACGGCGTCGTTTCTCGATCGCATCGCGCGCGCACACGTGGATTTCAATTAACGTCAAATACGATCGCTCCACGCTTTGCGAGGGACGATGAAAAATCTTGCGACTGTCCGAGAGAGCGTAGTTTCCAAGCTATTCAGCCAATATTCGAGGTTCTCTGCCTTTGACCTGCCGCGCCGATAGCGGGATGAATGTGTCGGAGGTGGTGGATAGGTGGCATCGAGAATCGGAAAAGGGTTTAGAGAGAGAGAGAGACAGAGAGAGAATGTGTGTGTGTGTCGAAGCTTGATGTGTGCAGTGGGACGAGCGAATTCAGAGGATAGACGTGCAATTATTACGAAGATTGCGTACGCTCCCTTTCCCTCTTTGTCATTTTTTCTCTCCCTTTATCGCCTTTTCTTTCCATTCAAAATCACGTCTGCGACAAACGAATCGGGAGAATTAATAGTTTTATACGATTGTCCTTGTTATTATGAAAACGAACAATGAAACACGCGTCGACAAATACGCTCTGCTCGAAAAGTAGATAGACGAGAAAAAGGGGGTTTGTACGCGCACTGTCTATCCATGCGATATAATATGTAGGAAATGCCATTTTAAAAAAGCGGGCTCGAGAGTTGTCTGACTGAGCGTTAAATAGACGCTCGATTGAGCGGAGCGAACATACAGTCGGACCTTGACAAAGTGAGCCATTAAAGTAGAAAAAAGAGGAGCGTTTCTCCAACGTGTTTTTTCCACGGAAGTAAGTTTTCATATTGCGTTTCCAACATTATTATGTCCCGTTGTCCGTTCCCGTTGATCGTGTTTCGCAACGTCGCGAAATCCGAGAACCGCGTTCTTGCGCTCTTGATATTCTTTTACGAGACGCGCTCATGTGTTATCAAGAGTGAATTCGAAACAATGATCCGACGAAAGAAGTCGATCGTGAGCTTTTATATCGGGGATTGCTCTCGACATTTTATGGACCAAGGAAAGGATGTATAAAAGCGAGAATTCGCTGATGATGCAGCATTTTACATTCGACGACGATCGAAGGCGTCTTATTAAGGCCAAGTGTCATCCCGGACGATGCCATTTCGGTCTTGGACATGCCTCGCTCGTCTCCAGGTGTCTGCCCCTTTCGCTTCCTTTGCCACGAGACCTCTTTGGAATTTAATAATCTCGCGGAGAAAAGAGACGCGTCTCTTAGTCACAAAAATCGCAATAATAATTTGCTTTCTTATATATATATATATATATATATATATATATATATATATATATATATATATATTGTTGTGTTTTGTTGTTATTTCTCGTTGTTGCGCAATCTGTCGCGTTAATTAAAACGCTAGAGTAGCGTCACACGAGAATTGCATCACGAATCGCATTTAATTGCAACGACGCATGTTAATTCATATGGACACTCTCTTACGAGGTTTCCTCTTTTTTTTTTCGTACCCAGAAATCGCGGGCGCGCACGCGATTAAGACCGACGGGAATTCGTCCCTCTTTGCGTTCATTTACGTGAGAATATCTCATCCGTACACGTGTCTGGTGAGTCGTGTCGTCGCGAAGCAAATTACGCATATTTTGCGAGCTGTCGCGAAAAAACAGGGAAACTTCTTCCGACTTTATTAGCGCGACGGCGGAATGCGCGCCTGTGAAAAGACGTACTCGGAATTTATTAGCTGCATTGAAAGTCGAAAGGGGAAGACACGCGGCTTTTATCCTAGACGAATGATCTTTCCGCGCGCTTCCTTTTTCCACGACTGCCAATTTGCTCGGCACTTTTGCCACTCGAGTCTTTTATCTTCTTTCCCTTCGCACCCCCGTTTTAGTCTCTTTATTCTTGAATGCTAAATGCGGCACGGCGCTATACAAACGACATCTTCGATAAATTAGGCGATAAATTGGCGTTTATTAATGTGTTTTTTTTTTTAAAGAGCCAACAAATTATTTGATTGCCGCAAATAAATGTTATGCCGGTTCTCTCTCTTTTCTCCGTTTCTGAAAAGTTTGAAAATCCATCAATTTCTCCAAAATCCCTCGTAAAACGCGCCGTGTTGTAGAAAACAGATGAAACTCATTGCTGCTAAATTATTTTCACTGATTTTGTCAGCTTCGAGATCGATGTCCGCACGGCAGAAGGAGCAAATGAACGGTTCATTAAGTGCGTAACAGAGGAAATCCAGACTGAGAAAGAGAGACAGAGAGAGAGAGAGGCGAGTTGAATCAGTCGGTTGCTGGTTCGCTGCGGCTTTTGAATTTGGTTTCACGCCCAACAGATCATGTCCGAATTGTATTACGGCGAAATTTCTCGCAAAGTTACTGGCCGTAATTGCTATTCTCTCGTCGGTCCCGCGTACGCTACGTATCTCGCATTAAACCCGCGTTTCGCCCGCGTAGTTTTTGCGCGCGAACGAATTTGCATTCGTCGTTGGTGTTTTATTCATTTCCTTTCGCAAACGCTTTGTTATGCCTGTCCACATTTTTCTACCGAATGGAAAAGATCAACATTTTTATCGTATTTTTCGATCCTCTTACTAGGACAAGTACGGAATAATTTCTCGTTTGAATGAAACCAGCAAATGTAATTGCGACAATTACGATCGCGACAAAGGAGATCGTCGATCTTCTTCAAATATTAATTTCCCATCGCGATATATTGTCTAATTAATATCGCTCGAAATACTCATAGGAAGCGTCATTCGTTCGGGGTCACGTATAATTGTCACTACGACGGCATTTTTCAAAAGAAGAAACATTAAACATTAATGACAGCCGTTAATGCAGCTGCGAGGAATAAATTATTTTCTAAATAAAGCGAGAAGGACGAGAAAGACTCGGAAATGAACGGTCCAGAACGTTTTGATCCAACGGCTTCTCGCATATTATATATAACGCGCGTTTAATGATTTAACGAATTGCGATAATTATAATTCGCAATTCATATAAAACAGCGAGTCACTTTGTCCAAGTGTCTCCGAAATGAAATGTCTCGCAAAGTCGCTTCGCTTCCCCAGATTTGGAGAGAAAAAATATTATTTGGACCAACGGTGAAAACGTCGTTGGTCCTGTCAATAATTTGCGGTTTATCCGCGCTCGATGTGTGATTCGCATAAAAATCAAACGCAAGGTCCCTTTATCGTGAGACAGACGTTCGTCGCTCGTCAAAGAACGGTAGAAAAATAATTCGATAATATTAAAATTCGAAATAAATATAAATATAAAATTCGAAAAATAATATTCGTAAATATGGAAAATGGGAGATAAAGAGAATCGTATTGTAAAGGAGAGATGTTATAACGGTGAGGATAAAAACATAGATGGGGAAAAAACAAGAAACTCACGCAATTGTATTCGCTGTTGTATTCCGCGAATGAGATGGCTTTGTAAAAATGCGCAAAAAACACGGTGCAATAACATTTCCATAATTATTGCGGAAATTGATTACTTTTAAGCGCGACAACACTTGTACGTGATCGATCTTAAAAGACGATGAGTATAAGATCTTTCGCATTGTCAATTGTTGCGTCTACACAACGTCTTAATTTTTCTCTCTCGCTCATAAATTTCTCCTTTACTCTGCGATATTTACGACGGCGGGGAACAATATTAAAGAATGCGCGGGATATGATTTATGCGTAAAGAGGGCTTAGCACGAAACGATCGAGACGATGAAGGACGAGGGTCGAGGGCACGCCTTTTCGAAGGGTTGTTTTGAAGAGATCCACGACGGGAAAATGGATTCTTTTTGCGCAACCGCGGCCCTTGTTCTCTTTCGAGGGAACTGCCGATATTTGCTTAATTTCACGCTTAACATGCAAAGAAGCTGCTCTTACCCTTTTACATCGAACAACGAGCTATCCTTTTTTTTTTTGCTTCAAAAGAGATGGCCTCTCTGCGATCTCTTCTGCAACGTTTCTCAGATGCGCTCGAATTATCGTTCTTACTCGAGAATATTCGATATTTGAATCGATTGATAGAAAATTGCCGCGAAGAATTCGTACTCGTTGATCAAACTATATCTAGCCACATAATCTGATCTCTTTAAGCTCCTTATCTGATTTATTTCTCTTCTCGTTTTTCATTTTACTTCATTAAATTATTCAATCTGTGCTCATCTGCGCCCTTCCAAAATCTCCATAAAATTTCTCGAATAATATAAATTGATTAAAATTAAAAATTTTAATTTTAATCCGCGGGTCGCGTGAGAGCGTAAATGGAGGCCCTGCCTCTGCTACTTTCTCGGTGGTATAATCTCGGCGCATATCTCTGTCGCATCGTATCAGGTTGACCCTCCTCTGTGTGCCGTTTTTCGCCCACATGTAGATCAGGAGGACTATAAAAATACGCGCGCGTCACACTTTTCCAGAATTCCTCCGCCTCGCCGCCCGCTCGGCGCCGCTCGGCGCCGCGCCGTCCTTTTCTCTCGCCGTCGAGATAATTGTCCGATCGGCCGTGCAGCCTCCTCCTCGGTCTTGCTGGCAAGTAGCACAATTAGTTAGCGCACCGTGAACGTTTAGGCGTTGCGTCGAGTTGCCGGAGAGAGCACGGTCGTCTCCTCGCCCGACAACGAAGAGCCAACGATTTGAGATAACGCGATCATCGTCGGCAGAAGCAACGTCGCTTACCTGCCACGTGTGCCCCGCGCACGTTCCACGTGTTCCTCTGTCATAACTGTCAGCGAACCGTTCGCGAAATGTACAAGGGCCCAAAAGGGTTTTGAAGAAGGAGATATTTGATAGAGCCACCGCACACAAATTAGACGGAATGGACCATTTTTTAATGCTTGTCATCCTTGTGTTTCTCATTTCAGCAAGAAATTTTGTTGCAAATATATAAAAGTTTCGCAGGTTTAAGGAGAAAATGCGCGCGTAATAAATTTCTCATATGTGTTTTATAGATATCAACATCATTAATATTTTTGACGCTTTTTTTTACACAGATCGATTCTCCTGATCATTTTATCACATATAGAGATATCAAGATGAAATTGTCCAAAATAGTTTACGAGATATTTTACAATATATTTTAACATATTAAAATATATTAAAATATACTCGTATTACCTAATATTACTATCTAATATTACTCGTAAATTACTTTGAACAATTTCATCTTGATATCTCTATATGTAAAATGATCATAATTAATGATATATAATATATATATATCGTGGAATATAACGCAGAAATTACAACTCGAGGCAAGCCTCGAGCAGAAGCGTGTTTGCGTGCGCATCGGTCGCTATTGCAATCATTGGAATTGCTCGTTTAACGACGGACTAGACTAACGAATCGGCTCTTGTCTCGCGTTTAGCGCATTTTTCCGGCTTCTTACTTTGTTGTTACTTTGTATATCGCTCGCCTATATCGATGTATGTGTGCGCACGTCGTAAAAAGCCCTACATGTACCGCCCAGCGATCGATTTTTCCATTTTCTCGAGCGTTGACATCGTTTTCTTCACCGTTGTATAAACTAATAATAAAATAAAAAGGACGAAGAACCTTCTACGGTGAGCGTATACGATATTTACACGAGATATAGTGAGTTACACACGCGCACACGTTCACGCGGACCGAGTTTAAGTCCCTCGGATTCGAATCCGATATGAAAAATCCCGTCCATTCAAATAAGGCGACAACGTGTGCGCGAGGACGTCGATCGTACGTTCGTAGCAAGCACACACGCAGCAAGCTCCATCGACCAAGTAGATTTTCAATATCCCGTCCCGCTCGCGAATCGCCTTATCGTATGACTTATTGAATACGTTTCGCGAGCGAGCGAAGCTTTTGACGGATTTATCGCGTCTGCATCGTGTAAACCAAGAAGAAAAAGACGAAACACAACGCGATTCTCCATCTGCATCTTTTATCTATAAATTTTCTGGCGTATATATATATATATATATAAATAATACTTTTTTTTTTTTTTTTTAAGTAATCGCGAGATAAAGTTGCGAGAGATACATCGGACAGTCCGGCCAAGTTTCCTTCGACGAGTAGTCAGATTGCAATTAAAAAAAAAAAAAAGACATCCTCTGATCTCACTTTAAGAAACATCCTGTAATGCATGTGTATAGCGTAAACGTACATACAACCACAGGGAGCTGTATACACATGTATATATACAGTTCGCGAGCAGTGCCGTCTATCGGGTCGGACTCGTACTAGCTCGGTGCAGTCACCACCTGGCCTAAAACCGCCGCACATCACCCTCCGAATTTTCCCGTTTTCCGGAGCTCTCGCATCTCCTCCAGCTGTCATCTGGTCCGAGCGATTCGACGCGTAAGTACGGAGGTAGTATCCGGTAGGCTCACACACACACACACACACACACACGCACACGCACACGTACGCGATAGGCGCGAAAAGTCGGCGCGAGAAAATCATCTCTCCCGTGTGTATCGCGGTCCGCTCCCTTCGACAGGAACAACCCCCGGGAGCGACCTCGAGGAATTTCGCGTCGCAGGTGCGTGAAGACGCGTTGACGGATCGCCGAGCTTTTTTTTTTATTCTGTCCCCGACGACGGAACCATGACCCCGGCTGATGGACAGACCGAAGGGGAGGTCGATAACATCGCGCGCCCGCGCAATTCTTGCCGTCTTCCTTGCCGCGCGTAATGACGGGCGAAGAACCGACAACATACATACGAGGAACCGGCGAGAGAAAAAAAGGGGGTGCGTGGGGCAAAAAATCCCAAAAGTGTGTTTTTTTCTCGCCCGCGAGAGCGGCCGGTGAGATTCGCGGTCGCGCGATAAATTCTGGAAGGGTCGACGGGGGTCGAGAAACATCCCCAAGGTCGACCCTTTTCTCCGCACCCGACCGCGAGTCTCACCGCGGGCTGGGGCTGAATTTTCTCGATATCGATTGGCGGATGTAACCGGGCGACTTCGTCCGGGACCTATCCTACTCACAATCAGGCGCTCTTCCGAATAAGGAATCTCTCCTCTCGCCTCCGACGTCGGCTGGTGCGTTGTTGTTTACGCGTTGAGGCTACCTAGTTATTTCTCCATCCGCGACATTTCGTTATCCGCTTTCGCGACGCGTTCGATCGACGGGGACACATTCCTCCCGAGAGATTGTCGCGATTGTGCTGAAGAGTGTGCTGAAGAGAGTGTGATTGCGGTTGTCGCTGTCGTACCTGCCTGTCCCTTTCGATTCCCTGCCATTCTTCGAACAATCGATGGCAAAGTGGACGGTCAAATATCGCAAATAGCGAAAAAAGAGTCGATTATGAGAGATAATGCAAAATAAAAATAACGATAGAAAGGATAACGAAAAATCTCGAAAAAAAAAGCCGCACAAGATCGAGAGGATATTAACGTTTGATTAGTCGCGAGGTCCGTTCTTTTCATTCGCATTTTTTTTTTTTTTTTTTAGCTTATAATTTTTTCTTTTCTTCTCTCTTTGTCTCTTCCTCTTCAATACCCGAGTAATACGCTCATTCCATTTGCAGTTGAATAAAATCTCTGATCTGAAATATATTTCCGGTTGATCCCTGGTCGAGACAATTCGCCGATTCGTCAGTTGTCAGCGTTTAGCGTCACGTAATTTGGTTATTTCCTCTCTTCGGTTGACGTGTCGCACACACGTTCGAATTTCGACGTATTGAATACGCGGTTCCCGGTCGCGGTACCATATTTACGACGTCGGTCGGGTTATTGTATGTCGTACAGTTGCGTGTGCGTAGAACGGGAAACGAGCGCGCGCGCGCGCGCGCGTCGCATTTGACGAGGTGTGTGCGTCGTTTTCGACGCTCATCGGGCATTCATTGTCCTTCGGTGCAAAAGCGAAAGGGAGGAAATCGCTGTTTCGGTGGACGAGCGCGGCGAGATACAATCCGCGAGAGCGAATTTCGCGCTCGAGATCGATCGCGCGAGACGCATTCGTTAATAACGCCATTCAATCGCGGCTATTGACGCGAAGGTCGTGACGCGCGACGAGAAATATCTTTTTTTTTTTTTTTTTCATTTTTATTATCATCTTTATTACTCTCATCATTTTTTTTCTTTTTCGTCTATATTATATTGTAAAAATAAAAACCTTTTTTTTTTATCCGCTCTCGTAATCCCCCACGTGGAACGCTGTCGCGGTGCGATATATCGATATCAATCAGCCGGACGATATATAGAAACGTAACGTAGAAACTTTAACTGGATGGAATGTATGTATATTACGCATTCGAGTACATTCTATGTTATATATATCTGAGGAAGAAAGGTATTGTTTTTATAAAGTAATATATTTCTGGAACTTCGAAACAGATAGAGGGAGAGAGAGAGAGAGAAAAAACTCGCACGAGCGTTCCGAGAAAATGAAATTTTCCTAGAGACAATACGTAGAGCGTAGAGCTGGAATATTGGCGTTTGCAATCTCGCTTCCTCGTCGATCAACGCGTTCCGTACACTTCTCGCGGCGCATTACTTCGCATTCCGCGGACATCACGTAACCGGAAGCGTGGGTCATTCCGTCGTTTCCTCCTCAATCATCTGCCAGCTGTACTCGTATTCTTTGTTACACATTATAGGAAACTATATATGACAGAAAGAGAGAGAGAGAGAGAGTGAGAGAGCGCGATTGTTTAACGATGAGTTGCTCAATTTAACGACGATGCAATTTTATCGGCCGCTCTCTGCGGATGGGATAATTATGGCACGCAATTAAAGCGGCGAATATCGTTGAGTTGGCGATTTAGCCGCGTGCAATTAGCAGAAAGACACGCGATGAGAGAAACGAACCGTTCGAAACGAGAAAGAGAGAGGCGTAAAGAAGGCGATTTTCTATTTTCGTGTTAGGAGATGAAACCGGCTGGAAATAGAACGAAGCAACGTTAACTCGCGCCACCCACGCGGATCCTTCCACGAGGAGAAGGAATCCCCTTTCTCTAGCTTTCTCTCCGCCAGAGTTTACTTTGTTCCTCTCTCTTTTTTTTTTTTCACTCTTGACTTCTGTTGAACCTGAAATTTGCGCGACATTTGCGCACGGTGATGCTCGACGACGGTGCTGGATTGTAAATCCAACGCACTTTATTCGTGGAAGCAGCCACCGCAAGAGAGAGGGAGAGAGAGAGGAGCGAAACGGGATCGCTCTTACCTCGCGGTGGAGTTAAATTAAAATTTAATGAACCGTGGAACCCCGGAGTCCTTTCATGTCACAGAGACCCCGCGTC
Organism: Lasius platythorax; assembly: GCA_963971435.1. Classification (NCBI taxonomy): domain Eukaryota; kingdom Metazoa; phylum Arthropoda; class Insecta; order Hymenoptera; family Formicidae; genus Lasius; species Lasius platythorax. The sequence goes on along the minus strand of OZ020538.1, from coordinate 2,816,721 downwards.
AAGGAGAACGCGCAAGGATATGCACGTGCCTTTAATTACATTAGCTCGAAGCTTCGTCGCGTTTCTGCGCGACGCCAAGTCTCAAGCTTCGCAGGAAAGGGTGTAGCGTCCCACGTGTCAGTGACCTGTGAGAGATATTATCCCAAACGATCCTCCCGCAAGGTTTAACATCAATCGAGAGAGATACGTGTACTGATTAAATCTCACTTTATAATTTCTCTCGGTTTTTCAGAAGGAGCAGACCGACACCAAGCAGAGGACGTCGGCGAGCTCGACTTACAACACTTTCCCGGACGATTTGTACTTGGATGACCAGGACGCCTTAGAGGGCTCCGGTCGAGGTGGCAGTGATAATCGCGACGACCTCGAGGCTTCGGGCAGTGGCCTTGGCCCTGATGACGAGGACGGAGACGATGATCACGGTACGATGCTCGATATCTCTATATATAAAGCTATAGATAGCGATCGTGAAAGATATCAGTGCGCTGATTCCTTTCACGAGGGAGAGAGAGGTATAAACAATTTTTTTTTTTTTTTATCAAGCTAATTTTTCCTCTTGACGATAATTTTTTATTTCGTCGCGCGCGTTTATACTTTGAAGATTTTTGGCGAATTCTTCACACATAAAATGATAAAAAAAAGAATCGCGAAACTAAATGCATCAATAAACTGTCACGCGGTGGTCACAAAGGCGGTGGCAGCGGCGAATTTTTCCAAAAATTGGAAAACATTCCGCGGTATTCACCGCCATGTAGATCGTTTCTCGTTCACGGTGATTGGAAATTCACCCCTCCAGCTTTCGCAAACGCGCCAATTCGGAAAAAAAAAAATAATTTCGAATCTTGGAATTGCGCCGCGCAAATTCGCCACGCGAATCTATCGCGATGATGCAAATTCTAATGTAACCCGTTTGTAACTTTGTTATGTGTGTGTTGCAGAGTTTAACGGTAATAATGGATTAGAGATCCCGAGCAAGCCGACCGAGGCGAGACCTCCATACTTTATCGATGAGACAAACGCCAAAACTAAACAACAGGTAATACCTTCCGAAAGTTAGCTACAAACATAGATCCTTATCGAAACCAAACAACATGTAATATCTTCCGAAAGTTAGTTACAAAACGTAGATCTTTTATCCTCGCAAAGCCCTCTCGAAGCATTCTCTCCTACGTTTCTACTTTAATAAATTTTTTCTCCTACGTTTCTACTTTAATAAATTTTTCAAAAATACAATTTTACGTTCGTCGCGAATACACTCTTTGCGCATTGCACACAGAAAAAATGTGACACAAATACATTCACGCAGTCAGTATAATTTGCTACTAATACAAATCGCTAGAGATCGCGTTAATTTCTCTTCTCCTCGCGCGAGAGAGAAAAAGTATAGATTACATAAAATTGTAATTGCATTTTTTTATTTTATAAATTACCGTGCGCACTAGTACATCATACTTTCGCGATGTTTTACGATATTACGCTTCGCATTTCCTGCACGGGCGTGCAATCTAATTTGCCCGATTAAAGTGCCGACGCGACGAGACACTCTCCCGCTCTCGGAAAAGGATTACTACATTTTTGTTCGATGACACACGCGCGCGCTTCTTTTCCCGCGCGGTCGCGAATTAAACAGATTAAAGTGATTGAAGAGATCCGTATCCAATTTCCAGACGACTATCGACGCGGTAAACCGACCCGGCAACGAGGTCGACGTAATCGAACCCTCGGGCACGGAAGACGATCACGCCGACAACACCGACGAGATCCACGAGGTCTACATAATGAATCCGAAACACGAGGACCGCGCCAGCTCGTTCTTCGCGCAGCCAGGTGTCTTAGCCGGTAAGTGTGTGTATAAGTGACAACAAATTTCTTTTTTTTTTTTTTTGTTTTGTTTGTTATCAAACTCAACGCGACACTGGACGAAGTATCTTCGTCCAAACAGTTTCTCTAGTCACGATTATTACTGCTCGATTCTTGATTTAATAGAGATGACTGCATGCGTCGAACCAAGGTCATTCTTCGCGAGAAGAAGAAGAAAAGACCCTTATCCTCCCCGATACATAAATCTAAGATATCTCGATATCGTTGCTTCCAGCTGTGATCGGCGGTGCGGTAGTGGGCCTCCTCTGCGCGATACTGGTGGTCATGTTTATCGTGTACCGGATGCGCAAGAAGGACGAGGGCTCGTACGCCCTGGACGAGCCAAGGAGATCGCCCGCGGCGCAGGCCTTCCCCAAGCCTGGCGCACCCCACCACAATCGGGAGTTCTACGCTTGAGGAGACGGCGGCGCGATGATGATGACGACCTCGCCGATTCCTCTCGCGATCTCACGATGCCAAGCCGAGTAAGGACCACCGACGATCGACAACGCCCGCATTCGGAATCCCGCTGGTCGATGGTGATAAAAAAGAAAAGAAAAAAAACGATTACTTCTCGGCGAACCGCATGGCGCGCGCTCGCGCGCCCATAGACTCTCCCGCAACGCCGGGGGCTTTTGTCGAGGAACGTCGCTCGCGGAACGTCGGCCGATTCTCGCGGATTCTCCCTCGGCATCTACCGATATTCGCTTGCTCTTTAACTTCTAGCTCACCCGTTACAACATATCCCTAATCTAGCTACCTATCCTACCCTCTCTATCCCTATATATCCCTCCTCTCTTTCGGAAGGTGATTTTTCACGATTCTCCCTCCGGAGCTTCCCTTCTGACATTTAGGCTCGCGACGACGATGACGACGACGTTCGCGGGTACGCTTCTCTCGGCCGCCCGAACTTCCTCTCTTGACTCTCGGAGACTGTATTTTCTTACGCGCTGCATTTCATCGCGTCGAAAGGAAAGGGCGCACGCGAGTAAGAGAGTCTTGAGGCAAGACGAATTCGCGGCACTCTCTCGGCCGACGGACCATTCCACTCGAACGCCGAATTTTTTCAGCTTGACGCTCCGATTCGCCCTTCGTAGCACTCTGTACAGAGACCATCTTCCTTTTCGATCTTATATCCTGATTTTAATCCGCACTCGCTACCCTCCTCCGAAGATCCTTTTCGGAGTGTAATCATCCCGGCTGGTGACTGGAAACGACGGACAGTGAACGACGAGACTACGGCTCGCGTATATGTATCCCGTCGAGACATCGTCGGCGAGGTTGCACCAATTCCAAGATGCATTTACAAGCGTATTTAGAGCGTGCATATATATATATATATATATAAATATATATATATATATATATACACACATACACGTATAGGTATACGTATATACATGTGTACAGGACTGAGAGCGTGAAAATTCGTGGGCGATAAACGCCGTTGCTATGTCGTTAATCATTCTGTCTCTCGGTGGAAGGAGGGAAGGGAAGAAGGATCGTTGCGGCACCGTGATTTCTCTCCGACAGCAAGAGCGGCGAGGAGTTAAGCTGCAACCTCGTCCGCGTCGCTGCTATTGCTTGTTCCTTCTTTCTTTTCTATTTTTTTTGTTATTTTTTTTTAAATTTACGATATCCACTTTTTCTGATACTGAGCGTTTAATAGCGAGTTCGACGAAAATTTATATCTTTCAGTGAAACGCGTTCGCGTCTCAATAGAGGCGAAAACGACGGCGGGACTCGTCGACCGATCGATCAATTGCTGAGGGAATAAAAAGGGCGCCTATTATTAAGAATACGTGTTACGCATTAATCGTAGCACGACCGTACCGACCAATATCTTAGTTTTCGAGGAAAACAAAAAGTGTTTAGTCACGATGCACACATACACACAAACACACACGTTTCTAAGAATTATATAAGTTGCGCAAGTTTGCTTAGTAATAGAGGATTTATGTCCGGTCAGTCGGTCGGTCACCGGTATTGTACATATCTCATTACGGAATAACGATTGTTTCTGAAACATATATAAAATTTTATACGTATTTTCGCCGCGTAAACTTCTCTCAATGTCATTTCGTTGTATCTTGTAGAACGTTGAAAGATAAGAAGATCAATGTTTGTATTTTAAGATAATCAATTCTATCTTTCCATTTTTTTTTCTATTAATTTTAATATTCGTTTATGACAACTGTTTGCACGATTCTAGCGCAAGATAAATATATCTCGAGTTTTCACAAATGTAGGACTCACTGATGATAATTGAACGCGTGTATAAATTTACTCAATTTGAATCATTGTTCCGATAAAACTCGTTGATTTGTAAATCCCGTTTAATATTATTCGAGAATTATGTATAAATACTAAAATCCCCTCTCACAGTAGTTGTAGTGTTTCACGTATTCGTCAAACATTTAGCAAGTTTTATTAAAATTCTTGTATTGTGTATGAATCTCTATGCGTTTAGTAAATAAAATAAATTATCAGTTAGCGTGCCATATTTTTAAAACATGCGTGCTTGCATGCGTGCATCTTCAATACCGCGATCGGCGTTTTCCAACTTCCTGCCGAGATAAATACGTAGCTATTAAAATGTAGAAAAGTCCCTTTAAGTAAAGACCGAAAGTTTTTCATTTCTTTTTTTCAATCCATCCAATGCTTCCGAAAATTGGATGAGCGAAAATAGCTCGCAGAATACAGCTAATTATGTTGATAATTGGATATCACATACCCTCCTTCCACCTATAAGATAAAACATCCATTTTTATTATCAAGGGCAGTTCCAATGCTGATAAATCCTCGATACGCCCGTCCTGTTCGTCTCGTCGTCAAAACTATTCTAACGACGAGAAATTACATTGCCATATGATGGATGCTGCGATCGAGAGGCACAATCACGCACGACACGTGGTTTCTCCTGCCCCGAGAGCGGCATGATAATGCGCACGCCTTAGTACGACTAAAAATGATGCCATAATGTCACGTTAGAAAGCGAAAGGGAACATGCGAAGAGCGATACAAATCTGTATCCGAATTTCTTTCTCAGTTGCATTCGTCACGCGGTCCATCTGTGCATCGCGGAGTACATCGTTTATTAACGTTTTCTTTCTTTCTTTCTCCATTTTTGCGATATTTCCTAATTTCCCTTTTTTTCATTGTTTGTTTATCTCTCTCTCTCTCTCTAAATTTCTAAAATATATCCTATATCGATATCCTTGGAATCTCTTCTCGTAATAGTACGAGCGTCGTCTTTTCGCAGAATCCAACTCCGTTGCGGAAGATTGGACGCGTTGGAAATAATTAAAAGTACATATATCATGCCGATACTGCCATATACTACGTAAGGAACAGCGATTTGGTACGAAACTCTCTCACGGATCCGCCTTATTATCACATTGCATTCTCACTTCACGGCGTATTACTCTTATCCTGCATGGTAATCGCTTCCTCCGTCATCCTGCAAGTTTTGATCTTTTTGTTTCTCTTCAGCTGATTCAGCGCTTCTTACGTACGAATGTGCTGATATTATAAAAAGTGTATAGAGTCTACTAAACGCCTTATTTATTTTATTACCGAGAATAATGCGATTCTCCTCTCATCCACGGCAAACTTGTCGCGTTCCACGATAATTTATCTTTGTTAAACATACGTCACGGTTTTAACAAAAGGATGATTTCTCTTCGTCATATCATGTGTGACAATTTTATTTATTTATATTTTAATCGATTAAAAACGCTAATTATACATTATTAAAGAAAGATTTGCTTTTATCAAGACTTTCTTTTATTTGCGCCTTTAGAGGAATAAATTTTATAAAAATTTTATGGATTTACTTTTTGTATTATGAGATCTGTTTTGTAGTGCATTTAAATTTGGTACATAGGAATCTGATAAGAAAACTGATAAGAATATTAACGATAAGATTAATGATAGTTAGATCTAATGTTGATTACGATCAAAGAAATATTCCTATATTCTTTCGTCATATTTTTTTCGTAACTTATTATAAGTTCGGTATTCTTTCTTATTATATTATTTTCGTTGTATAATCTTCGATTTCTTTTAAATTTCATCAATATTTTACATCAATTTTCTAGATCCAACTTTCTAAAAATCACGTTTTACAAGACGCTTTTATCTTCAATATTCCTTCCTGTCTTTGCCATCTTTTTTCCCCTCGGTAATCCTTTATTTCATTTGTACCGTGCGAAATAAACGAGGAAAGACCTAGAAATTGGGGCTCGTAATCTTTATTGTAATAATCGTACATGATATAGATGAAATTGTTCGTTAGATAGTAATTAATTGACCGCTTGGTGTGCCCCTGCCTCGGCTTTTGCTAGTTTCACCATGCGGCCAATTAACGTCCGAGAGGCGATTAAGCGAAGGCGGGAAAAAAAAATTAATTGTAATGAAATCATATTTTATAAGAAGAACATAATTCCGTAAGATCATTATAGCAATGAGAAGTCTGTCTAACGCTAGAGACAAAAAAAGCCCATAGGCCAGATGGACGAATGAAAATAATTTTAAAAGTGAATATATATAATTAATATTTAATAATAATGATAATATTAACAATGTTATTTTTTAAGTGTAAGTATCATCGTCCCAAAAACCGCCATCTTCCTCCTCCTACTCCTCGTCCTTTTCCTATTGTTCCCTATACCGATCTATACTACATATATGTGTATATATCTCCGTCTATGCACGAACCCACAAAATACGTATATACATGTATATGTACTTATATATAAATATATAGATATATATAGATATATCGCAATTGCGGTAAAGCGTTTGTTTCGGTTTTTCATCAAAGTAATTCTTAATCGCGGGCGTTCCCGCGTTTTCTTTGCTCCGAAATTTGAACTCTACTATCTGCGTAATCGCGCACGATTAACACACACGAGTAGCTTTTAACAAGTATGAAAAATTGAACATTCGTGTTATCGCTATTGCGGGCATTTATTACGTTATTCTTAATTAACGGAAATTAATAATTGCACTATATTAGTATAATAACAAACAATAATGTATGTCGTCGCTCCTATTCTGTAAATAAATACTGTACCGTCTAAGGAAATGCATTGGAAAACTTCTTCGAGATACGAGCGTCTCGCTTCCATTTGATTCGTAGATTTTATAGGGATTCATAAAGCCATATGCCAAGATGTAACAGAAGAAGATTATTTAATTTTATTTGCATACCAAAATACAGTATATGTATTGGCGCCTTCGAAATACATGTTAAATTGCCACGATTTGAGCACTAGGTAAATCGCGAAGATAAATCTGTAAATACATACTCGGGCATTTAACTTTTTTTTAACTAATGCATCCCAAGGTAAACTTACTATTCGTAAAATACTGTGCACATATGCCCCTCATTTACATATGCAATGTGTTCATTTTATGAAATATTACTATCAAAAATATCAATCTTTTATAATTAGATTACAAACGTATGAAGCACTTTATACGTATATGATTTTAAAACAATTTATCGCTAATATCGAATATAGATTATATAATAGACAAATATATTGCCATCAAATGCTTTAAACGTTTCTGTTAAAGTGCATAAAGTTCATATAAAAATGTCTTTTAAAAGACAAACGTTTTAACATGAAATCCAATAATTCCATAGAATATATATGTAATACTAATATATAATATAATATATTGTGCGACAATGACATTTGTTATATTATAAACCAGGAAATTTTTGTTACGCGATAAAATAACTTCTTACAAACTTACTGTAGTACTTTGCAAGTGTAATCACCAGATATCGGAACATAGTACGTTCCGCATACAAAATAATGCAAATCATTCTGGCACGTATTTAAAAATGTTTGCAGATATTTCCATACACAAAAACTTATTTATTATAATAGAATGATTGTTGTTGACTATTTTGTGATAAACACAAGATATTTGACTATAAATTACTTTTAAGAAAAGGCTTTAGATACTTTTGATAGGATTGATTCACGCTCTCCTGATTCAACGGGCTCTTCATCGCCTCGTCAAAGAGACGCTGATATACGTTTCCATCGTAAGCGCCGAGCGCGGATGCGAGGATCTCGTCGCGAATATCGAATCCATCGACGATACCAACAGCATTTGGACGGATCGCGGCGAGCATCTCTTCGAAGCGCGTTTGAAGCGCCGGGATGTCTTCGTTATTGAGACAGGAAAACTGTAATTACAAAATGCGTCGTCGTGTTACAAAAAAAAGCATCGCGATATCCAAGCAATATCCAACAAAATTATGATGGCGATCTTAATTTTATAAGAATATACATATATATGATACTGACTCGCAAAAAGTCTCCGACTCGTTGCAGAACCCAGTATATCGAGTACAACTCGCAAAGTTGCATCAAAACTTCGCGAAGTTGCTTGGACACATTACTCAGTCCTCTTACGGCCTCGACGAATCTCATCACTAGGAAAGCTCGGCAGTGAGACTCCGCGCAATGTGCTAACTCAATACTGGTTTGATTCCACGCGTCTTCCGGCGACGCGCCGCTACGTATTCTGCGATCCATGTTTTCCGTTGCCAGGCGAATTTTGCTACAAGCAAATGTGATGTGTCCTATGTGTAAACTTCTATTTGCAAATGTCATGGGTCTTTTTTATGTATAGCGATAAAATGTTTACCCTGCCGCAACTGCTTGATGTGCCTGCACGATACACGATAAAGTGTTTTTCCAAGGACGCTGTTTTACTCCACGCGAAAGAACAGCTAAATATCCTACGGTCGGTGGCAATAGTTGTCCGCCGACCGCTTGCCTCCAGGCTTTCACTAAATATCTAGCCGTTTGCAGTAGTAGAACCGTATTTTCACCTTCATAAGTGCAGACAGCGGTCACTAAACCATAAGTCGCCGGCAAGTTGCTGGCATCCATGTAACCGTGCCCACCACACGACAATCGTAATTGCTCGATGCCAGTAGCTCCGTCCGACGATGCAACTGCCTTTAAACAGCATGCCAACGCGTGCAGCTAAAAAGGAATTTTCTTTTTTTCACTCATAGTATAGAACGAGAGGTATTTAATTTCTACATCAATTTTTACTACACGAAATAAAATTATTTTTCCATGCAATATATATTTAATTTATATTTCTTTCAGTGTATAAGAGAGATTCTTGCACACCTCAGGAAGTCTTTCTAGCTCCCCCTGATCTAACTCAGCCGTTACATTGTTGTACATCTCCCAAATCCATTCGGCGCACATTCGAAACGCGAAACACGCAGCAAGATTGGGAAACAATTTGTATTGTTGAGTAACATAATCTATGATCTGTGTTTCTGATTCGCTGAAATAAATTTAAAAGCATTCTGAAATCTTAACTTAATATATAAATATATAATTTATGTAAATATATAACTTATGACGAAACATTCAACTTTCAATAAAGTGACCATAAAATGTGAATTGCAGATGTATTGCAATGTAGCTTTCAAACAAAGAAAGATAAATAAAAGAGCTTTTAATATTCAGACTGTTATCAGGTTGTAAAAACAAAACAAATTGAAAATAAGACTATGTTGCATTTAAATTAAAACTTAACGACTTTTAACTAAATTATTAACATTTCGAATACACGTGCATTGCCAATTATTATACATGAGTTAGTAACTGGCCTTCGAATCTGTAAGCAAAATAAAATAACAAATGCAACAAAGCATAATTCATGCCTATTTCAATAGCAATTTCCTATCAGATGTGAATACATTCCATGTCAATAGTTTCTTATCACACATTTTACATACTCAGGTTTTATCTGACCCTGTCGTCTAACTGCGCTGTATCTGATAGCTATAGTCACCGCCTTCGACAAGTAGTTAGAGATATCACGTACTAATACCACTCGAACGAACATCATTGTGCCATATGTGAGTTTATCACTAGGCGCTTTCACATAGGTTCCGTCTTCCAGCACCTATAAATGCGGAGAAAATTAGATCGTTAAACTTTTCCGTTAGATTTTCTACTAAACAATCAGCTCATGACGCTTTACTTTCTCCATTACCTGAGAGTTCTTCATCAACATGTTCTCACGCGGTATTCTGACATTTTCGAAGCCGAGAAAGCCGTTGTTGGATGCATTCATTCCTAACTTGGTGCCAATTTCACCGATCTTTATACCTAACATGAAAGCAAATTTTTTATATAAATTTTCTGACCAATTTAAGTAAAGCGAGAGAGAAAGAAACAAAAAGACGAAATATATAAATTTTTCATTGCAAAAAAAAACGGATATATGTATATGCAAACTCATACCCGGTAAAGGCTCGTGAGTGTTCTCGTCCCTCAGTTGCACGATAAAAGGATGAATACCTCTACATTCTCCTTTCGTATATAACTGCGCAACGACAATTGCATAATTCGCCGTATGACCCACTGAAAGCATTTTTTCTTCTATGAGCCTATATAAAGCGCGATTTGCGGATATTAGTATATTCGAGGGAAAATACTTACAACCACCAGGCCACCATTTGTACGATGTCAGAGCCGGACTATTTAATATGAATTCTTTGGTTTCGGGATCGTAAGTCGCTGTGGTCTCTAAGCCTCTGATAAACGTGCCATGACCAAGCTCCGTCTAAGAATACACAGATCATAGCATTTTCGAGATTAAACAATTTTTAAAAAGATATAAAATTCTAATCATTCAAAACTACTACAATTTCATAATTGAGAATTCGGGTCCATCATTGCAGCCAAAGTCTTGAATTAATACATCAAAAACGAGAAATTATATGTAACTTTTGTTTTCGAAGATACATCAAGATAAATTAATTTTTTTTCGTATGATCATCATTCGACCGAGTATCGATGGTAAATATCGATAACTTTCAAAAATTAATTGTCAGCTGTAAATCTTGATCGATTGCTACAAGATATGGACAAGTATTTATTAATAATTAAGATAATAAGAAAAATAGTTTTTAATGTATTTTACCAATCAATATGATTAAACGGCAAACGATGGCATGTAAAAAAAAAAAAAACTGATTAATTTTCCGCAAGAAAAAAATTCTTAAAAATGATTCCTCTCGCTCTCTCTCTCTCTCTCTCCTGATATCATAATTCATGTGGCTGCAGAAACACATACCTGTGCGTAAGTACCGATAATATTGCAACTCCAAGCTCTTGATATCCAGTAGCCTTGCTGTTCGACGGTGCCCTGTCCCATGATAGCCGGTATGAACATCACATAGTGCAGCGTCAACGGATTACCGTCTTTTAGTATCGCCGAGCCTAGCATGCCTCCTAAAATTTGTCTACAGAATGCCACAGACACTTTTATCGAATGATATTCTTTCGTAAATCAATTCTTTATTTAGTAAATCATTTTTTTTTTTTTTTTTTTTTTCACAGAACATTAAACTTCAATATTTTATTTAACGCTATTCTTTTCAGCAACGAATAGAAAGAGAATTCTACATTATTTATTAATGTGCGCAAAAATGTCTTACGAGAAAACGTCCATGCCGCCTTTCCCCGACTCGTGTAACTGTTGCACCTTTTCTATCACACGGCATCCCTTCATTATCGCTTCCTCGTAAATTTCCTTGTGACTCTTATATTTCGCAGGAATTCTGTCGTGCAGAAGCGGATCGCTTAGGAAGAAGTTCTCTGCAAATAATTAGCTTGAATCACACGACTCGAAATCAATTTGCTGAACTAATTAAATTAGAACATTAATATAAACAAATTAATTCTGCGCGTGATAGCAATTCAAAGTTATGCAAAGTAAGTAAGCATATGATTGTATTATGATGCATTAGAATACTAATGTGATACATATACAGGGTGACCCATTTTAACTTAGGCAGCCAAATAACTCGAAAAATAAGCACACTACGAAAAAATGTTTAGAATCAAAATTTTGTCATTTCGAGGGGGACGTACAATGACGTTAAAATGAGCCCCCCTACCCCTCCCCCTGGGCGGTGAGGGGGGGCAAGTTTGAAATCTTAAATAGGAACCCCTATTTTTCATTACATATTCTTGCAGCTTATCTCGAGAGCTTTCCAAAACACTATAATTAAGTTATTTTTCATTGAGTACTTTTCGAGTTATAAGGCTTGAAATTTACAGTATTTTGACATAAAATACAAAATATCGTGTAAATCATTCAGTTTTCGGTAACCTTACCTTAATACTTTTATGCATAAAATAATAAGACCAATTAATTGGTGTAAAAAAAACACATAGTTGCTATTAAGAAAAAGTATGTAATTTGCAACATGCAACTGTATACTTTTTTTGAAAGCAATTATGTGTTTTCTTTACACCAATAGATTAGTCTTATTATTTTATGCATAAAAGTATTAAGGTAAGGTTACCGAAAACTGAATGATTTACACGATATTTTGTATTTTATGTCAAAATACTGTAAATTTCAAGCCTTATAACTCGAAAAGTACTCAATGAAAAATAACTTAATTATAGTGTTTTGGAAAGCTCTCGAGATAAGCTGCAAGAATATGTAATGAAAAATAGGGGTTCCTATTTAAGATTTCAAACTTGCCCCCCCTCACCGCCCAGCGGGAGGGGTGGGGGGGCTCATTTTAACGTCATTGTACGTCCCCCTCGAAATGACGAAATTTTGATTCTAAACATTTTTTCGTAGTGTGCTTATTTTTCGAGTTATTTGGCTGCCTAAGTTAAAATGGGTCACCCTGTATAGCTGTCTTTGAATCTTGAAAAATAGGCATTGGAATTTTAAATGACTAGTATTTCAAGTAAGAAAATTGCGTAACCAGTTTTTGCTAATTCCATGTATGCAAACATCATCGATTCGTTTACAATAATTCAAAGGTTAATCATAACATTGCGATTATACATAAACATATATACATATATTTATTTATAGTTAGATATATATATATATATTTATTTATTATAGTGATTTATTCTTATTATACGCCACACACGTGATTTTTTAGTCAAATTTATATAATTAAATTTTAATTGAAGATATTTTAATTAAGAATTGTAGAGTGGAACATTTAGCACACACATTTTTCGAAAGTTTGTCTCGCTCTTGTTAAAGCGTTGAAAATAATCTTGGCAGTCAACAAGAGAAATGTATTTTTCATCGATTTAATTTAGTTGTTTTCAATGTTATTTACAGAATAACGATGTCTTACTGCAAGTCATTGGCTCATATCTCGCGTCATTATTATTAACGATCGGCAGTAATCGGTTAAATTTGATGATTAATCGTAAAATTCGAACCAATAAAGTCGCGCGTGAAAATATGACACTTGAGTTTCGTGCTTAGTTGATTATCGCTATTATATGCTTCTTTTATTTTAATGTATTTATATAGATAATGTATTTTTTTAAATTTAAGTCGCTGATCTCTTGTTAAAGATGTATATCTTTTGAGCTGCGATATTTTCATATAAATTGACAAATATGCGTTATAAATATGCGGAACAGCGAATCTTTTAGACGAATGCGTTCAATGTTCAACGTAAGATTAGACATCTTACGTCAATTTATATGAAAATATCGCGGCTCAAAAGATATACATCTTCAACAAGATCAGCGACTTAAATTTAAAAGAATACAATGGCCCGTATTCTCAGCTCACATTTATCGTTAAATGTGCCTCTAAATGCTGCTTATAAGCCTTCTGATTGGCTACAAGCTACTTTTAGAGGCACATTTAGCGATAAATGTGAGCTAAGAATACGGGCCAATATCTATATAAATACATTAAAATAAAAGAAGCATATAATAGCGATAATCAACTAAGCACGAACTACCTTATGTGCCACTACAAAATATATGACATATTGTACTATTATGATCAATTAATCGAATAACTATGTTATCAGCAACAGAAAAAAATACAATGTTTTTAATTCTTCCTTAAGAGTCTTATTTTTTTGCATGTATGAAATATTTTAAAACTTGCGGTTAATTATTGACAATAATTTTATAAATATTATATATACATATAATATTCATAAAATATATAAAGAATAACTAATGCAGCAACAAATTTCGATATATATCACGTACACAACGTATTGATTGTCAAAACTAGTTCAATAGAAGAATAATAATTGAAGCTGTTTTCATAATTGAAACAGCACGTTTATCTAGAACAATATCTGAAACACGAAATTATTAGTATAAAAAAGAGTAATAGGAGCCAGCGCGCGGATATTATGCGCAATGATTTTATTTTTAAATTCTTCTTTAAACATTTCGGTCCTTCCTTTGGACCATCCTCAGTATATTAATTAATAATGAAATTAATAATAACGTTGTGAGGACTTATCAAGGATGTAAGTTGGGGATACGAGCATTGATCCGGATTTCATTATTAATTTCATTATTAACATACCGAGGAGAAGAATTTAAAAATAAAATCGTTTCGCATAATATCCGCGCGCTGGCTCTTATTAGCCTCTTTTTTATACTAATTTCGTATTTAGAGTTCAAAGCCTTTCCGATTTATTATAATTATCTGAAACATCCATCTAAAGTGCATAACAATACAAGATACAAAAAATATGACACCAAAGTCCATCGATTGCCGCAGAATGTGATCTGACTGTTTCTTCCATCTTGAATTATGACGTGAGAAACGAGAAATCATCATAATTAATAGTTTTGTTCTCGCAAAAGAAAGAATACGTTGAGCTAAATCAGTCTCTTTCATGTGCCATTATTATCGTGTTCGATATTACGGATTGATAAAATATACCGAAAACTCCACACGAGTTCTATACATTTACAGCAGTACAAAGTAAACCTTACGATAATCGATAAAGATTTACCGCTATTTGTTAAACCACAAACCTAATTTATTTTAATATACTTCGCGAGAAAAGAACTTATAATGTAATTTCTCATCTCTGACGTCGTAATTCTATTTGACTGCGATGAGGGATCCGGAACCTTAAGGGCTATTAAGTAAATCGATGAGTTTATTCTCTTTAACCGAAATAATATGTACTGTAAAAGAATCATGATTCATCATTTTTACATTTATTGCGTAAAAAGACTAATAAAGAAACGCGTGCGAAATTATGCAGATTAACAATTTTGTCGAAAGAAATAACGAGAATTAACAAGAATCTTGTTAATAACACAATGTACACAAGTGTTTTTCTAAATAAATTCGCTAATTGCTTAATATATTTCAGACTGGGTGAACACTTGTAATAACATATATTGTAGTAATTGCATAAAGTAATAATTGTTTAAAGCGATAACATTATTAGTTCATTATAGGGACTATTAAATCGATGTTATATATTATCGAGAAAATATTGCGTGAAATGATAATAGAGAACGTAATTCGTATCAACTGTAGAAAATCAAGAAAAAAAGACGCTATTTCCAATTCTTGTTACAATTTCTCGTCTCTGCACTCTGTTAATCGGATACGTGAGAATGGAGTAAAAAAAAATCATAAGCGATTATACTTTCCCTGCGACGCTTATATAGCTGTTTGTGTCTTTAGACGCAGACTCTCAGCAATTTGCATTAAAGATCTTGTTCTATCGGTGTCAAGTGATTGCTATTATCGTCATATATCACACTACAAGATCATATGCGTGTTTTTTTATCCCTTTTATCTCCTCTCGTATATCACGATACAATGAGAGAAGTGCATCGGAAACACGCAAAAGTAAATACAAAAATAAATTGACGTAGTAAATAATACAATGACTTTGCGATAATGTTCAAATCTCTCTCGGGCAGAATAGAATAAAGTCTAACGTCCACCACATTTTTTATCGCGGCAACGAGAGAACGTGCGAGCGAAAGAGAGATAGAGAGGGAGACGTAGTGAAAGGCAAAGTGATAAGAGCTTGCTCACAACGCTCCAACATTCACGCTTATATAGAGTCGTTCATCTCTCTTTTCTTTCGTTTAATCACCCGAACGATCCCCGATCTCCGAATAGCGATCGCGCGATCGCCGCGACTTGTTGAATAAACGCGGGAATGCCACGTGGATGACCGGAAATGTACGACGCGTAAGTTTCCGCGTCAAATTTCAATCAATCGGCAAGAACGCACCTCGCTCGCGCCGCTGCGACGTCTTCTCCGAATTGCCGTCCCAGAAGTGCGTGAGCTCCACAGGATCGAAGCTGCATCTCTCGCGTTCACGTCGCAGATCCGCGTTTATCGTCACCATTCTGACGCTCTCGTACGACGACTCGGCTATAGCTTTGCGTGAACAACGTGTCACACCGTTTCAGAGAGCATCTGCCGAAAAAAAAGCCGCGTGAATCACCGGCTAACCGCTCTTCCGCGCGATCGCGTCGCAAGTCGCAACTCGATGATAAACGAAACCGCCGAGCAACCGAGCACTACTGTACAATGCAGTGCCGCTTCATTCAGTCTCTTCCGTGAATTAAGACCGCATACATTGAAGGCGCGACACTAACGACATCTCGTGAGAAGCTTACAAATTTCTCGTAGACGAACATTGGATAAGAGAGTATCCGTGGGTAAAACAGCTGGACGGAGCGTGGATAACAGAGTTTACATTGTATCTATATGAATTATTTTCAAAGATTACACGACAGAGATACGCATAAAGATTTTATTTCATAAAAAAAATCTTAAATTTAATTATAAAAATATAAAAAATATGAAACAATTTTATTATAAAAATATATAAAATAGAATACAAACTACTACATGATCCAATATCTATTATGTATCTGTCACTGCTATTGATTCTTCGGATATGCCACAGAGCTCTTCAGAATAACGTCTTCCAATGCGTATCTAATTTTAATGAATGCTCTTTTAAATTCCAAGCCACAGCCTTTAGACAAGCGGAAATCGACCAGTACATTTCCATCCATTTCTATAAAATTTGCTTTAAAAACGAGCGGCATTTTTCGCCGATCTATCGTCGATATTGTGAGCTACAAATACGTAAATGTCGTTATGTTTCTTTGATAAATCAAAAGTTTATTTCTGTGTACTCTGTATCTTCGTTACTTACCACGCCAAACTCGTTAACACGACAAACATAATTTTCCTTCTCGCAATATCTTATTAGCCTCTTTACAACATCCTCGCATTCTATCTTAACAAAGAATCTAGTCATTCGACGGACTAATCGTTGGAAAGAATTTTGCTGCAAGTAGAATATAAAATTGTAGGAATATTTATGCGAGATATATGACGCGGTATGTTATTTAATAAAGCATGTTGTACCTGACTGGGTTGCGTAAGCACTTGTAATTGCGTACATAATAAAAGATCTTCCATATGAGCAGGTTGAGAAAATGAAAACGCTGGGCGCTCATCTAAATTGAATTGAATTGTATTACTACCATCCGTTCGAGGGAATTCAGGTTGTGACAAGCAAACATTTCTTAAACTTTCGTACTCTGTAGATGTCTGATTCAAGTGACTTCGTGCATCTACTTCATCACCTATAAATTATGGATATCTTATTCATAACAATATCTTACGTGGAAAATGTAATATCTATCAAGATTTTCCATAGAATTATTAGATTCTTACAACTATACTATTCTATATAAAACTTGGCTGTTTATACATATTCTAGGAGTATGTGCCAATGCTCTCTGCTTTGGTAATCTAGCTTTATGATGCTTGATTAAACTCATAGAGCTGTATTACCAAAGAAAAGGCAAGAGCTTCATTGATGATAAAACCATATTATGGTATACTCTTTCTGTGCACCTAATTAACATAAAATAACTTACGCAGAAAAGAAGCAATAAGAATTCGTCGTATGCAGTATCCACTAAATTAGGTACCGAGTTACTTTGAGTAATTTTATTAATACTCAGAGTCACTCAGTACCTGACTAAGTAAATACTATCCCGTGGTCTCTATAAAAATGTTAGTCTTTCCTAGGTTAACATAAATTACAATTTAACAAAAATGCACTTATGCTAAATATTTTGAACATCTTTCTAAAGTACTGATCTAAAATACTACCTTTAACAAAGCTCGTGACAAACCATCTGTGTTGCTTAATGTCTGATATTTTGTATCTCGCCGATGGCGAATCCACAAGAATTTTTCTGATTAATGATAATGACGAATTGTCCAGTTTCTTCCATGGTGTGAGAGACATATATTTTCGTTCTTTCCATGCGACATATTCAGGACACTCTGCCAAGGGTTGATCCCACGGCAGTTCTGTATTTCAGACATGGACCAGTTAAAAACTGAGAAATGTAAGTTAGATGTTAGATATTTTAATAGATTTTACATTAGAAAGCACATTGACTTATATGTTATAATCATACATTTGCAATTACTGAATAATAATAGCAAATTCTTTGGACAGTTTATCAAAATAAATCAATTGCGTATAATTGTGTGTAATAAATCTAGAGATACAAGAATATCAAAGCCATAAATAGTCGTTATTTTCTTTTTATACAAAGTGTTTCAAAAATAAGTAAGTAAAATTTCTTATCACATTATATTAACTGCAATGTAATATATTGATTCCACTGATGCAAAGCCGACTCGTCTGATTACATATACTATTAGTATTTACTTTTAACAAAAAAAAGACAAGCAATTCTTAATTTGACAGAAATGTTTACTGTCAAACTCCATAGTAAACATAAAGTGTTGATATATCCCGGAAAAGAAGTGTTTCCAGTTCATATTTATATGACCTTTTCTCATACTTAAGACGAATAAAATACACTTCTAAAGTTTGAGTTATCTATTCCTGAAACACCCTGTATATTCATATAGTTTTACAGGGGAAATTTACCTCCAGCCAGTAAAGCCACAAGGATGATTCCACAAGACCATACATCCGCAGGTTCTGCGTGATACGATCTTACTAGTACCTCTGGTGCAACATAAGGTAATGTTCCACATTTTTTCTCCAATAAACGTTCTTTTCCTTGCATACGGTATATCGTCGCTAATCCAAAGTCACTTATCTTTAAATTATCACTATCATCTAAAAGTAAGTTTTCTGGCTTAAGATCTCTATGCGCAACTCCTCGACTATGTAGATACTCTACTCCAGAAATTAATTGTCTAAAATACTTTTGTGCTTCCAATATTGGCATACCGATATCAGGTTCTGTAAAGATCATATTTAACTTTTTACATATTTCTTTATACACTAAAATATTTCATAAAATGGCTTGTATATTGTTCATCTTGCATCATCAATTTTAAATTAAATCTTACCGATTCTGTCAAATAATTCTCCACCTGAAGCGTACTGCAAGAATATGTATTCCATGTTAGGCTCGCTCCGCTTTCCAAAGTATTGTATAATATTAGGATTTGACAGCATACGATGAATAGCAGTTTCTTTGCGAACTGTTTGCCTTGCGTCTGGATGTTTCTCTATGTCAATCATTTTCATAGCAACAACTTCGCCTGTAGATTTGTTTATGACTAGTCTGACCCTGCAATAAGTCACAATAGGATAAATTATAATTACATACACACACAATACTTTATCATTCTATACAATACATTTTTCTAATTAAATATATAAATTCTTGTTGCCTACAAAAATGCCGAGATAAAAAAAGAAGTAATATTAAATTGATAAAAACTTTTTATTTAACAATCATCGCACGAATATTTGAACATCCAAGAGCTCGAACAATGGGAACAATGGATCATTCGAGAATCACGCAAACGCGTGTTCGTCGAAAAAAAAAAACAATACAAATATAAAAATCATCGCCAGGATGAAACGGAGAAAAGGACACTTACTCGCCGTAGGCTCCTTCGCCCAAGGTATGGCCAAAAAACCAGCCGTCCACGAACTCGATCATTCCGGCATGCCTTTCTTTATTCGACGCGACGAAATAATCGCGTGTTTCGCGTAACGAAGGCGACGATCCTGATCGTCGGCCGTGAAAGGTGGATCCGCGATGTCGTAAAACGCGTCCGGAGATGCGTCGAGCGTCGAGTCGCGCGCGGAAAGGATACTTTTCGCGCGCGCGAGAGGGAACGAATCGGCCGTAACGGCTCTCCGCCGACAGGATATTCGGAGCACGTGGTTACACGGCGGGTTACATGGAGGAGTCGTGTGTCGCGCGACTTCGCCGAAAGCCGGCACGGCGCGAAAATTAGTCGTTCGCGCGCTCTCGCGAATTAACGACGCGGAGCGACACGCGTACAGCTGACGATGTAATCGCGCTAATGAAGCGGCCGAAATTATCTTCCGTTACTCTTTCGGAACCCACGAAAATTCAATGCGACTCCGGACCACGCGACAGAGAGAAAGAGAAAGGGAGAGAGAGAGAGTGAGAGAGAGAGAGAGAGAGAAGGAAGGAATGATGAATCGAGCGCTGTCGCTACTCTCGATACATTAAGCCCGCTTCGCAATGAAAGCTTAAAAATTCTAGCTTACGTTCATATTGAGAACGCTCCTTGTTGGTTCTTCGCATGCGCGCGCGCCCATCTAGTAATCTCTTTGCGTTTATGGTAGCGCCAACAGCGCTCGCCCTGCTCAGTGACAATCTGGCGTCTGCTCCGGTGTATTGTGATCGTTTCGCGAAAAAGCTGGTGAAAAGCTGCGTGTATAATCGAGCGCCGTGACATTTTATACGTGAAAAGGTCGCATCGGGGCACCGAGAACATCGCACCCCGTTTCGCCGTCGACTCGAGGTCGAGGGAAAAAAATCGCTCTCGAAGCTAGCGGAGCGCGTCCGTTGAATCTGCGAGAAGAGAACGCGCGTCCCTTCGCTCATCTCGGAGCGGCGGAGTTCTTCTCCGACCAGCGATCTCCCGCTGGCACTTTTGGCGTCAGACGCGCGAATCGGATCGCACGAATCACGCGTCGCGCGTGATCTCTTCCTCTCTTCCGTCACCCTTCCGTGGGCTCTCCCGTGAGAATCTCGACGAAGGAAAAAAAAAAGGAAGAAAAAAAAAAACATGGGAACGTTTTGCTACAACTTCGCCAAGTACGCGCTGGTGGCCGTGAGCCTCGTATTTTTGGTGAGTTCTCTCCCTTCGCGCGTCTCTGTCAGATCGATACGCGCGCGTTTTCCCTCCACACCCGGGCGATTTAATTCACCGTTTTATCGATGAACGAACGCGCGTTTTTCCCCCTCCCCGGCGAGCAGACGATTCTTTCAAGTTTATTTTATTTTAGAAATCTTTATTTTTTTTTAGAAATTATATAATACCGTAGAGCGTATAGATTTTGATTGAAGCTTTTTGCTTTCGTTGTAGCTCGCCAATCAGTTATCACTGATACCCTTTCGCTCGTGTTTCGAAACGATGATTAATTTTATTACGTGCAGCGCGATGCGGGTAACGCAATTACGCACTCTGCAAATGAGAAGCGTTCACGGTTGGATTAATTATTGAATTTTTATTAACTGTCTCGTTAGCATTGTATTGTTAAACAGAGAGAGAGAGAGAGAGAGAGAGAGAGGAGATTTATATTCTCTCTGCGCGAATGCGAGTTGCGTGGGAGGCGATCGCGTCCGAGACCGAAATATCGATGATGGCTTTTAAAGTGCAGGCCAAAAGTATAAAACGCGGGACCGAAGAATCGTAGAAAAGACGCGAGAGACCTTCGAGAGACGGAGCGGATAAATATTTGCGCATGATTTTCGACGAGAAACGAAATAAGTATTAACTTAACGGTATCAACAGTATACGGAGCCTCTTTTTTTCTCTTCATTAACCGAACCAATTTGTCGCGCTGTCGGGCAAACATAAGGAAATCCGAGCGTGTGCAATTATGAAATATTCATGCTTGGATAAATGCGTGTTTAAATATAGTTTTGTGTAGTCAAAGAGAACGAGCACGTTTCCTCCTACGAACTTTCGACCCACGCCGCGGCCCCGTTTCCTTCTTCCTCCGCCTCCTATCTCTCTTCTGTCATCTCCCTTGTTACGAGTATATCACAGCGAAAGAGCGTCTTCCGACTGCATCTCGTACCGACTTTATTTGCCGTATATAATGTAGTCCTATGTAGGCTGCTTTGAAACTCGTCGGCGTGTTTATAAAAACAACGCGCGCGCTGAATCAAACATTTTCTTTTCTATTTCGCGCGAAAAAAAATACGTGACGTTTCGTCGCAGATTTCATCGCAGACGAAATTATGATCGCTCGAGGAGACGAAACGGATCACGTTGACGTTTCGGATTCAATTCCGATCGGTATTAGCTCTGATATTAGCTCGCTGGAATCCGTCTGATTCATCGGATTGCTTTTTATAATAGTTGTCGCGTGCGCGCGCGCTCTTACATCATCACTCTCTCGCGACGAATGAAA
This sequence comes from Lasius platythorax, assembly GCA_963971435.1. Taxonomy (NCBI): domain Eukaryota; kingdom Metazoa; phylum Arthropoda; class Insecta; order Hymenoptera; family Formicidae; genus Lasius; species Lasius platythorax. Next base: position 2,794,585 of record OZ020538.1, on the reverse strand, counting down.
AGCGGGATACAGGAAGTCTTTTCAAGCTACGCTTATGCAACTCTAATTATACATTGATTGAAAGTTATCGCGTTTTTAGTGAAGTTAGCATTTTCTCTTAAAGTAGAATTGATAAAGATTCTTCACGTGTTTTCAATTATTCGCGATAATAGCGAGCTTAAAAGCGCGGTTATCGGTGCGTAATGAATTATAAATAAATATTTTAGAAGACAAATCTAAAAAAATATCGGACCGCTGAACTATGAGAAACATCTTCCACTCGTTCCTTCGCACAAGCGGAAATTTAACACGTGTATAAAAATATCAAAATTCCCGATTCAGCAATTTTAGTATCGCGTTCTCTCTCTCGAAAGTTGCATATTATAATATATTTTCGCGATTTTATATGTTCCACCAATCTTCTCTCTTTACAGATAAAAACCGGATATCTCGTTTCCATTTGTCTCCATGGATCTTTGCCGCGAGAAAAACATTCTTGATTCCAGAAGTTTTTTCTCTGCGGAAAGAAAGAGGGAGAGAGAGAAAGAGAGAGAAGATTCTCGTCTCTACAAATATTTGACTCCACGGAGAGAGAGATTCCGTATTAACATATATTTTCACTCATATTCATTTACATAAGCTAATTGACTAATGTACTAGTACTTGAAAAACGGTGCGCGGTACTTAACGTTAACGATCTCTTTTGAGACATGAACTCCGGTATCCGGTGAGGAACGCGTTTTAAGACGCAGGAAACCCCATAAAAATTTACGCGCTTCAATGGAGGCTCCGGCACATCTGGCGGACAGACTGTTCCATTGTAAATGTTGCGTCCTCCCTTGTCCTGCTCGGTTTGGTTTGTTAAAGTGGCTTGTTAGCCTTCCTCTCTCATCCCGCGCAACGCTGGGACTGCACGCGTACCTTGAAGAGTTGTACTCTTTGTACTACAGCGTTTCATTTTGTAAGAGAACCGTCGAATTCGAGTTTCCCAGAGATAAATTATGAATAAAATTATACGAGCAAAGAGAGAGGGGGATAGAGTATAAGAGAATATATCTCTAATAGATGTATATAATTAAACGACGCGTGTAATATATAATGCATACTCTTTTAAAGATTATCGCGATAGCGGTGATAGTCCTGGCAACATGGATGCTGACGGACAAGACGTTCTTGGTGTCGATCGCTCAAGAGGGCAACAATTACGACGCGGGTCTGTATATCCTGCTCGCCGCTGGAATCCTCATGTTCATCGTCGCCTTCCTAGGCTGCTGCGGTGCTCTGAAGCACTCTCGATGCAGTCTGATGACGTTCTTCGGCATCATCCTCGTCATTATAGTCGCGCAAATAACTTTCGCAGGCTGGCTCTACACTCATAGCGACCGTCTAGACGAACTGTTGAGATCTTCCGTGATAAACACCGTTAAGGTAATTTTTCGTCCTGCAATTATTCGACTTGTAATTAATCGTAACGTCGTTAGAGGAACATATAAACAGACATCGCATTTTATCTTTGGTAGAAGGAATATGGCGAGGTAGAATGTCGTACGCAAATCATGGACGCGATTCAATCCGGCCTCGAATGCTGCGGGGCCACTGGACCTGCGGATTGGGCTGGTAGCAAGTACGCGAGCAAGGATCCCTCTCTTCCAATTAGCTTGACCGTCTCCAGCGATGCCAACAACATATTCAAAGTACCAGAATCATGTTGCAGAAATACATCAAGTACTGCCTGCGATGAGGGTCGCAACATGAAAATTGCCGGAGTCGCGAGCCCTGCGATCTACAGCGAGGTAACGTCATACTTTTATATCTCTAATAATTTTATATCCGTTGCATAATTTTTTACGCGCATATTAAATATAAAGTATGTCGAGATAAAAAAAATTGTATTGCAGGGATGCACGCAAAAATTGGTGGACACGCTGAAGGGTCAAACTTATCATGTTATGATTACGGCGATACTGATTCTGATCGTAGAAATCTTTGGTCTGATACTCGCTTTAATTTGTTGCTGCGAAGGCGGTGCGTCGGACAGATACAAAGCTTAAACTGATTTATCGTATACGTCACGTAAGAATCTCTTCGTCTTGCTAAATCCCCTTCCACGTCCCATAGTAATGCCGTACGGAGAATATCAAATATTCATTTTCCCGTGCCAATGCTAATAGATACTTTGCAAATTGTGTTTTGATCATATCGTATGACCGAAATATTCTCATAATTGTTACAAAACACATTGGGTAAATAACCTATTTCTTAGGCTGTATCATCATCTTGTGCGAATTGGGTACGCGTTATTTTGGGACCAATTCAAAATCTGAGACATATATATAATATATATATGTAATATGATATCATCACTTTTTATAACTTTATTTCTTTGTAAATAACTTGATATTGATATCTTGTAATGGATATATTTTACAAGATTGATCTACAATTTATCTTTATCACGTACAAAGTAACTCATACCAGCATGAGTAATATAGTATATAATTTTTGATTGATTTATCTTAAAAGGATACAAGGATAAATTGCACACAGGTATCTTCCTTAAATTGAAATATATAATTATATGTGATCTTTATCGAGACATGTACATAAATTTCAAAGAAAGATTATATCCGTGCAAATCGAGGCTATTGGATAAAAGGTAGGGCAAAATTTATTGGAATATTTGCACCAATTTGAATAGTACTTATATATTTGATTTAAATTGGTGCAAATATAATCACTTGAGATAGTGTATATAAGTCATTAAAAAAAAATTGAGAGCAACAGCAGGACTGTAGAAAAAAGTCTGATTAGATAAATGCTTCCTGAACATTTTTAATATCGATCACATTTACTTCCACGATATTATCGAGAGAATTTTAATATTATCTTGATCTTTATATCTTATATATGTCGATATAATATATATATACTCGAGAAGAGAATCTTGATTTTTGTGCAAAGAAGATAGATTAGTTGGTGAATGCAAATTTAACGTTTAAATGAACGTTTTATATTCGGTTTTTCCGATTACTGCCAAAAAAAGAATGCTCTTTTATTATATACAAACATATATTTTTTTCCAGTTTAAAGACTTATATGCATAAGCATTTAATATATATCTTTCGCAAGGTACCTATACAGCTAGGTTTTCTTCGGGCCAAAGTAGTAAACCAAACTAGCGCATTGCGTTGATATATAAAGTGAAAATTGCATAATATGAGAGGAATATTGTAGAAAAATATTATTTCTATAACAAAAAGCACATATTTTGTTGTATCTGACATATTTATAATGTATCTTACTAGCATGTGTTTAATATTTTAAACAATATTATACTGCGTTATTATAAGTTCTAATTTTTATCTCATTTATCGCTAATAAATCAAAAGCTGTATTTTTATTTGACTAATCTTAATCAAGTGTAGGGTTTAATGATCTGAGTACAGAAATCTCACATTCAGAGACATTAAATAATTAATGTTCTCGACAATAATCTCGCAAATCAAAACGGATGAAAAAACATCAAAATACTTACGATATCATCAATGTAGTCCCTGTACTTTAATCTACAGCGCAATCGTTATAGTATCTAGTCTATATAAAAACGATTAATATTAACGTATCGATTTATTTGCTTTGTCTCATGATATATGTTATATTTTATATACATTATTTTATATATATATATTAATAACGCGATTATATTTACATAGGTTCTATGAAATACAGCAGTAACTGTTACCGCTAATTTATTAAAAAGTACTGCTTATTCCTCTTTTTACATGATTAGTAATGTGTCCAACTTGAATTGTAAATTGTATTAATTGCAGCTGAAATTATTGTATCGAAACTGTTTTTTCAGGCAGCGTTTTATTAAAGTATCAATATTTTCTATACCATTATATAATAAAAGTCTAAATAGTCTTCGAATCTTTGTATCATATTTGATGTGTGCTATATAATCTCTTTCTTGATTTCATTTATATTAATAAACGTGTGACTGGTTATGTGCAATGATTTAAAGATACATTGCATATTATAAAAGTCGAAATACGTTTGAATGTTTGATGTACATTATATAATTATTTATAATGTACGCTCTATTGTGTAATTAAGATATTGCGAAAGTGTTGATTATGAGAAATTGAGCGATAATCTAAAAATTTGCGTTTTAAAATTAAGTTTTTGACATCTTTGATACCATTCTGATAATTGTCGCGAGCGAAAATCCAGACAGATGATTAAATTATAGGCTGTTAAAATTCACGATTAGATCAATTGTTAAATTGTGACACGATATATATTCGCCGTTTAAATAAAACATAAATGATTTTATAGTAGGCAACGAAATCATCGATGTTATAACAAAAATTGTAACGCAAAATATAATTGTTGTTTGTATGTAAAAAAAAATACGAAACGGCGTGTAACAGCAATACGTATTTTGACTAAAGATCGTGACAATACTCTTTCGATTCTGTATTAATACTCGTATACACGCACATACACACGCACGCACAAATACGTACGCACGCATGTATCTCCAAATTTCTTTTTTTTTTACAGATTTCTGATCAAAGTATTTTATTATTGATTATTTTGCAAGTTTATATTTTTTCAACACAAATTGTATTTGTACACACATTTAAATATTGACTGCCGTTTAAAATATAAAGGATAAAAAATACTAAATGAATCAATAAATGTAAACTTATTATTGCACTTGCGCGTGCAAGAATAAAGCGTAAGCTTCTGATTGTAACGATAAAGTTTATCCTATTAAAAAAACCTTACAAAGGTAAAAAATATTATATACTTGGCGTCGCTTGATTTGTGCTCTTCCCGCTATCATACATCGTGAAATTGAGACAATTATATTCCTCGAATAGACTTCCATTCTGCATCCAGTATATGCAGCTGTCTACAAATAAAGATACTTGTCTATCTTCATGAAAGTGTTTAATTATAATTAATGTAAAGAATGGCGAATAAAACATTTAACGGATATCCAATATACTATCTCTAACGCAGTCTGATTGTTGATTTATCCTTTCCTTCGTAAACTTGAACTCTTTTTAGAATATAGATATATTGTAAGAAATATAATCAGATTATAATCTTAGAATCATCGAAAACATTTTAATAATATTATAATAGAGAAAGAAAGGATAATTAATAAAGGTCTCTGGAATGAGAAACAATTGTAAAATTTAATTCTTCATCGAACCCCGAATTTGCATATACTTTACATGGTTGACGCTATATATAGAATAAGCACTTCTAATCGTGAGTCCTCATCCGGTGAACACGTTGCACGTTAATAACGATGAGCTCAAAGCGAAACGGACGAAGCGAGCGAGCGATCGACCGACTGCGAGAAGGAAGAAAAGAAGAAGAGGAAAGGAAAGATCGGAAGAAGGCGATTGTGCAGAGGAGAGCGAGAAAGCGGAGGAGTAATGGTAAAGGAACGTTGGAGGGGGGTCCGGTTTGCATGCACCTGGGGGGCCCGCGAAGGGGGCCCAGGAGGGAGCGGGACCGCAGGTGCGGTCGGGATGAAGCACGGCCGAGCAATGCTGTGCGGTCCGTCGTGGCGCGGAGAACAGGAGCGTCGCGCTTCCTGTCATATCCTTCCTCGAGAGTGTCGAGTGTCCTCGTCGTCGCTTTGTACAGTCCGCGTTTCGCCGCCTCCGAAAGTGCTTCGCACAGGACGACCGCATCGATTTCTCTTCCGTGGACTCCGCAAATTTTTCGTGCAACTTACCGAAACGAGGTGTGCTTCTGGTCAGTGTTATTCACAAGTCAGGCCCCCCCCTCTCTCTCTCTCTCTCACTCTCTCATTCTCTCTCTCTCTCTCGCGCGCGCAACGTGAAACATACAGTTCGACGGTGCATTCCCTGTCTCGGACGGAAAGCGTCCGGAAATTCTCGAGTTTTTTTTTTCTTTCGACAGGTAGAAATGCGGGAGGAATAATAAGCGAGATCTTTCGACAGAAAGACAGGTAGAAATTTCCTGCGCGGCTCTCGGTCTCGGTGGAAGTTGAAATTTGAAGCGCGTGTAACCAGATATCGAACGATAAACGCTTACTTGGCTTATTATATGTGAAAGCAATTTCTTTTTTTTTTTTTTATAAAGTGATGCGCCAAACGCAAGATTTTTTCGCGTTATTAATTCATTAATAAGGGCGTCGATCGAAGGGGAAAGCCGTCGGTTTCGGTTTGAAACTCGGAAAACGAAGCTGATCGGCCGTTCGTTTACTACGTCTAAGTCCGTTTGTAATTATTAAATGGAGTAATTTATAATTGACGTGCTTTTTGTCAATGGCAACGCTGCCAAGTGCAATCGTGCCACGGTCACGTATCACGCTGCGTAATCACGCGCTCGTCTGTATAATAAAAAAAAAAAGAGTCTAAGCGCGAAGGCGGTTCTCTTCTTACTCGACATCACCTATCGCGTGGGTGAGCCAGTTTCACGTTTCTTTTTTCCGAGTCGAAGATATGACTGAGCGACCTACTTCAAAACTAAGACTTTAAACTGCCGACAGATACGACGGTCCAACATTTACATATCGGAGCGCAATCGTGTGAATTTACGATCTAATTATCTCTTATCTATTTGACTTTTTCTTTCGACTATTGAACTTTTTCATCATTGAGCTGCTCAAACGTAAAAAATAAACGATTGGAATTGCTTGCTAGTATCTTGTATTTATATCGATTATATTAGATATAAGAGAAGGCCCCTTCCTCCTCTTTTCTTAGTTATTTTAAAATAGCTAGTTTGATTGTGCGATATAGCTCTTTATATGATTTTATAGATAGAGAGCGTGATGAGTGAAGCACTTCTTCTTAACTGATAAATCCAAGTGCGACACACTCAGCGGTCGGATGTTCATAAATGTAAAAGCTCGAGATCATTCGCAAACGCGTGAGGCCGTCTGAGAGCGTCATCGTCAACCAGCCACGATGAAGACCGTCGTTCTTTGTTCGGCACTTTTACTTATATCCACATCGATCGCCGACCGATCGATCAACGACTGCAACGACCCGAACTTTCACTCTCTGGAGACGTCGGAGTCGTCCAGGATTGAGTGCGGCCCGGCCTTCAAGAATCGCTGTCACTGCTCGAGAACCTGCTACGACGGCCATCATCAGTACGTCGTGAATTGCACGAACACGGGATTCCACGACACGTCCCCGCTGGCGCATCTTCCCAACGACACGCAAGTGCGTAACATAGATAAGATTAAGAAGATACCTTCTATATACGTTACATGCTCTATATACGAGATTGGAAGTCAGAGAAAGTATAAGGTTTTCAATTAATTTTTTTAATACTTTGATTCTATCAAAGCGCTTATATATCTTATAAATATACTACTTTTCAACATAGTCCCCTGAGATGTGTAAAAATAAAGTATTAAAAAAGTTAATTAGTTAGGAATCATTCTGACTTACCCTCGTACGTTTTGTTACTATAATATGTTTATTTTTTTCGACCCATTAGGTGCTCATCTTTACGGGAAACGAGCTGCAGGAACTGCCGTGGAACGTGTTCGGCACTCTGGACAGCCTGCCGTATCTGAAAGTGATCGACATGTCGAACAACAAGATACGCGAAATTCGCGGCAAGGCTTACCATCACGTGCAACACGTGGAGCGTCTCATACTCGACTTTAACGAGCTGTCGCTGGACCCGGCGAGGAGCCATCCGAGAGTGTTCTCCAATTTCGTCTCCCTTCTGGAGCTGCATCTGACCGACGCTTTCGAGGATGGTCCACCCAGGAACCTGGCGTCGACGCTTCACGATATCTTCGTCAACAGGTGCTTCGCGTCTTTTGCTCCTTGATCTTCGTTTGGTTCTCTCTCTCTCTCTCGAAAAAAAAATATGTAACTTTTTTTTATAATTTATTTTTTTTCAGTAACCTCACGCAGCTGATAAAACTTCACTTGGAGCAAAACGAGATCTCGGAGTTTCGGGACGCCAACGTGTTCTGCGATCTGCCGAAGCTCCTGGACCTCCATCTCGGCGACAACGCCCTGAGCGCACTTCACTTTAATCTCTCGTGTCTGCACAAACTGCGCTTCCTGGATCTTCGACGGAACAAATTCACGAGAGTCCTCGAGCGCGATCTCCACATCATGGACAATCTCGCTAAGCACGATAATCGGTCTCTGACGGTAGACTTCGCCGGTAATCCTTTCGAGTGCTCCTGCAAGCTCAATCCGTTCATCAAGTGGATGAAAAAGACGAGGGTGTTCGTTCGAAACCAGGCTAGCTTACAGTGCTACGAAGGTACTTTTAATTATTATTATTTTTTTTTCATACGAGGATTCTTTCATACGATTTTTTTTTTTCATCGAAATTTACGTTCCACCGCTTTTATTAGGAAACGTGACTCACGACTTTCACGAAACGAAGAATTGCGCATTGAAATTGCTAGCTTCCACCCGACGAGGAACGACGGTGATGCTTTGCTTCCTCTCGATGCTGCTGATCGCTCTGGTATGCACTCTCGTCTATCTGCAACGGACGAAACTCCAGAAGAAGATCGAGCCGGTGCTCGATTCGGTCAGCAAGAGGGTGCGATACACCTCGATAGCGAACGGCGACGTTCGCGAAGATGTATGAAGGGACAAATTGTACTTGGAATAAAACATTTTCATTTTCGTGGAGAGACGACGAGTTCGCGAACTCGTTTATCCGTCCCATCCAATCTCGAGATCAAAAGCAACGGACGAGAGAGTTAAAGATCGCGTTTCGCTTTGCGCGTAAAATTTTGTAAAATGTTTTCGGTCGTAACGGTATCAACGTCATTTTATGCTAAATTAAGCAATCCGTGGTGTACCGTTCGACGTTATGCGCGCTCGCAGCTGTGCGTGAAAAATCGGGCAGGTGTATTTTCAAATACTACATAAAGTCACCGAGCGCGATGTTATAAAAAAATTGTACTTAATATCATAGAATTCGATTTAATTTTGCGATGTATAATCTGTTTATAAATAAATATTATTTATTACAACGATTCTCTCTCTCTCTCTCTCTCTCTCTCTCTCTTGAAACTGTTATTGTATTTCAGCGCCTCAGGGACAGATGTTTATATCGCGTACGTAGATAAATTTTCGTAGCAAAAAAAACGGATTAATCAAGCGCGAATTAAATTCCAGAGATGTGCGTGGGCGTTAAGGTCCGGCAGGTGCGACCAACGCGATTTTGCCTTCTTATCATCGGCTATCGGCGCGTCGACATCTTAGCCAAGATTAGATACCGCGCGCAGAGTACATTTTAAGCTTGCCTTAATGGTTGTCATTCGCTCGAAACGACAAAAAGCGTCGCGTTTGCGAATTTTCATTGTTACCGTTTTTTCCTTTTCGCACGAGTTTGCATCGAGCTTCGCTGATTGCCTAGCGCGAACGCAACCGGGAAAATGTCGCTCGTCGGGCGACTTCGTCTCGACGAGGTTGTCAGTTCGTTCCCGGAACTCGGACCGACGGCTCCAGATGGTGGCTACTCGTGGTTCGTTCTCCTCGGTGTTGTCTTCATTCAGGTTCGACTTAATCAACTTTGTGTACTTTAGTGATCACGAAAGTTTTTTTTTCACTTATTGTTAGACATTAAATCTCACAATCCTATATTTTAGTTTTGAAAGCGATCGGATAAAATTAATTAGCAAAAACGGAAATATCCGAGCGATCAATATTCGACGCGATACAGGGTGTTCGGAGATATATGCTCAATATATTATCGAAGCATGTTGTTATCTTTTCTCTTTGTTCATACGCACAAGCCGATTACGCCGCTTATAAATTACGCCGAAAACGTTGGGGATATAAGATAATTTTGTTCCAGGTGTATGTTTGCGACACATAAGTTCGCCGGATACGAGGAACGCGCGTCCGACCGAATCGATCTTTCATAATTGCTATATACGAAATATAAATCCAAGTAATTGCGTAATTGTCTGTAATTGTTTCGGTAGGTAAGTACAGAATCTTTGATACTATTGTGCCTATATTTCTCGACACCCTGTATAACACGTCTATTAAATCACGATGCATTGAAAATATTAATTGATAAAAAATATTGTATAAAATACAAATATTTTTATAAATTTATATATATATATATAATATATATAATACATATTATATATAATTTAAATATGTAATAATAATTATAAAATGTATTATATATCTTAATATAATATATAATATAATATAATACATATTGTATATAAATATAAAATATATAATATATATCATATAATACATATATGATATATTAAATTAATAAATATTTTTATAAAATACAGATATGTATTTATAAACACTGATGTATATGAACTAGTTTTACAAGCTGTAAAACTTACACAGATAACCGTGCCTAGCGTCCTGTCGATGTACGGCATAGTGCTGGGATATTTAACGACGAACAACGAGTTATTCTACTTCGACTTGTGGAGCGCGAAGATCACCCTGACGCCGATATTGTTCGTCGCCTTTTGGAGTCTGGCAGGTATACTTATTCGACCTACAGTTCATCTGTGATCTCGACTCTCTGTTCTCTCGCTCCCTCGATCTTCTAGATCCATGGACCAAAACGATCACGGATCTGGCACCGATACCGCGACTGGTCGGTCTCATCGGCGTGACTCTCCTCACCACGGGCGTCATAGCTTCCGGATACTTGGCCACCGGAGGTGCGGGCGCGTATCTGGCCAGCTTGAGCGCCGGGGCGGTGATGGGCATAGGAGCGAGTTTCGTGATCGTGGAGAGCGAGACCGTGCTGCGGAAGCACTTCAGGGTGAGGTTGCCGCTGGTGCTGACGCTGAAGAACGTCGCCGCTTCCGTCGGCTTCACGATCGTGCCGGCGCTCACCCGCTTCTTACTCGTGGAGACCGGACTGAAGAGCGGTATCCTGCTAATGACGATCGTCTTCATTCCCACCGCCTTGGGCACGCTGACCTTGCGCTCCCCGCCGTCTCAGCGAGTGTCCCCTTACAGGTGACGGGACGGGATATTTTTGTCTGAAATCTTCAGATTCAAATTTGCACGTTGAAAACACGAATCTTCAATCCCAACAAAATTGTTCCATGAAAGGAAGGATATCAATTTGGACGGTTCCCGGCCCATCCGAATATCAACTCCAGGTTTTCAGAATTGTTAATTTTTGAAAATATATCAAGAATAGGTAGTATAGCAATGTATGAGCCGGAAACCGTCCAAATTGATACCCCTCCTTCTGTTGGAGATAGAAGAATAATATTTCGATTGCACAGTTTTTAATATTTTTATAATGACTTCCAGTTTTAAATATATTCAATATACCAATGAGTCAGTGTAATATCGTCTTCGTTAACGCAGATTGCTTCTGCCGACCGACGAGGACAATGAATTGGGCATCAGGATATCCCCGGACAGAGAGTCAGAGTCGGAGCGACAGAATAACGGCGTGGACAATGCCGGTTACGAGAACAGTGACAAGCGCGATAGAAACGCCGTGCCTCTGTTCAGCGAGGTGAACAGCATCTACGCGTATCAGGAGCCGGACGAGGATGTCGAGCTCTTCATCAATCCGATCGTGCGATCGGGCGGCAAGTGGAAGCAGGAGTTTCGCGTGGTTCGCTACTTCCGGTTCTGGGCGGCCACGGTGACGTGGATCGGGGTGAAGGCAGGTTCGCTCTACTTCTGGATCCTGGTACCCGCTGTGTTCCTGCAACGAAACGCCGACTCGTCCGTTTATCACTCGGACGATTGGGTGACGTTGCTGGTGGTCGCCGGCATCGGCTCCTTCGTGCCCACCATCGCCAGCTGTTGGTCCATCACGACCGCCGCACAGTACAGAAGGATATATTTCGGGATCGCCTGTTGGCTCGGCAGTATTATTTTATTAAGTAAATTTCAAGCATATATATCCGAATTACCTCTCGCGCACAGTTTTCCAACATTACTTGATAGTACCATAAAATCACACATTTTTGTTCTCTTATATAATATTAATTACTTATTAATAATGCATAATTATATATTTTTTTAACACGAAATAAGTGACATTTTGTTACGACACAATTTTCATCAACGTCTTATTTGTAGGCTTATCTTATACGAATAACTATTACTGGTTTCTGACATGCTCGCTACTTGGTGGAATTAGCATCGGCAGTTTGCTCACCTGCCAGGACTTAACACTGTGCGACGTGCTGGGAAATCAATTCGTGCATCGCTCGCACAAGTTGTTCTCCACTTTAGTCGGACTGGGCGTGCTGACCTTCTGCTTCATACATAGTACGTATTTTTGTGTAACATCGAGATTTATTTTCTTCTTTCGTTTTTTTTTTTTTTTACAAGAGATTTTACAGAGATATTTCTTAGATTTGATACGCAACGCGCGATAGAGATGCGACAATAATGAGAGAGAAAGACTCGGATTTTGGTTTCTCGATTTATCCGCTAATTTTGGCATTGATTACAGGTGAGAACGTGTGCTTTCGCGCGGTTGCGTTGCTGCAGTTTCTCGGCGGATGTTACTGGATCGTGCCGCCCGTTTGGGAAATCGTACAAGCGCGGAGGCTCAGAGACGGTTAATCCCGTTATAAGAAAAAAAATCACGAGTCAAGCTCTTTACGTTCCGCCATAGAAATATTTACAAGGCGTTGATATCGATGATAAAAGTCACAGTGTGATCGATTCCATATGTATATAATGCCTTTAAATAGTAAAAAATACTCTCTTATAGGATTAATCTTAAGAATAGATGTGCGCTCCGTACAATGCAAAACTGTGTGTAATCTGCGAAATGATTTATTTAACTTGGATGAGGAGCGAGATTAGAACAAACTGTTTTTTTAATGATACAATTGTGTACGTGTGGTCGCAATAAAGTGTCTTTGGAATCTTTATTAAAATATTCTTGTTAATCTTTTCGAACATTAACAATGCACATTACAGTATTATCACACTGACTTCCCTGTATTGCTCTTATTGATAAATTTATGCTATCATTTTCATTTATATCCTGCGAATCTTTTTATTTGCTAAGAATACACGCACTCGATCAGAATTCTCCGTGTTTAAGCGTCAGTTATACGAAGCGCGATACTCTAATATAACTTCCAGTTATTACGAGATACACAATATAATACGAAAAGATAGAATTATATCACAAGATAATTGCAAGATAAAAAACGGGAATAAAAACGAAATCCCGTGAAATCTTGCACACACACTCTGCCTTCTTCCTTAACAAGTAAATATAAAAAACTCGATACTCTTAAAATTTGTATGCGCATCTTCCGATTACAGTCTAGCTGATAAGAATCACGTTATGACTAAGGATAAAAAGATCAAAATGAAAATTGCGCTTATACTTTCTTTCTCTCACGTATAATAAAGATATGTAATTGTCTAATTTATTGCGCATAATTCCTAATTATCTAATTTATTGCATTTATAAAATTGTATTCATTCACCAGATGCCAGATCCATATAACGCTACTTTATTCTAAGATATGTTAAAATTATATAATTTTAGAATCAACAACCATTAGAATCCTTTTAAATGCTTTTATAACCACGACGATCGATAACTATACGAATAAAACTGTTTAAAGGATCCTTTGGGCCTTTGCGCATTCGCATACTTTATTCATAAATTTGATTTCTTATCACCTGTTCATCATTGCCAGCTGCTTAAATTACTATGTTCTCTCTGGCGACACATATCCATGCGTATCAAATAGAGAGAGATATACAATAATTTAATTAAAACTATACTTAAAAAGTTTTTATATACATACAAAAACATTCACCTTTCTGGATTATCGCGATAAACTGGTCCATTACAAATAAAAAAAATGGCAGAGATATATTAAGATAAGATCGATAATATTTCAAGTGAAAGCTAAAGATTAAAAATTCAGCATAAAATTTCATTGCTATCGATCTTCCTGCTTCAGATAAAGCATTATACAGAATGTTAAAAAAGAAATGCTTAAAGAGCAAATAGTAATAAACTTATTAAATTGAAAAAGTGTCTAATCAACATAGATAAAAAAATCAAATCTGATCAGATACAAATTTTTCTATCTAAATTCGAAATCTTTTTTTAACATACATATTCAGTGTAATACTGCCGTACTTTGCCATACAAAGAAATATATATATATGTATATATATATATATAGTCTCTAACATATTTTTTACAAAACTATTTTAGTAATTAACCATGATAGCATCTGTCTCTCTCTCTTTTTCTTTCTCTCCTTCTCCACAGAGACTTGAGAAATTTTTTAAAGTGAAAATAATACAATGATGAAAGTAATACAGATTCACTCGTAGAAAGGAAACAGTCTACGAGTAAACAATGGAGACATTCGTAGAGTTCTATTTCATACCTGGGCAGTTGAAAGTGAGGAACGTTGCGCGGGAACTTTAGGTTTAACCTAATTCCGGATCCTTGTCTATCGCTGTGCTAGGTCCGGGATTGTCGCGCGATTTCGGCAAGAAGCCGTTGACTGTTCGACTCGATTTCCAGCTTACCGGTCGCGGCTGATTCAACTCGTCGTATTCCGACTCGTTGTTCTGCTTGATCTCGTCGTAGACATGTTCGACTTTCTTGCCGTCCATCTCGTCGATGCTATGATACACATTCAAGTTTGGATTTCCCATATCAGCGTCCCTGTTCTTCAGGTCGTACTGCAGTCCGTACGCTCCTGAGCAACAATACAAAATTATTCGTATACTTGCGTAAAATTTTATTTATCTCGACGTTAACAAAAGTGTGCGATACCTTTGCAGTCGTCCTCGTCGTCGGTGCAACTACCTAGGCCGAATTTAGCCTTCTCGGTGTTTATATTCTTGTGAAGGAGATTATTTCGGAATTGGAAGTTGTTTAGCAAGGTGGTAGTGCCATCGTCAAACTTCGAGGAACCTTGATATGCGTAGACGGGATTGTCGAATTGATTTCGTTCTACGACAAAGAGCGAGACTTTATACTTTCACTGGTCAAAGAGGGTTTGAGTTCTTCTCGACGATAAATAAAAGTTCAACATAAGAATCTCAAACGGAAGGTAAAGTAATTTACCTGGCGGAGGTACAGGCTCGGCTATATATTGCACTTGAGCTATCTCGTTCTTGAGATCGGCTACTCTGCGACGATGATACATCCATCCGGCCAATGAAATGCCAATCACAATGATGGCCGCAAATACGACCGCCACAATGTGTCCGTACCCTCCCTCCTCTTTCTCCTGAATATTACGGGAGAATAACTGCTCGTCGCAGTTTTCACCTGAAAAAAGCATTCGTCAATTTTAATGTAGCTTGGTTGAAACACAAAGAAACCTTAATATTCCTTTCGTAAACATAAACTAAATCCCTCAAGTACACTTTATATATATACCTGTATATCCATGCCTGCAGATGCAGCCATCGGCCGGATGGCACATGAAGAAGTCGTTTTTACATTCGCAAGGTTCCATACAGTGGTCACCGTAATATCCTTCGGGACAAACTGAAATCGGCGAATATCATACGATTTTTTATAAATATAATTCGACACGTATTCTTCTCTCGCCACAGTATTCGCCATAATTTTCCAAACTTACTCTCGGTACATCTAGTTCCGGTCCATCCCGCCGTGCATCGACAATGGCCGTCGTTGGATCGGCATTTTCCGCCGTTCTGACATTTGCAATGCTGCGTGCAATTTACGCCGTACGTGCCCTCCGCGCAGGGTGTCTGACAGTACTCGCCTTGCCAGCCGGGTCGGCACTGACATACGCCTGGATTGGAAAAAAAAAAATGCCTCGATGAAGGTCTTTCGAATAGAACAGGTCGGTCAAGATGGACATTTTCCAAACCTCGGGAAAGATCTTTCGACTTGCCTGTTACGTGGTGACACTCTCCGCCGTTCTTACAGTGACAATGATTCGCGCAATTTAGCCCGTAACGATTCGGGGGACACGGATGTTCGCATGTCAGACCCAGGTATCCCGGACGGCAGACGTACTCGCCGGTCACGTGATCGCAAGTCATGTTTCCTAAAGAAGAAGACAATATGAGTTTGTCGTGCGATAAAAGGACTTACGTAAAAAAAAAAAATTTTATACTTCTTTTATTCGTTTTGCTAATCCTTAACGCGCGGTATTTTCGTCGTGATTATTTTCACTATCCGTTGTTCGTTTTAATCGTCAAATGTAAGATAGATAAAACAATGATTAATCGAAATACTCACTGAAATAGTCGATGAGATAAAAAGTCGGTGACAAAGAGCGAGAAATGAAGTTTACGACTACCGCTTACGTCAACGTTTGCGCAATTAGCGGTCAAATTGTTTCTTTGCTTCGAATTTTGTTATAGCTGTACCGCAAAGTACGTAAGAAACAGCCCACAATCAAACATGTTATCTACATCTCCGGATGTGTACATAAATGCCACCATAAAAGTAAATCTTATAATTTTACTCTATTCGACTTATATTCTCTAACTGGGTGGTACTATTGCGGCGAGATGATTGAACTTACGTAAAGATATCTTCCATGAAAGCGACCGACCGAGTGTTTAGATATGCATTATGAAAGGAGATTATTAGACTATGTATGACACTATACATAATTACAAAAATTATTTACATTCAAAAAATTAATATGTTAAATGTAAAGCAATCCGCTATGAGGTGTGCGATAACACAATCGTTTATTTTATGCTGTCTATAAAACACAGTTAATCGTCCAAAAACGCAACTCATGCAATTTAATCTGTTATAGTTAGAATGTTGCTTAAACGAGTTGTCACGCATGCAAGAGAGAGATGAAATCTGTGAAATTTGAAAATTCCTACCGTTCATCTTTTCCGGGCATTTCTCTTTGCATCCCGTCCCGTACCATCCTTCCTTGCAGGGCTGCGAGCAATCGGGGCCCTCCCAGCCCCTGGAGCAGACGCAACTTCCGGTCGTGGGATCACACGAACTATTATTCATGCATTCGCAATGCGAGTGACAATCCTCGCCGTAAAGACCATCCGGGCATTTTGTTTCGCATCGAATCCCTGTTTTGATGTTAAAGCAAAACCCGTCTCGAGAAACGAAATTTCTTCACTTGCCGCATCAAGCGGCCATTTTATGCGTTTTCGTCGCATTTACCATTTACTAATTATTTTTTTTTTCTTTATACTACTTTTTTCCTAGACCCATATAATGGACGCGATGGATATAGCTACGTTTGCGTATCTCTTTTCCGTATAATTGCTTTTAAATAATTTCTTGATTTGATAAATGATGAAACGCGTCTCGCGCGATAATTGTATATAATTTTCTTGTAAATATCGGACGCGAAATACAACAAACCTCGCCATTCTGCCTTGCAGCTGCAATGCCCGGTGGTGGAGTCACAGTCCACGGTGTTTGCCTCGACACAGTCGCAAATCTGATTGCATCCGTTCCCGAAGAAGCCCTTTTTACAACGATCCTGGCACAGCGTGCCGGTGAAACCAGCCGCACACGTGCACGTGCCTGCGTGTGTATAGATAAGATAACGCGTGTTCTCTCAGTGCGAGTGCAAGGGAAAGGGATTCAGGGATCTATATCTCGTATACGCGCACAATTTTCACTGTACATTTCTTTAGAACGAAAATGAAAACTTTATCGGGTTAACAGTTATTAACACGAACGGTAGGAAAGGATCGCCACCCAGCCACCTTACCATTTTGCGGGTTGCAGGCCGCATTGTTAAAGCACTTGCATTTGCTGTCGCAGTCCTTGCCGTAAGACTTGTCGTCGCATGGACGATCGCACAGCACACCGACCCATCCTGGTAAAACGTCATACAGATACGTGTAATCCGTTTAGTACTTACCGATGTCGAATAATATCTTCTTCATCGGAAATACATTGAGAGACTTTAATAAAAATGATTCTATGGTGAACATGACTACGATAAATTCTACAGACGAGCTTTCTACGAGATGGAAAAAATATGGAGAACATCGGACAAAGCGGATCATCTAATACATCATGCAAAGTATTATGCGAAGTAATTGTGAGACAAAATAGAAACTTTCTCAAAGGAACGATAAAAAATGAGAACAAATATTTAAATTAAAAAGAATTCAGACAATTTTGCTAACACTTTTTCTGATAAATCTACCTAATCTTTGCTCTAACGAGTCTTCCAAGTCTGAGAGTCTTCTGTAATTACACAAGACTTGGATTACATCCGCGGCATAAAATTACGCTTACCGGCCGTACAGTTGCAGCGCCCGTTCTCGGGAGAGCAAGTAGCTCCATTCTTGCAGGCGCACGTCTGCGCGCAATCCTCCCCGAAGGTGTTCTCGGGACACAGCTCGCCGCAATCCTTGCCGCGGTATCCGGCCGCGCAGATGCAAGCGCCGTCGATGGGCGAACACTGCGCGTTGTTCTTGCAGTCGCAGTGATTTTGACAATCCTTGCCGTACATGTAGAAGGGACACGGCCTGGCGCAGGTCTCGCCGTCCCATCCCACCTTGCAGGAGCATTGTCCGGTCCACGGATGGCACAGCTCCGTATTACCGTCCTCGCATTCGCAGACCTTTCACAATTTGGCACAGTTTAAAATATCGTGAGAGTTTTACGAGAAAACGGAATATTTTACGAGAAATACACAGAGACTCTCACCTTTTCGCAATTGGGCCCGTACAAATCGTCGTCGCAAGCACGTTGACCGCAGATTTCGCCCATCCAGCCCGGGCCGCATATGCAGGTGCCGTTAGTAGGCTCGCAGGCGGCATTGTTTTCGCAGGTGCAATTATTTGCGCAGTTCAGTCCAAACGTACCGGCAGGACAGATCTTCAGACACTGTTTTCCGCGCGTGTCGAGGAGACAAGAGAGACGATATTAATCGCTCGATTTAACATCGCGTTAACGGATACAATTAATCGAATTATTTACTTTGTCATCGTAAAAGCCCGGCTTGCACTGGCACTCGCCCGTCACGTGATGGCAACCGGCACCGTTATAGCAGTCGCAGGTTTGAGAACAGTTTTTGCCCCAGAAACCTTCCGGGCATCGATTCGCGCAGACCGAACCCTGCGTGACAGACATTACGTCAAATTATTTTATGCGGCATTGCATTTCGTATGGTAAATTGCGCAAAATCTCGCATTACCGTCCAGCCAGGGGTACAGTAGCATTCCCCGGTCAAGGGGCTGCAGGATCCGCCGTTCTGACAACGGCACTCCGACTTGCACTCTTCGCCGTGCTTGCCTATCGGACACAGGTCGTCGCATCTGCGTAACACAATAGTAATTAGCGATCATTAGTGATATTATCTGTCCGCAAAAAAAAAAAAAAAATATTTATTTTATTCCATCTTAAGATTTTAGGATAAATTATTTCAAAATTTATTTTATTCCATTTTTATTATATTCCTTTTGTTAGTGCTTTTACTTTAAGATAGAGAACCTTCTTCAAGAATCTTCATAATTACATCTTTCTGAGAAGTATGATAAAAAAAGGTCAGATACGATTATGTGAGTAATAGTGTAGATAAGAGATCCGATAAGCGCCGATAAATTCTCCGGAGGAATTGCAACACAGTTTTACTGTCGGACAACAAAGGATCGAGAAGAGATACTTACAGCGGTCCGGTATAACCGGAGGCACAGTGACACTCGCCGGAAATGTGATGGCACCTACCACCGTTTCTGCAACGGCATTCCTCGGCGCAGTTCTGCCCATACCGGTTGGGAAGACACTTCTGATCGCAGTACTCGTCGGTCCAGCCCCTCGTGCACGTGCACTTGCCGTCGAACGGGTCGCAAGCGGCCCCATTCTGGCACTTGCAATCCATCTCGCAATCTCTGCCCCATTTACCCAACGGGCACTCTGTTCGTACGGGAAAGTTAAAAATAAATCACCTTTGTGTTTACGCCGCTCGAACCAACTTTTCATCCTCGTTGGCGTACAAAATTGCGCGTCATATATACATATATATGTATTCTCCCTTTTTTAAATAATTCTTCAACATAAATATTTCGGTGTAAAAATAGCTAATATTGTTTTCTTAATCATAATAAAAGTATATTCTTAGATATTTGTAGCTTGAAATTTTCCTAAGTGTGTCCTAGATGTCTGGAATTTGCTAATATTTTTATTTCCTTGCGTAAAGTATATAATTTTATAAAGATGAGATTTAATCATCTTTATTACTTGTATTATATTATTATTACACGACACTCTATTTATTCGAGTGTGTTGAATCGTGAACGCAGCTTATATTAAGTATGTGCAATAAATGTATGTGAATGCGCGCTCTATTATCAATATCGAACGAAGGCTGCACTCACTGAAGTCGCACAATGGTCCGCCATATCCCGATTCACATTTGCAGACATCAGGGGCGATGCAAGTACCGTGGCGGCAATCCTCGGAACAGACTGGAATGCAACGGTCGCCGTTCGTGGTTTTCGTGTAGCCTTTGCAGCATTCCTCCACGGGTTTTTGCTTCACCAGTTCCTACAAAAAGCGCGCGTAATAACATTACGAACGACATTTCATCGACAATCGTTCCTCCACAGAGTTTTCTCATCTCTGAGGAGACCCAAGTTTGTTATAAAAGCATTAGTAGCGAAGAAAGTCAAATCTCTCTCCCTCTCTCTTTAAATCAGATCTCATTAAAATTTCGAAAGAGAGCACTTGTGGGAAAATAGCGGACCTGTTCCTTGTAGACCGTTCTGTAGACAACTTTGTACTTGGAACATCTCGGTGGGAAACTGAAGCACCACGTGTTCTCTCGCACGGTGTAAGGTTTCTGCTCGGACACCTTCACCGTTATCGTATACCTAAAAGAATTAGTGAAATAACATTAGATATACATATATAGGATTTTCCAACATAAGCGATAACTCTCTTGGCGGGGGACTCGCGCACTCGACGAACGAGACTCGAGTGAATGTTGAGTGCGGTCGCACCGAGAGCGTGTGCGTTCCGCGAATTAATTAATTATTCAAGATTTCAACGCGATACTCACGTTTCTTGCCGGGTGCATATGTTCGGTCCTTCGAGGGCCACCGTTGTTCCCCGATCTGAAGTTATCAAGATAATCACGGCGACGACCGCGGTCAGCCACGCGGACCTCATTCCAGCTGATCGATACATGACTTTGAACTTGGCGATCAAAATCCTCCGACCTTATTATCGTCGTCTCATCGCATTATCGCGCCACTTTCCTTCGCGTTCGTTCTAGCTCACGCTCTGGAAGAAGAAAAAAAAAAACCTGTCGTTGACCCGTTCCCCGATCTGAAAGTAAAATGTGCCGTGTGTTACAAACGCCGCGCTGCTGGCATGTCGCAACGACGCGAATTACTTAGCGAATTATTACGCGAACGATCGCAAAATGCACGAACGTCGCATACCTAACCAGACACGAAAGGACGCAATTATGCGTTTTATTGAGCTTTACAATGCGGTTCTCTCGATCGCGCGCTTCGCCGGAAATCTCGTCTATCTCGACTTTATACTCTGCACTCTGCTCGCAATGAATCACGATCGCTACAAAGCCGTATCACACGAGAGTGTCCGGTTGCAGATCTTGATTTAACGTAAATAAACTCGTGCGCATCTTGAGTTGCGATAGTTTGAACCCTATCGTACTAGGTAACCTTAATAAGAGGCTCCGTTGCTCCGATAAGGCGCGACGGTTCTATCAATTCGCGCTCCTACCTGATATTTGTGCGAAAAAAATTTTTTTTAGCCGCATTTCTCGCGCGACTTCGTAAAATTGCGGTGGATTATTGCGACGACGGATTTTCCACCGGAGAGTCCCTCCGTAATTTTATCGAACGAGGACGCGTGTCCCTCCGTAATTTTATCGAACGAGGTTGCGAGAAATTTTTCGCTCGGAATATCGATGAGCAGTAATTTGGTCGACGAATAACATTCGATCGGATTTCACGAGGTTTTATTTCCGGGCGAAATTTCAATCGCGTGCTCACCGCGACCGGAAATGAGTGCTCTCGCGCGATCGCGTAAAATACATGAATCAGAGGCAGCGCATGTGTTGAACATACGGTTTGCGTTTTCGTTATGACGTGATGTGACTCGTGCTATGATTCATGATTTGCGAATCAGCCGGCTCGCTTGAACGGCGACCGAAAGTGCTGTAATATTAGATATTAGATCGAACGGCAACGCTCGAAGACGAATCCGAATCGCGTTTGACCTTATTAAACGCCCTTATTAATGGGTTTCTTTTTTTCTGTGTCAACTCGAAAGAGTAGGAAAATCATACGAATAAAGGAGCACCGCAATGAAATAAAAGACGTTTTTTTTTTTTATCATCATGGTTCGACAATCGTGTATATATCGTATTTAACATCGTGTATATACGTTTCATGAAAGCCTGTCACCTTACACTTCGATCAAGTTATTAAACACGAACACGAGATAAAATTCGACGCTGCTTGAAGGATCGTCTGGTAGTCGATACCGAGAACATTTTTATCATCAACATTTTTATCGGATATAGTGTCTCGATACAGAATACTATTATTACATATCCTGTGCTAATTATTCCGCGTATACCATCGATTCTTTACTCCGATAATTAATTTAGGCTTCGAACGAGATCAAATATACTTTACGGAAAGAGGATTGTAGCACGTGCGCCGGTGACTTTTCTGGAGCGAATCCGGAAAAGCGCGATTTTTCTCTCAGAGCGTGAAGAAAGCGCGGCGTAACACAGTTCGCTCCTTTGTGCGTGCAAAACTCTGGGCATCGGTATAATTATTGTCGCGACGAGCACAACACGTGTATGCTCACTCGAGTCTTTCGTAACTGTACATGTTACCAGACAGTTACGTGTTTGCGAGTGAGAAAAGAGGTGAGCGTAACGCGATTGTTCTCAGTCAGACGAGACATGTGAGAAGAATTGTGTTCGTAGTATAATATGTATACACGCACGCACGCACGTACGTGAATTCACGAAATCCCTCTAATGACGCGAGTCGC
This sequence comes from Lasius platythorax, assembly GCA_963971435.1. Lineage (NCBI taxonomy): Eukaryota > Metazoa > Arthropoda > Insecta > Hymenoptera > Formicidae > Lasius > Lasius platythorax. Next base: position 2,771,629 of record OZ020538.1, on the reverse strand, counting down.
ATAATAGCGAACAACCGGTATATTAGACACGAGCGATCGCACGAGTTTAAAATAACGCGTGCGCTTTTATTTACGCCTGTTATTTATCTGTCTTTTCCCAGATGAGAAAACTTTTGCACTATATCGCTATAATTCGCTCGCAAATGTAAATTTTTTCATAATAAAACGAGAAAAGGCTTTGATATATAAATACAAATTCAGGGAACGAGCTAATAAGAGTCAGGTGCAGAAATTAGACGCAACAAACTTGTTTTAAAAATCTTTATTTAATTTGAACGTTTCGATCCTTCCTTTTGTTAATCGATCTGCTGAAGATGGTACAAAGGAAGGACCGTAAAACGTTCAAATTAAATAAAGAAGTTTATTGCGCCTAATTTCTGTGGCTGGCTCTTATTAGCCCATTTTCTACCTGAATTTATAAATTTTTTCGTCGATGTTCCGAAAGAAGACCGACGAGATGTTTCATATCGGGGGGAAAAAAAGTTTTACAGAAAAGAGAGTTTTCTCGGTAAAAACGACTCGTGCGTTTGCAGCTTCGAATATTTCCCCAGTTTTTTTTTCGTCTCGCCACAATCGAACAGGATTAAGACCGACCGACCCGCCATTTTCGTGCAGCCGAATTCCAGCAGCTCTATGTGCGTGTTTCGTTCTACCGCGATCGAAAAGGGGGACTCGACCCTTCGCGACTTGGCGCGACCCCGTATGCGAGGGGAGAATTAATTCGTTTACGTAGAAAAAAAAGAGTCCAGGGACTTTGCGGTGTAGGTGCGAGAGTGTGCGCGTGTGACACGAGTCACAGGATGTGGGGCGAGTTCACGATAAAATGATACATCTCGAACTTTGTTCGCGGGATGTGTGCATCATTCTCTCTCTCTCTCTCTTTCTCTCGAGATCTCGGGTTGTACACGGACAAAGGATGCAGGGACGATTATGGGCGTCGGCCTACGAGAACGACAACAGCGAAGGCCGTTAAGGCGATAAGCAACGAGCAAAATATCTACGGTGTGTCGTATAAGAATCGTATAAATCGTAGAGCGAAAAGATAAAGGAAAAATGCGACGTGGAAGAAAGATATTCTGTTGTTACAAAATCGCTTAGACGCAATCTTGATGAAAGGTGAAATTGTTTGATGTATTTGTTTCGAACCTTAATACAACAGCTGCGAGAAAAATAAAATTTACAATAACACAAGTTTTTATGGCTACTATACTATAAATTTTTTATTCCTAAATTCGATTATAAAAAATTGTAAATGAGGAAAACGTCCTGGACGAATCTGTAAGACAATATCGTGTCATTGAATTGAAATAATGTAAAAACGAGAAGATATGCGATAAGAAATATATTCAAACATCTGTAGAGTCGCTTATGCGAGGAGTTTTTTAGGGAGTGAAATCGGTTTCTTTGTCAAACTCTGCGAATAGTATATTAGTTCCAAAAAAATACCAAATTTTTTAATAACGAATTCTATGGCTACAGATTTTTTATTTCTCTCGACTCGACTATAAAAAAAATAGAATGAAATATACTAATACGTTAGATAGATCTGCAAAAAAAAAAAGCATTATATAACAATATATTATATAACAATATTATATTAAATTGAAATAAAAACAAGAAGGAACATATTCAATTATTTTTGCTTATACAAAGAATTTTGTAGAAAGTGAAACCTGCTTGTCCTTCCGCGTGTAATAATATTAATTCCGAGAAATATTAAAAATTTCTACAACATGCGGGCTTCTAGCGACAAGTTCGAGTTACTACATTTTCTATTCTCCCTAGACACGATAGACATTCTATCTAGACGATTTCCTGCTGTCCAAAGATTATATTTACTTTCTTATCATTCATTTCTCGCTCGAGAGTTTACTGTAACTTGATGATTTTGGCATCCCTTGCGAAATAATATTGACAATTGGTCGATGAACCGCGGCCGACCAATTTATCTTTACGTATCCTTATCTAACCGCACCTCATAACATGTACGCGACGCTATCGTTATATCTAGAGTTTATCTCTAGCGTTTATCTCTGGCGCGATTACATGATTGACGCGAGAAGATCGTCAACGTGCCGATGAGCACGAACAGAGGAGAGACACTGATCCGCACTCGCACGGCACAATTAATGCTAAATGCAATGCCCCATCTGCACAGAAATATATCTCGTGTATAAATTCAACGCGTATGGAAGATGTGTGCGATCGCGAAATCACGATACGTTGACATTTCGCATTGAATATGATGCGCGACGTTAGCGATCGGTGGACTACATGGTCGATATACGGCGACAGATTAGATAAATGAGGTACACACGCGTAGAGATACACGCCCACATTTCGCTACTCATTATCGTCGTTCATGGCTCGTTGTGTACGTGAACGCACAAATAGAAATAATACGCACGAATCGGAGTTTAGAGAGCGAGAAACACGAATCGTCACGGCTACGTGGCCGTTTCAAAGTAAGTTCAAATCGTAAAGGAAGCGAGAAATGAATATTCCGCCCGTTGGTTCACACTTAAAACGGAATTTGGCTACGGCACACTTTCCATCGTTACGTTAATAAGGCGAAAACAAAATTACGCAACGGACTTATATCGTGTTACGATCGATCCCGCAAGGGAACATAAACGAAAGACCGCCCAAACTGCATAAGTCACTTTCGGAGTTAATAGCAACACACTAAAATCACTTATGTAATTTCTCATTATCTAATAATTAACTGCTTACATACACCACACACACACGCGCACACATATATATATGTATAAGCTATCTACGAGAAATATAATGAAAAAAGATGGATAGATTTCTTTTCCATCATGGTTGACAATTGTGCATATTGTGTTTAACAACGTGTAGGACATACGTTTTACCAAAGTCGTCATCTTATACCTCGATCAAGTTATTAAACACGAACGTGAGATAAAATTCGACGCTGTTCGAAGGATCATTTGAAAGTTGACACCGGAAAAAAATTTTTATCACCGGATAGCGTTGCGTCGAATTGCGATAAGTACTACGAGACGCGATGACACGCGACGACACGTCTTTTATTTCTTTCTTTTGTCAATAGAAAAAAAAAGTCGTTTTAGATTTACGTTTAGATTTACATAAATACATTCGTAAAAATGAATGCATTAACGTTTTGCGTGCGAAATGCGACGAAGGAGGAATTCTGCGGGCAAAATTGCGTGCGCGTAGCAACCCTCCGTGGTTGAATGAATCGCACGGTTCTTTCTTACATAATAACGGAGTTATTGCAACAGTGAAAGTCACGCATCGCGACCGGCAAAGGTAACGCTGTCACAGACAGGTGCAGACCATGGTACACACTTTTATGTGTAGAAAAAATTATATATAATACAATGTATACATATCTTTATATTTGTATGTGCCCGCGCGTGTGCGTGTATATATGTGTGCGCAAACACGGAGTCCGCGCGTTCGAAAGAATAATCTTCCAAAGGCCTACTTTTTCCAAAAGACCTACTTCTCCGTATATAATATCAGATTGCTGATAATGATAATAGAGGATGGATAATCAACATGTACGTCATGTTTGTCAATCAGAACGCAAATACATGCGCGAAATACGCGATGGATTAATTATGGATGATCCGATTATCGAAGCGCTTGTCTTTTCGCTTCGCGTATTCCGTGAGATTTATAGAATGTGAAATCAAAATTGTTCTACATCGCACCTATACCAAGTATGCCTAAGCAACGATTTGGAAGAAAGCTATCGCGAGCTATGCACGAAAGTTGTCTGGAGCTCGTCACGAATTATTATTAGAAAAGATAAGTCTCTCTCGTGATTCTGTTTTCGCGTATCGATCGGTTCGACGAGCTTTCCGCTTACGATGACGCATATCCTTTCGAACGATCTAAAATGCACAGGGAGTTCAAGTTACGTTTTCGTAATGGACGAAGCACTTTATACCGCGATCGTCCGTGAACTTTGACAGAGAAACTCTAGACAAATAAACGTGATCTCTCGAGTCAGACAATTAAAAAACTCGGCAGTAAATGCGGACACATGTTGAGCAAAGAGGTGAGAGAATACAAGTGTCAAAGTACGATGTGTATACGTATGTATGCGTAAGATCATAAGTCTAAATGAATACGAACAAAGAGTTCTGCGAAATTGACGCTTCACGACTTGCGACTGTACTCGGAAACAGTGACAATTGTCCGTTTTACGTGAAAATGGCCTTGACGTCTAAGCCGACATTCGTACCACACTCGTATCATACTCGGAAAATCCGAGTCATCAACGTGTGTTGTAGCATGCGTGGGCACCTTAATCACTCATGCATGATACACAATCGACCGGCACTTCGAATGGACTTTATCGAAGGCCGGAAGTTCTATTCTGTGCCGGCGCGTACAGAGAAAATAGAGTCGCGTGCCAAAAGTCATCGAAAAGTTTCGCGAATCCGCGGAACGTTTTAGCAAATTTTCCGTCTGGGCACAAAGATCACCGTTATTATGGTAATTAAACGCTAAACAATGCTTCCGGGCTTCCAGTAATACTCGCGTGAATCATCGTGACCGCGATCTAGCCGTGTCGCTAATGTATCCTTCCAATGAGAAATATTTTTTTGCACACAATAGTGTGAATTTTTTAAGAGTAAAAGTACCACGTTTCCTTTCTCTACCTTTCGCATGTAAAGATATTTATATATATACATATGTTTGTACATGGAAAGAGTATATATATATATATATATATATATATATATATATATATATATATACTCTTTCCATGTACAAACATATACTCATTGTCAGTAAACAATAAATATATATATATATATATATATATATATATATATATATATATATATATATATATGTATGTATGTATGTATGTATGTGTGTGTGTATATCTTGTTTACACATCTCATTCGCGCGCACCATTCATGTCGAGAGGGACGTTTGCATTCATCCGGCTTAGTTTGTAACCATGCGGGTAGAATAACTCCGTTCACAACTTCTCTGTCCACAACTTCCTTTCCTCTCGCGCTCTCACGGCCTTCTTCTCTCTCGTGTCCCTATTTCCATCTCTCTTTCTCTCTCTCTCTCTCTCTCTCTCTCTCTCCCCCTCTTTTTAATAATGTAGCGTAGCACTTTACAACGACCGCAGAGCAACACGATCTCTCGTACTCCCGTTGTGTGAATGCGCGCGCGTGCACGCATTCGTGGAAAGATTGTCAGCATCACGGAGATACCTTCGATTTTCGCGACGGAGTTGAATCGGAGTTGAATAAGTGGGACGAGCATTGACGATGGAACACTCCTTTGTCTTCGACTTCGTCATTGTTCTGTCGTGCTACCTTCGCGCGTCATTGATAAACAATTTTAATTCAAGCAACAATAACGGCGTCAGTCAAAGGGTTATCAATAGTTGAATCATCGTTGAATGCTTCAACTCATTAACGTGAAGCCTGCGGTCAGGAAGGAAAGAGAGAGAGAGAGAGAGAGAGAGAGAGAGAGAGAGAGAGGGAGAGAGAGAGTCGAGTTAACAGATAAATTCTGTATAGATAACAGAAAATAATATAAATGATTCATTACTCGGTACACATAGTAGCTCGGAAGGAGATGACCAATCTACCAATATATTTGAATCGATGTTAATATCGTCGCTCTTGAACGCGCATGTAATCGTTCAAAGTCTATATAAAAAGTCATATCAACGGAAAAGATATTGGTGGAGGGAGAACTTTGATCAAACTAGGTATTTTTGTACGTATTAAGAACGGAATATTCGCGACATCCTGTGTTTTGCACGAGAGCACATGCATTAGATTAATCTCTATGCTCATCTTATTCGACACGATAGTCACGAGTTTCCTTCTCGGAAAAGAAAAAACAAAAACAGCTGTGCGATTCGCGGCTGGCTATTGTTATGACAACTGATTTTATCGAGGAGACACAATCGCTCGATAACGCGACTCGCTGGCGACACGCAATTTTTTTTTCTTTTTTTTTTTATATTATTTTCATCCTTCAAATTTGCAGTGTAGAGAGGAAGAATATCCCGCGGGCGTCTCGCACATCTGTCCGAAAAAGATTTTCAGCGTGTACGAATACGCGGATAAAAATAGACGCGATTACTCTGGCGCGGCAGCAAAAATAGTCTGTAGGCCTGATTGTGAGACTCGCGAGAAATCTGTGTATGTATTTTGCAACGAGTTTGCGCGACGCGGACACTACGTAAGGCCGGCAAGGTCTGCGCGACTCTCGAGTAAGGATCAAGCAGACCGAGGTAACGGGCTTGGCGAGAGAAGGAACGGGAGAAAACCGGTCGAGGCGCATGACCGAATTTTTACGTCTCCGACGAGTTACTACTCCGGAGAGTAAAGTGCGCCTCTTCTCTCTGTCACGGAATAATCTCGCGCACGCGTGCATACCTGAGCCAAGGACTTCGTTCGTAGAGCGGCGTGTTATTCGAAAATAATCTTTAACTATCAGTAATTAAACGGTAATAACGTGACGCGCACGGGAGAGATGAATGGGACATATTTATATTAAAGTTTCGAAAATCAAACAGAAAGATTAGATCTTAGATAATACGCGCGTGCGTCACGGTTCGTCCATTAATCGCTGATAAAAGTTATAATTAGAGAGTCGGTGCTAGAAATGTATTTTTTTTTTTTTTTTTTTAACTATTAATTGATACGCGCCATTAATCAAGCACGCGAATGTACTTTCCCCCCGATGCACTAAACTACATACGGCTGTTGCATGTTCATCGTTATGTCTACACGGTTGAAATGAGCGAAATAAAAGCTGGACCGCCAGCTGTGTAAAGCTCCTCGTTAAACGGACTGGCAAACACACACACACACATATATATATATATATATATATATATATATATATATATATATATATTGCGGAGTAATGAAGCTGTCGTGAAACTTAAATCGACGCTTCCTCGTCGTCGTCGCGGCAATTGGCACCGATAAAATCGGCGATAAACCGCGAATCTCGCGCGAACAATCGGAGCGAAGTGCGGCGAGAGACGCGAGCGAGAATTCCATCGCATTCCATCTTATCTATGTGTGTTAAGAAGTAATTTATTCGAATGACCTCCGATCGTCGATAGATCCGAGCAACAGTTCGCGCGAGATGCGCGTATCTTGCATAATGCGAATCTTGTTCTTTTTCTCTATTCTCTCTATCTCATTCGCTCTTACGTCGGCAATACGTTCTTACTATCTGCACGTGTGTGATGTTTTTTTTAAAAAATAAGCTAAATAAGTAAATAAATAATATCTAACTTGGTCGTTGATCGATGCGTGGAACTCTTCGGATTCAACGAGGTCTGCCCACTCTGGTCAATTACGGCGATACGCAGGATGAGAGACGTGGCTCTTCCATTCGCTGGGAACAGATCGGCGCTCGCTGTTTTTATTGCTCCGACATTGCGGCAAAATTGCGCGCAGTAAATTACAATCGTACGACAAGCGCGCACATCGAAAAAATCAATTTTACTCACTTTCTCATCGCGTAACGCACCGTGTGCGAGATACGCGTCGGAAACTGCACGACGGAGAGAACGCAATAAAAGAATCGTGCGTGAAAGAAACGTTGAAGACGCACGTCGAGACGCCACGGCGTCTTTCATTCAACTGAAGTAAGCCGAAAAGGCATCCAGCCGGTCCCGCTGTCCGCTGTTAATACGTCTCTCTCTCTCTCTCTCTCTCTCTCCCCCTCCCTCCCTATCTCTCTCTCTCTCGATTCTCCCCACCTCGCTCTTTCTAGACCGGAGAGAGCGCGCATGCGCTTTTAAGAAGGAATGCGAACTCGTGTGGCGCGTTATTTCGCTACATCGTATTATGTCTTCGCACAATATCGTTTCTTAATAAATGTCCCATGAATTGACATTACAACCAATGCCGCTAGCGAAATACTGTACAAAACATATTTATTTAATAATTTATAGAGATGCGCACACATACACAGTGTACAAATGTACAAGCTCTAATATTCTTGCGATGCCGCTACTCGGCAAATTGTGCTCGATTCTCTAATGTTTATATACAATCACATTCTTTTTTTTTTTTTTTTTTCCTTATTCAACCTTTAGAAACCGGATGAATTTTTTGACGATCTTTCCAGACTTTTGAACTTTCAAACGTAACTTGCTAAAGCGATATATTCTAGGAATCTAAAGAAACTGAGATTAGTTTCAGCTAACTGAATCAGAGCCGAAAAATCGATTTCCCGGTTTCTAAAGATTAATACAACGTCAGATGAAACAACATTATTTACTATAAGCGACGAGCGTCGCGCATTTCGCTCAACACGACGTTATCAATGATGAATTTCTAGAAAATATATCGCCATCGAATAATACTCTTTCTCTTTCTCTCTCTCTTTCAATCGCAAACCGGTGTTGAGAGAAACTCGAGACGCGATTAGAATATGTACGGCGCATAAACATACAAAGTTAAAAAGGTCCGAATATTCAGACCCGATTTCTTTCTTTTATCTAGTACAAAGCTTGCGCAATATGTGTGTGTTCACAAATTCTGTCAAAAATATTCTATATACACAAATGGGTATGCGTATGTAGAAAACAAATGTATCTTCTCACAAAATGAGGATCTGCGGTTTTGTTTCGTCGTAAAATGCAAAAAGTATTTTTTGCACTTTAGAAGAAAAGATTATGGGCACGTTCGCCAAAACTGAAGGCCCAGAATCCATACACAATGCGGTGGTAATTAAATATTTACAAAGAAAGACTTGTGTGTGCATATCACCGCATATCAGAAATACAGATTCCCTTTTCCCTTAAGATGTCGCAATGTTCCCCTTATGTGCCACACTTAAACATTATCAAACATCGTCGTGCTACTAAGAATCTTGTGCTCTCTAATAAATCGAGATTTTTAAGCTATAAATAACTCGTAAATCGGTATGATAAAGATACCGATCACATGAGAAAAACAATCTTCGATTTATTAATAACAGCATCCATATTATTTTATCGATATGTCGATATTCATATAACGGAATGCCGCTATTATTAATATCAAGTAATACATCTCAAAATCGGCATATCATTCTGCATAATCGAAACTGTCTTATTAAAGTTCGGCATAAACGCTTTGCAGATAAACATAGAAATAAATACTACAATAGTTATAAGATAGAAATATAACTAGAAATTGTACAAATGTAGGGGCAGGTTTTGCGTGATCTTTTTTTGTATATCTCGAATGTAGAAAGATTAATCTTGCATATCTATGTGCGATCTATATTGTAATCTCAAAGGTGGGTCCCGGAACCTCCATCTCGTCACATAAACGAACTTCAACGTATGGTCCTTACCTAATAACTCGTTATTGCACAAAATATCGATCTATCGAAAAATACAGACAAATTAATGAAAATAATAATAATAACAATATGTTCTCCTACGATATTCATCAAATATACTTACATCCCTATATTTTTCCATACCACTCAAAACCTTCTTTGCGATAAACTTTTTCATATGTGTTATTGTAGCCTGAGCCGAACATCTGATAAATCTTCTTTTTAAAGTCTTTAAACTGGCATTCATACATTCCAAACATACGTTAACCTGAAATTTTGACAAATTAGTTCAAGTTCCAATTAAATATTCCATTCCCGTAAACATGTACATTGATGTTGTAACTACCTGTTCATCGGTACGATGATAATCTGATTCTGCATGCGCATCCGCATTGGCCCTTTCTTCTTCAACTTCACCGGCATTAGGTAAAATGTCTTTGGGACAGGCCAAACCTCTGGCTCTGTAAAATTCTCTTTCCCTTTTGATTTCATCTGAAATAAAAAAAAATATTCTATTAATATCTGAAAAGAGATATGCTTCTTGCATAAAGACAAGTCGAAGTTTAAAATAAGAATCGTACTCTCTTGAAGATCAGGAACTAATTTGTAGACGATATCCTGCATAGTTCTGTCAAAGCTGATATACTGAAGCGGATGCGACTGATGTATGACAATTTGACATGTCGGACAGGTATGTTTCTCTTCCAGATGCTTCACCAAACAACTCTTGCAGAACGTATGTAAACATTCTGTGACAGTGGTAGCATCTATCAAATACCCACGACATATTTTGCATGTTATGTGACTGTTTAAGGTTTTTAGTTTTATCCTTCTCTCCATGGCACCGATAATCACCATTTAATAGAAAGAGATGTTGTGATCTGCAACAATAAATTTGCCAGCTGCATCAGCAAACGCAGACATCGATAAAAAAACATCGAAGGTTGTCGATGAATGAGAATGGGGCAAAAAAATTCAAGGAGACGATTATTAATCTATTGCTGCTTTCAATTAATATTCCAAAGGGCGTGCGGATATGATTCAGCGATCGGAAAGTGGGTTATCGGGGATTCTAACCTCAATCTCGAGCGTGATTACACGGTGATCCTGCGCTCCAGCTTCACTCGTCGCAAAGTTCCGCGTGGAGGATGTTCCGCGTATTCCGTGGCATCTTGATTCTCGGATAAGCGACTTGCGGAACTAAAAATTTCACTAAAAATTTCGTTTAAAAACAACTTAGTGTGTAAACGCGAGTGATACGACAACAAAACGGACTGAAACTGACTGATCGCGGCGCCGTCCGGCAGCGACGTGAATTTACCAAGAGATGTAGGGGTGGTTCAGATTAGGAGGGAGGGGGATATAGAGATATAGATACAGGATATTATATGACGATTATAACGTCCCGAGCTAATTAATCAAGCAAATTAAAAGCCTATTCAAACGCAAATCTCTGCGCGAATTATTCCTATGTAAATTGACATCGAAATTCCGATATCGCGAAAGATATCTTTTCTATCAAGATGATGGATAACTCTTGTTTAGTACCGTTATAAGAGCTTTCCTTCATTGTACCTTCAAGTGACTTAAGTATCTTTAAATAGACTCGGAATTTTAGTCTCATCTAAATGCAGAAATAAATTTAATATATTGGGAGACTGTATGATAATTTTTTACCAAGGAAATTTGGAAAGCGCAATATTATTTGATTTGGGTACAGATCGATCGATTTATTAGAGACGAAAGTCACATTTTTGTGCGGATGATTCCTTTACACAATTTATACATATACATACGCTCTACGTATCTTAGGTAAATGCTAATTTACCGACTCTATCTCTAGATACTGGATAACAAATAATGTTTAAATAAAAACGCCGATATGTACAATCCGCGGATTAAAACTACTTTTTGTTTTTTCTTTTATTGCATAAATTTGTTATTGTCACTTTTTACAAAAAAAGGGTCGCTCTTAAGGGACGTATCTTAAAATTACGTAAAAAAAGATCCTGAAGACATATATATATATATACTCCTAAGAGACACTGATGTACGAGAAATAAATTATCTATCGCTAAGCACCTTTCCTATTTATACACGTTTATATCGATACCGATAAGTGATCGATACAGCTCTAAGGTTTACAGCGATACTTTGGATTCTTTTCTCGAAACGATGCGTTTCCTCGATACAAAGCTTATATTGCTCGTTTTCCCTCAAGTTTTATCTACTATGTATGTATCTTTAGATCGATTTTTTTTTTACAAAATTGCCACAGAACACGTTGTCCGCGATATACAAAATCCACGATCGTTGTTCACTAAAACTAGCCACGTAAAAATACTAAAGATCTATCAGCTACTATAATACAGAAAAACGTACAATTTCCACAGTTGACTAGTTACAAAAACACAATATCATGCCCACGTTTGATATTCAATCGTGTGATCTCTATAATACAGATGAATATCCGTTTATCGTCCTGTCATGATAAACTACCTCTTCCCGTTTATATATCTGACAACACCTTTGTAAGGCACTGATTCACATGGCACAATTATAATATATCTCTATGAATATCTATAAATCTATATAGATACAGGATCTATAGATATATAGGTATAGGCGATATACAAATCCGTTTTGCATTAACGCTTAAAAGACAGTCTCCTCTCAGTTTTCGCAGAGCGCTCTCGACTTTGTTCCTTCTTTTGCCTTAATTCTAAACATAATATGTATCAATCCTCATAGAAAAATAGTAAATATAGGATGTTCAAATCTTGTATGTGTGTGTGTGTGCGCGCGCGTTTGTATCTATTGACACTGCTGATGTATCGTTCCGCGCTTTCCCTTAATTCTACGTACAGATACACAGATCAATACTGATTTATATTATTTGGCGTGTTCATTTACTTCAGTCGCGCGCGATTATACTTCGCGTATGATCTCTTACGTTCGCACTCTTCTCGTCTCTTTATTTCTATTGTCACATCCATTTGAGCCACTCGCGCTACTACTTTATTCGGTTACATTCGCGAGTCGTTCGGATTATTATCTCGTCTAAGTAAGCGATGTCCAAGCGACATTCCTCGCGACGAGTATACGATTCACAGTAGATATGGAAATTTTTCTTCGCCATCCTCTTCCGCCTCGCTGGACTCTTGGCTGGATGGGGGTGTGTCCAATTGTGGCAGACCGAGATCCAGATATTCCTGATATCGAGAAGATACGTGTGAAATCAAGACTCTACTACTACTACAAAAATGCTAATGCTTGTTTATAAACATGCAAATTATATGGACATCGCTACTCACCTCATTCGCTGTTATCGTTAATATTCTATCGAGATCCTCGACCAATTCGACAAATGTCGGCCTTTCGTTTGGCTGATAACTCCAACAATCTCTCATGAGCATATATCTACAGTAACGAATCGAATACATTTTCAGAATCGTACATATCGCGACTGTATTATAAAATCAGAGTCACGTGTAGAAAGCACGTCTTACATTTCGATCGAGCAGCAGGGCGGCTTCTCCATTCGATGACCAGCTCGAAGTAACTGGAATAATTTCTCGACCGATGGTACGGACGGATAAGGCGTACCACCCAGTGTCATGATCTCCCACAGCAGAATCCCGTACGACCATCTGCGAAATCACAATAGGGAATATTAAAAGGTGAAGACATTTAAATAATTAAATAGAATCTTCGATTAAAGATGAAAGATTCGTTACTGTGGATTCGGATACTCACACGTCGGATTGAGTGGTGTAAACACGGTGGAACAGAGCCTCCGGCGCCATCCACTTCACCGGCAATCGTCCGTCCGTCGTCTTCCTGTAGTAGTCGTGGCAGTGAATGTCCCTGGCAAGACCAAAATCAGCAATCTTTAGCACGTATTCATCACTGACGAGGACATTCCTGGCAGCCAAGTCCCTGTGTATACATCTTCTACTAGCCAGGTACTCCATTCCGCGCGCCACTTGATAAGCGAACGAGACCAGATCCTTTTGCGTGAGGGTCTTTCGTTCCTTCGACTCTTGTCCGATAGTCGGTTCGTATCCCGAAGTAGGCCTGTGGTCGCGGAGGAAGTCCCGCAGATTGCCATGCGGGGCAAACTCCACCACAACGTACAGAGGACCGTTCTGAGTACAGGCACCCAGCAAATTAATGATGTTTACGTGCTTGCCGATCATCTTCATCATCTCCATCTCGGAGACCAAATCCATCATCTCGGTGTCTGTGTGACCCTCTATATATATAAGAATATAAAATAAATATATACATATATATATTTTATATTAAATAATATATATATATATATAAAATATAGAATACATTTTATCCCATAAACTATTTTTATAATTACTCTTCGATTTGCTTACCTTTCAACATTTTTACCGCCACGACGCTGGGTATTCCGGACTTGCCGGTGTTCGTCTCAGCTCTGACGACTTTGCCGAAAGCTCCTTCGCCGAGAGTGTTCCCCAGCGTGAAGTATTCCCTCGACAATTCCCACGCGCTGTCCAACGGTAGCTCGTATTCGGACACATTGTCGCTGCTGCTGTCCTCGGCGATGACGGTGGATTTTTGCTTCTCGATCTTCACCACCGGCATCAGCAATTCTTCCTCGATCGCGTTCTGCGCGTTCACCAGTTTCTGCTTCTCCACGATCACCTTCTTCGTCCACTGCGTCACGACTGCCGCGCGCGCCGTTTCTATCGCGAGCAACTTCTTCATCTTCTCGCGTTTCAATCGATGAAAGATGTATATCACCACGACGACTCCCACGGCGAAGAACAAGCACAGAATAGCCGCCAGAACGTTCACGAGAATCTGCGGCCTCGCGGTTAACGGTACTCTTTGCTCGTCCAGAGCTGAGTAAATTTTACAAGATCATTGTAATTTACCGTCTGAACGTAATCACTCGAATAACTTGGAACAAAAGTCGATTACTCACTTTCGACGACACGTAGATAAGCGCTGCTAAACGTTTCCCCTAAAGTATTCTGGGCGATACACGTGTACCATCCCTCATCCTTCTCGGTAACGTTGTAAAGTTTTAGTTCCTCCGGATTCTCCGTCTCCATTCCAGCCTACGTCGAACGAAATTTCGCTGTTAATTCGCGCCTTTTGAGACCAAAACATGCATCAACGACATTTACACACATGTACAACATAAATTCGTAAACTCTCTCTTTAGTGAACATTAGGGAAGCACAGAACCATATATTGACAGTTACGAAAATTGGAAGTGATCGAAAGCGAGAATCGAGAGAAAGCAATCGGCAAGTTTGCATGCAAGCTGCGCCCACCTTGACCTCCACCCGTAAGCTCTGATTGGTCTTGTTGACGGTGTCGAGAGAGGTATGGTAACCGTGATACCATTCGAGATGACGATGAGCATCGGAGAGCACCTGGCAGATCATACTAACGTTGCTTCCGATAAGCACTGTGCTGTTTCGTGGCGGCCTCGTCAGGATCGGTCGATGCGGTACTGTCTCTATAGAGAAAAAGAAACCCAACCACCGTTTTAACCAACGAGTTTAAAACGAGTTAGACGTACACGTAAAGAAGGACAAAAAAAATATACATATAGAAAAATATACACTCAGCTGTGTGCGTTCAAATTTGCCTCAATTTTTTTGCGTATATAGCGAGAATAAGAGGACGTGTAGAGTAAAAGAAAATTTTTGATGTAGATATAAAAGATAGAATAGTATATAAAAGAGTAGACAAACCTTTGTAAACCAAGCCTGATTAAAGTATAAACAATTTATATATTATACACATCCTTATATTTTACAGCTCTTATTGTGCGATGTATAAATACATTTAATTTTTCTTTTATTTTTACGTACGAAACATATATGACAGTAAAGAAATAAAAAGACCCGTAAACCTTGTAACTATAGTAAAGTAGATTTGTCCTAGACAACGTGTGCTGTAAAAGAGAATGATTAAGTTTGTCCTTTATAATTAGAACGGAGAGTTTTCTTCGCACCAAGCCTGGAAACATTTTCTAGTCCTTGATACTTCCAGAGTTTTTCAAATGACAGGTAGTTAGTCGACCCTACACCATTGACAGTTAGCACGATGATATACTATTATGTCGATCAAATGAAGTCTTGGAGGAAAAAGTAGAATACTATAAGACGCGATACAGGAGACCAGGAGACCCTCCACCATCACCGCGTTAAATGGCGGCTGTACCTGGAGCAGAGTTCCTTTGGGCGAGTCCTCTTGATCACCCGGATACTCGGCGACCTTAACCCATTGTATATACGGTTCGAGATCGGAAACGATGGGACACCTGAAGGTCACAGTACTGTTGACCAGAGCGGTCACGTTCTTCGGAAAGTCCTCGTTGATGTACGGCTTATGCGGGAAACGCTCTGCGGTATCGTTAGCAGACTCTCAGCGTTCCAGTCGAGCGTTTACGTAATAAGGGTTCATGATCGCGTTGCAGGCACACTCGCCCGCGCCTCGCGGCATAGAAAGTAGAGAGGATTAAGGGATACAGGCATCATCTCAGACTCACCGATTATGTCGACTTTGAAGGTATGGTTGATGCATCCGAGATGATTGCATACGATGCACGTGTAATTCCCGCTGTCCTTGGTAACGAGATCCTCCAACCTCAAAGTCCACTTCGTCCTGATCGCGGTGCCGAGGTCCCGTCTCGGCTCGTCGTTGTTCTTCAGCCACGTGATGTTTGGCCTGGGATTGCCTGTGCTCGGACATCTCAATCGCATCGTACTGCCGGCGGGCTTCACCACCGACGCGTGCATCTCGTCGGTCTTGTTGAAAACCGGCGGACTCTCCGGTACCGTGTTGTTGTGCTCGCCCTCCGTGTCGCTTTCGCCCTTCTCGTCCAGATCCGCGTCCATCTTGTCGCTGTCCAGGTGCAATGATCGCGTTTCAGGCAAGTCTGCGAAGGAAATCACGCGTGTAAGTTACAGCGACAAATGAAATATCGAGAAAACACAAACAAAATAACTAATGGAAGAATATTTAACATATGTAGAGGGTTTTAGATACAACTATTTAAGCGATTAATAATAATGAAATAGACATGAATAAGATGTGCAAATATTTTAAATAGGTTTGCACTTTAATAATTAATATGTTTAAAAACAATTACTTAAAAATTTTATTAAAAATTTTTCTCTCAAATATCGTTTTAAACTCAATTCTCAAAACACAATTTCTTTTCTACATCCCATGCAGTCCAATTAAATCGCATATTATGGAACAAGTCTTTTGTTGTGTGTGTGTTATTCCTCATAACAAAGTTTATATTAATACATAAAGAGAGCATTAGTAGATATTGAAGATATTTAAATTCAAAACACGCTTGTTTTCATTTTCTCTACGATTCAAAAGTTTCTAGAATTAAAAAAAAAAAAAATAATTCATCTATCCCGGAATTATTCTATACAGCAGACATAATCTTGTCACATGTAATAGTATGATATCGATTTTCGCGAAAGGATAAACTTACTTCTGGTTTCGATCTCGAGATCATTGCTCTCTTCTTCCGGTCCGAGCGCGCTCATCATACCGCTGGTTTCTTCGGCCTCGTTCTGAAAACCGTCGTTCTGAAGAGTCTCGACGCGAACGGTCACGTTTCTCCACTCGACGGTCTCGTTCGACTCCAGTCTACAGCCGTAGACGCCCGCGTCGTCCACGTCGAAATATTTGAACTTCACGGACTGCTTCGTCACGCGCATCATCGGAGTAGACCGCAACGCTTCGTCGTCCTTGTACCATTCTATCTCGACGCCGGGGTTTCGCTGGCAACGCAGCAAAAGCTTCTCGCCCACGGGCATCGCTACATCGGAATTAATTGCATCTGCAACGTAAATAATATGCATGCCTATTATGCGTGCGAATATACCGCGATGGCAAATATGCATCCAATCTATCCGTCGGGTATGTTGCACGCAAATACGATGCTAATAACGAGGAACGAAGAACGTGCGGTTTCTTTTTATTCTGCCTTAGATTGTTCTGCCTCTCTTCAGACACGGTTTCCGCGAGGCAAAACTCGCAATTTCCGTCTGGAATCGGATAGAGTTTTATGCCGGAAACGACGTCGGATCGATCGTCGTTGATGCCGAGCGATTCTTACTCCTTCCAGAAGGCAACGGTGCCTCTGACTTCTCGCGAGAAATAACATAATTCGCCACGGCGTTGTTCGAAACAAATGCAAAATTGCTCGCGGGAGATGAATTAAATAAATTTGATTTACTTGTCAGTTCTCCCTAAATTAACAGCGAACGTTGGCTTCCCGTATCGATTCGCGCCGTCGAGACGCGACGATCTATAATAATCGCCGCCGCAAGAGCTTGCGGAAGTCGGAGAGAAATGTATTTGCGCCGCTGACGAGAGTGCAAAACGAGACGAGGCTTGGCTCGCATACTTGGGTCGCGGGTCTACCACCGCGATATTCCGTCTCATCAGTTTGATCAAGGAAACTCATTTTCCTGGGCGGCTCATTCATGAGGCTGACCGGCCGGAGTATCGCCATTTGGCAGACAGCCAGAAGTGAATCGCGACACACTGTCCCTTCCGACGTTCCATCTGGAGTCTTTTTGCCCCTCCGCGTCCCCAGAATGCGTCGCGCACTAAATTTAGAAGCCATCCCCCGCGACCTCTCGTCGTCGCTCCCTCCTCTGTGTGAATCGCCCTACGATTACGACCGCTAATAGTACCTACTACGAAGCGCGTCTTCATCTGGGCACGAGAGTGTCGCGCTCCATAACTCCGAGAGCGATTTCGAAACTTTAGTCGAGGAAAAGCACGATTTTATTTATTTATTTTTTTTTTTTCAGTTAATGAAACGTTTAGTTTACTTAATAGAAATGTAAGATTCGTGTGTCGATTTCTTTCTTATTCTATAATAATAATCAATCTATTCCTTCTCCCTTTTTTTGTTCTCTTTAAGAGATGTACTTCCTGTGAGCTGCTTTTGAGACACGAGTCGAGGAAGAGAGGAGACTTTAATTCAATCCGAGCTCGCGCGAGCTTTCTTCTCGCGGATCTTTAAACATCCTCGCCAAAGACATCCTCCGCGTACAAACGAGTCGTTGTGCCTCGCGAGAGCCCTCGACGGAAATCGATCATCGAGTTTATTGTCGCTCGTCGTCGCGGCCGACGCTCTGCCTCGCTCTTTTTCGGGAGACAGTAACAGATGCGAGGCACGTGGCTCGGATCGGCGACTGCGACCCGATGCACAAAATTCGGTACAAACGTGTGTACCCCTCGCGATCGATGAGATACCATCTTTGCGCGATATATTCTTCGAAATCTTTAAAACGAATCCGCTCTGATAAAATTGGTGCGGATTTCGGTTAGCTTTAAAATAAGATTTCCCGTGTATATTTTTATATCGTTCGCGTGAAAATCGAATCGTGGAAGCCAACGCAGTTGCGCCCGATCTGGATACCAGATACGAGTTCGATACCTAAAACCCAGGGATCGATTTCTCTCCAGTAGCAGTTCAACGTCGGGCCATCTGCCTCGAGCCAGACGCCAGGAATAGCCTTAAACGTTTCGAGAGCTTCGCGATGCCACTTCTCTACCGGTGTTTTGTTCTCCTCCCTTTCTGCCTTCGGCGATCTCTTGTCGCGAGCTTTCGGTCGCGAATGCGTGCAGATGTTTGCACAGATTTCTCGCGCGCGGCGAAGAACGCAGGCAGGTACATTTTATACGTCGCGTAAAAGAGAATTCCTAAAAAAAAAACAAAGAAAAACTACCACGCTCGCGTGATTCTTCCAAACAAATTCCTCGGCGAGAATCTCGTTTGCTGCGTCACTGAAATATTACTGCCAGCGCAGGGTAAATAAAGAGTTTGTAGCATCGAGAGAAGAGAATAAATTAATTTCTCCAACAAACCCAGAGAAGTCTTTGATCTTAAATCAGATTTATTTTATGAAGTTATATAAAAAGTGGTGTGTGTGTGTCGGAAATATTTCTAGGTTATTCATTTAATTTTAATTTCGATAACGAATTCGCGCCTCGTATACAGGACCATTAGCCATTAACGTCGACGGAAATCCCTGGTTTGTCAACGTCAGCGGCCGTTTATTTACTCGTGTCGCGCCTAAAACGCACACATTTTTACCCGAGACACACTGTCTAAAATTGACGTATATAGTGCGCTTTATCTCGTTCTGATTGTGGACGTAACGATAGTTCGTAGCGATCGCGTCTCTATCCCTCGCGTTTCGTCCCTTTTAATTTCTTCACGCGCGCTCCGCATCTTCGCGACGTATAATCTTTCAATAACAGCCCAGCATCTCTCTCAACGTGCGTTTTCTTAAAGGGGTGATCTCGGCGAGAATGCGTCTCGATGCGTCTCGCCGCGAGCACGTGCCGCTCGTAAATCGCTATCAAAGTTTCCGCGCAAACGGAGGCGCGGAAACCCGACCGGTTTTCTCTCTTCGAGTGCCGGACAGCTTCATAAATAACCGCCGTTCCCTCGCATATACGCGCGGCTACTCGTGGATAAAATCGCGCGAATACAGAGTAAATAGTATTTTTTTTTTTGCCCGCACACACAGGCATACGTAATTCAACCGTCAGCGAGCGTGAAACCAGCCGGAGTTATCGGACACGACGTTCAGCGCTCGCTGCGTTACACGAGCTATCTTACGCGCCTTCAGCACGACAGAGATTCGAGGAGATAATCGAACCGGTACCATATCTGGGTTCGAAGACTGTGAAACCGCACTATACGCGACTTTCTGCGTTTTCATCCAAGTGGACGAGACAGGCAAGAACAGGGTGTCTACTCAAATCTTATAAAAAAAAAATTCTCTGAGAATTCCCTGATCTTTCAGATATTTTCGTTTAAAATTCCAGGTAAAATAAGAAAATTTGTAGATGCAGCTTTTTAAAATAAGTTTCTTTATCGTATGCGTTTTCTAATATTTTCTATTCGTACGAGTACAAAGAAAGTTACCAAGAATGCAGTTTTTCTAGCTTATTTAATATTGATTTATTAATCGTAAAATTAATTTGGACAAAGCCATATATCCTATATTTAAATGCTAAAAATATATGCAAAAATATATACAATAAAAATATGAAACAAAAAATAGTTTATTATAAACGTCTTAAGGAGTACTAATTTATTTAAATATTATTAAAAAATTGAACAATTTTCTATGAAACTTACATAAGACCTTGATACTAAAAAGAGATTGTCGATAAAATTATCAGACACAATTTTTGAAAAAATTCCCCGAGTCTCAATAAAATTTCATGAGAATTCCTAGATTTTTCAAGGTAAAAAAATCCTTGACAGTCCTCGGTTTTCCCAGTTTTTCCAGGGAGTAGACACCCTGAAGAAGTACTGAACGCTGACGAGATATACGATTGCCTCGTTCAAAGAGACGAGACGAGATCGAGGCCGACACGAATGGATGCGGGAATCCGCATCCACGAGTGTCGTGCCAAAAATATTTTCACGTGGCTGACTACGCGACGATTTTCGCGACGATTTCAGCACAAATTAATCCGCGCCGGATTAGAAATTCAAAAGCAACCTCTGTAATATCGTCGCTCTATCTCGGTATTATCTCGACGACTTTTGCGTCCGGAGAGTAAATGTTCCACTCAATGTTCTGCTCAACAGTCGAGTCGAGTATAATAAGATTACAACGCGCGAGGCGCTTCGTTAAAATGCTTCCAGAAATCGAGACAGTGAAACGAGTACTCGGTTGTTATTCTACGGAACGAATCGTTTTACATCGCTCGTTCACTCGCCTCAAATGGAACCAGATCTCTCGCTTCGCCCGAAATAGCCGGGAGGCTCGTCGAGACGTAAGACGCTGATCCGCGCGCGGACAGCATGATTTACGTTCCTTTAATTGCTCCTTGCTTTCTTCCGCTTTCACGGAAAACGTCTCGTCGCATGG
Organism: Lasius platythorax; assembly: GCA_963971435.1. NCBI lineage: Eukaryota > Metazoa > Arthropoda > Insecta > Hymenoptera > Formicidae > Lasius > Lasius platythorax. The sequence continues at coordinate 2,750,363 of OZ020538.1, read as the reverse complement.
TAATTCTCGCGATGCGAGATATCATGTCGATGCAAAGAAATCGAAAAATTGCAAGGAATATATCAGGAGATTTGCGTTACGATCACCGGATAGAAATTCTCTCTACACCTTCTCGCGAAGAGTTAGATAAATATTCGATTCAAGATTTTTTCCGCGAATTTCCCAGACGATAAACTAATCCGTGAAAAAAAGATACAACGCGAGAACAAACAAATCGCGAAATTAAACAACGTTGAAGACTCGGCGGAATCTCGGATCACGTGAGTCATACTTGCGTGATTAATCGGCAAGCGAGAAGCGGCTCTCGAATGTTGACAGAAATCACAGATCGCTGTTTCGCATCAGCAGGATTTTCGTTCTGTGAACAAAACTAGCTTATTTTTTAAGTATGGCGATCGAAGAAACGTAGAAAAATCGAAGAAATCCCGAAGAAGATCTCGAAAGAGTGCGTCGCGGTGTCGGATTACGATCGTCCCACGTGTCCGACTTTTAGCATCTTCATCCGTCGACGAGGAACAGAAAGAGAGAGAGAGGGGGGGGAGGGAGAGGGAGAAGAGAGATCTCTTTCTTCGTGCCGCGCGATCATCCCGATGTAGCGGTCGATCTAACGCGAGATGATGATTCGACAAAAAGTAGAAACTCGAGACACGATAAGTCTCTTGTGTGCGAGCGGCACCTCCCTTCGCACGGAAAGCGCGCCGACTGACCCTTTTTTTTTCCCCCCCGTCAGCCATCACTATTTTCTTTTTTCATAGAACCTATTCGGATAAACGCGCGACGACGTTACTTCGCGGAAACCTGTCGGCGCGCGCACAAAGTTTCGCAATTGAAACGCGCCTCGCGACGATTCCACGACGGCTGACAATGTTTCTTTATCGCCGACCAGTTTAGCGATGCTACTTCGCGGCAGCGAACGCGATCTAATTACCTTGTTTTATTACCGGTGTTGGCGCGTGTTTCGACGACTAAAGTGTCCGATTCTCGTCTCCCCGAAGGAAAATAAGACTCGATTAATTAAGGATAAGAATCGATTTCTCGGAAAAGATTCCGAGTCTCGTCGGAAACTTTTTGTTTTCGATCAGAGAGCCGATATGTGCAACAACTCCAGATCATCGGATAAAAAGTTAGTCCTCGGCGAGGACTCTCGCGCGGAATATCGAAAAAGTGTTCCGTTTTAATGCATCGTCCGTTCGCGTTAAGGTATCGCGTTAATAAAGCATACTGGACCTATCTGCTAGAATAGAGACAGGCCGACGAAACTGGCTCGATGATCTAATTAAGATTCCGTTTCGTCCTGGAAACCCTCCCGCTTTTAATGGAGCGAACACGTGGGGAAGAAGACGAGAAGATTTACGGACCGAGAGGGAGAGAAAGAGAGAGAGAGAGAGAAAAGGCAGATAGAAATGTCGAGATTCTTGACGGGTCGGGAGTCTGAAACGATGGCCATACATATATATGTATCCGTATAATTACACCTTAAAACGAATCATCCGACTCTCGGGAGATTAAGAAACGTCTTGAGAGAGCGCTCGCTATCTTAACGAGCTAAGCTCGTTTCATTCAGGCATATCGTTTCAAGTCTGAAGTCGTACTTCCGCATCATCGGGATTCGCTTTTCGCGATTCGCGCTTCTTATGAAACGAGAGATACGTCGCTTTTGCCGACGATTTTAATCTTTGAGCCGAGCGAGATGGATGGATGGGATGCGGGCATCGGTTTAGCGGGAAAATCGCAGTGACGCTCGATCGACTGGCAGGACCAGTCCGGGTCTCTTGGCGAAATCTCCATCTCCGCCTCCCCCAGTCAGAGATCCTCTCCGCCGTTTCGCCCTCTCCCCCCTCTCCTCCCCGTCGTCTCACCGTAAATCGCGCTCCGCTGCCATCTCTTTCATTGTCCAATTGGTAATATCAGCCGCTATTACGCTGTTGAATACATTTAATAGACAAAAGATTGGCAGTGGCTCTCATCGCGCTCTCTCGCGACGACGACGACGGCGACGGGATAGCCCTGCCTTCCCTTCTTCGTCGTCCTCGTCCGTCACTGAATTTAGCCCGAGAAAATGGCGTTTCGTACACGCCGTCGCCGTCGTCGCGTCGGGAGAATATCGTTGTTGGCGATTCGGTAATAGCGGCACCGCAGCCCGACTCGGCATTCAATGACCGGGCAATTGGACAATTGAGCCCAATCATAATAACGCGCTCATACGCATATCGTACCAGAGACCGTGTTTCGCTGCGGTTTACCGCGCGCGACGTTTATTTATTTACCAAAAGTGTCCACACATTCCCCCGCGTGGAATATCGGATTTTCGTTGAAAATAAATAATCTTGGGGGAGAACCGCGACCGACAATATTATGAATCCCCGTCGAGATATTTAGGCTCCGAGAAACCGCGGCGAAACGAGAGAAAGAGAGAGAGAGAGAAACCCCCGTGTATGTGCTGGCGCGCTTATACGCACGTGGTCCCGTGGTAGTTGCGCTGAAATTCCAACGAAATCTCTACTTTCGAGCACGTACCAACTACGGAATATAGTGAAAACGGCAACGCGCGCGCGTTACAAAGCCGCGTCTGTTCGCCAGATGTGACGGCCGAAATTTTCGACTGCGCCTTTCCACCTTTGACCAGCAATATCGGACTCTCATTTCGTGGAAATCGATATTTCCATTGTTTAGAATAATAAACAGGCGCTATTTTCTCTCTCTCTCTTTCTCTCATCGTTCGCTGAATACGCCGTGATAATTATGTAATGGTCTAGGACAGGAGAAGCAGCATCGACAAGTCAAATATTCAAGAGAATCGTGTGCCGAGGAGAATCAAAATTGCTAGAATCGAAATAGAGAGAAACGATGATGAACGAGATCCCTTTGCGCGACTCATCGCGTGCGACGCACGCGTAATTATGTCCGCTCGAGATATAATTATCGTCGCGCTCGCGCTAATTAATTGCCGCGTGCATTTCTCCGTCGACGTCGTGATTTCCGAGAACGCGCCCGGGTTTTGGCGATCGTTGGTCGGTGTAATCGTACTCTGTCACGTACTCTGTTTCCCTCGAATATCGTCGCGTGACCGCGACAAAGTGCCGAGTCGATTGCGATTTAAATAGCGATTTCAAGACGCATGTACCTACGTGGCGATTTCCCGACGCGCGTGATGAGATTTCTCAAGAATGGAAGCGCCGATAATTAAATCGTATCTATGAAGCCTGGGGAGGAGAGCGACGTGACTGGAAATAAACTCGGATCGAGTGCCGCTGGCGCGAAAGCCCGACGTGATTAAGCCGACGTTTCTAGATAGATTTCACAAAATACCTCCGCGTATGTTACTACTTTTCTTCCGTGTCATTAGCGCCCCTCGAAACGTTAAATCGTGCCAGCGGCTTTAATGTCATAAAAACGAAATCAAAAATTTTATCAGCGCTAGAGTCACAAGAAGTGACGATTACCAAATATGTGTAATACGTTTGGAATTTAAATCACAAAGGAGTAACAATTTCTCCTTTTTTAATTGTTCTTTTTTTTCTAATCGACGTAGAAACAGCAGACGAAATTTTCTCGCTCGGCATCGCAATCAGGAAATAATATAATATAATAAATATAAATTAATATAATAAATATAAATATAATATAATAAATATAAATTCTACGATTAATCGCGGTTTTCAAGTTGCAAGCATTTCTCTGGAATCTCGCGGAAACTCGTTTACGTTGTTCCTTTTTCACTTGTACTTCCGGCTTTCGCTCTTTCGTCTTTACTAACTTCCTCGTCGGACTCGGGTGGCTTCTACCTCGCGCTATTTTTCCCATCGCACGATTCGCGCTCTAGCCACGCTTATTCCTTTTTCAATACGAAAATATCGCGGAACGGCGCCGGATGACGTTGCAGACTTCCTTTACAAATCTTCGGCTCGCTACGACCGCGTACCAGGCGCGTCTCGTGGCATTCACTCGTTTAATTTTACCCGCGACTTTTACACGCTGCAGAACGAGATGGGACTTTATCGCGGCCGAGAAACAAATAAATTGTAACGAGGCGATATCACAAAATCGTGTGTTACGATGGCGTGACTTTTAAACGCAATGTTTGTGAGATTTCGCGTATAATTGCACTTTCATTTCCCTTTACAAATATTCCTAGAAAACGTCGTAAGGACGCTTCTTTGAACTATGGAAGGTCTCGAAATATAACTCGACTCGAAAGCATTAATAATCGCGCGTTCTACGAATTAATTTCTGAATCATTTATGAAGTCACTATTCTATTTGAACGAAGTACACGAGTGTGTTCAAAAAATGTTGGCATCGTCATTACATAAATAATAAAAATTATACGATTTTTCTAGGAAATTTGTAAGATATCTCTAAGAAATGTATATAAGACATAAAAGTGTTATGAGAGAATAAAATGTACTTTCTTACCTAGTCGAACGACTCGTCCTTGCGAAAGTCCGACGTCCAGGATAACGAGAATTCCGAAGATGAGATAGATCCTCGTAGCCATTTCGATTCGTTCGACACCAGGCATGTGCAGTTAGTGTAATCGCGGCATGGATGATTTCCTGAAACAGAAACCGTGGAAAGTTTGTTTATTTTTTTCCCCCTCATAGTTACCGGGATAAAGTAACACAGTGAAGACAAAATTCCTTCTCTTTCGAAACGACTCTTCGGAAACAACGGAAACGATTCCCATTCAATGTCGCAACAATTATCGCGCAGAGGCGACGCAGAGAGAGAGAGAGGGAAAAGAAAAAGGAAAGAAGAGAGAGAGAGTAAATGTGAAACACGCGGTAAAAACTCAGATCAAGTATTCAAAAGGACTCAAAAGGATCAAAACAGACTCGCAATTTACGTTGGTATTAATAATAGAAGAGCAAAATGCTCATTTCCTTCCACGTTCCCTCCTTTTCTTCGATCGCCCGACCTCGTCGTATTTTTTTTCTCTATTTCGCGAGGAGCGTCTCCCGACGCTGGCCGACGGCCAAAACACGAAAACGCGATGCACACGTCGAGGACACGCCGACCAACGGTTTTAGACGCGATCGCGTTGAAATACGGCCCTGGGAGCGCGGAGCCAAACGCACGGCTTTTACGCACGTGCTGCTTCCCGTCCGGGGAAACGAACGCGCGTTCTCGCCCCCCTCCCCCTTTTAAATGCGACTCTCGAAAATCATCGTCGTCGTAAATCCACGCCGCACCAGGGCTGTATAATGATTCGCTTCCTACATTCGCGCGATCACCACAATTTCTATTCGCCAACCTTCGGGGTAAAAGTTTTGGCGAGAGGGAAAAAATCGCCCCCGGAAATCAGCGGTAAGAAATTAATGTATTTTTAGAACATCCTACATGCATTTGTTTTTTCGTAACGCCGTTAACGATCGCTCGAAGAGCACAGTCGAGGGTGAGATTTTCGACAGATTGTTTTCTTTGAAACGCCTTAACGATCGCGCGGACACATCTTTCCGTTTGAGGACTCGATCCCCCGAGAGAAGAATACACGCCTGTAGAAAACCCGAAGGAAAGAAAAAAAAAAAAAGAGAAATAACTAATCCAGCGAGCGACGATTAATATCCGACCTTCCCTCAGGGGGGCACGAAGAATCTCACGGGTTCTTGGTGTCCGGGACGTTCCTCCTCGGATCGTACGCGTCACCTGTTGCGTCGATGAAAAAGAGAAATACGCGCGCACCCTCGCTTTCGTCGAAATACATCTACGTTTCATCTCTCTCAGATGATCGCGGCCGTGAGAAGGTTTTCCCCGAGTATCCGAGACAGGCCAGAAAAAGGTTCGAGTAACGAGAGAAGGCACCGGGGTACGCGAAACTGAGGGAAAACCATATTTTCCTCCAAGGCAATATTATAGAAACAATCAGGTAGTTGACCGAAAATCTGGGGACCATATTGCCGTAGTATGAGAGCCAGCAGTTTTCAGATAACTGCAAAAAGTACGAGTCTACAAATTTCCAACGGAAATATCTATAATAAAATAGTAATTTAGAAACATCTCGAAACATCTTGAAACATGCGAAAAAACTGAACATGTGTGAAAAAAACTGTGTTCGGATAGCTCTTTATTTGTATATGTTAGTGCTTATTTTTCATTTCAAGAGATATATTTTTAAAAATATATTATTTCAGCATTACATATATATATAAAATGTCTGAATTTTCTTTATGTGAGTGTCTAGATCTCTGTTAATGTAAAAAGAAGATAGCAGTTTATTTTGATGAATATCCAGCGAATTTACTTTCAGGTATTTATAGTTTAGAATTTCTAGTTCTTTTGTATGTATACACAAACACACATACATACACATAATAAATATTAGAAACATGATTTAAATATTCCCCAGGCTATAAAGATTAAAGTATCTATTTTTTAAAGAAAGGACGAGTTTATGAAACATGAAAATATTATAACCAATTAATTCGAAATTATTATTTTTATATTTAATATACGAGATGTCCCTAAATTATCTTATACTGCGTTATATTTATTGATTTATTTATCGATATATATGTGAGAGAGAATAAATGTCACCTTTCGCAAAAAAAAAAAAAAATATTTTGATTTGTTTGAGGGTATTTCGTTCGCTGGCATTCGGGCGAAAATAAATCACGATGATCGGGAATACGAGTCGCTAATATTAGAGGAATTTCATATTTCGGTGCAACGTCGCGCAAATAATTCGCCGATTTTAAGTACGCGTGGGTCGCGGAATTTCGAGCAAAGCGTTCTAATATTTCGGTGTCGTTGTAAAAAAAAACACAGCCTAAAGAGAGCTTTATATTGGTTCAAAAATAAACAACCGCGTAGGACGTATCGCGTATAACGTCGCAATAGCGAGTTTCGGAAGTGCGTGCGATTCTCGGTAATGTATATACATACGTATGTAACTTATAATCAAATCATTCTCGCGCGACGATCCTAATTTATTACGAGAACGTCTTCCTGGAATTTAATGTCCGATGAACGCGCGAAGTATTCTGTATCACTCTAGTCACGCTATTAGCTGTTTTACGATCGTGCGATTAAAAGGATCCCGACCTGCGGATTTCAAAGAATTGAAGGAATGTCACCGCGACGAGAACGGGAACATTGAGAGTGTCTATATGGCGTACATTTGATTATTACATCGAATTTAGTACTCGATAAAAGGAGGAAGACGTCGTTTGCGTTGGTATTTCTTCGCGTTTATAAATACGGCGCATCCGTATATATTCGAGAATTTATTAGCCTCGCGATATACGTATATACTGGGTAAATCGACTCCCATTTTCTCCAACGGCGAGATATAATCTCCTTTAAGGCCGACGATTAATAGGTCTTTACCTTGTAAATTTCATCATTTGAGTATCTGGATTTGCACGTTTTCGCATATATGTACGTATGTATCGAGTCAAAAGCAGTGGCAAATATTCTCTCGAATGTACGCGAATATTTTACAAGAGAGCGAAAGGGCAGCATTAAAATTTAATGATCCATAAAGTGTTGGAAGCAAAATGTTGTTTATTTATTGATTTACTATTACGCAACGTTTATGTCTTCGTTCTAGGAAGAATTCAAGAGCATCCTGTTCCTTCTTGAAAATCTTCCGGGAAATTATTCGCGATCAGTTTGGAAGATTTTCTTGGGCGAGACCGGTTTACAAGGAATCTCTCTCGTAAAGCTACCCTAACGAGCATCGTAAATTTTTATTTTCTCTCGACGCGTCAAATCGGATCAAGCAATGATCGTGAAATTCCTCGGTCCGCGTGTGCACCTTTAAATCCCGCGGAAAATGATCTCATCCGGCGAGTCTCTCGGGGGTTAGCATTCTACAATGTTTTGATGAGATCTCGCGCGTGAGATTCACGTGGACTTCTGATCGCGTAAAAGAGAAAGATTGCAGAAAGAACGAAACTGCACGGAATGCAATTTCGAGCGATAAATCTGAATAACTCTGATATCTGATACAAAAATAATACGCTACAGTAGTCGTGTAAGATATTTTTGCACAAGTTAGATAAACAGACACTCTAAGCTTATTTTACGAGACACGTCGTGTCACTATCGTTTTACAATTTAAAACATATTCGCCGATTTATTCTGCCGATTGCGAAATATGTCCAGAGACAATCCTGTCAATGCAATCTGGATCTTGGCAAAGAACGCTTACAAATTATCGCAAACTGGTTCATAAAATAAAATATCGCACCGCGCGATAAATATTTTCTTTTTTTTCTAAATCCGTGATTGTTGTAAATCCACAAGAAAAGACGGGGCGCGATTCCGTCGAATAGAATATATTTCACGGCGTGTTATTGGCAGCTCCACGATAAAGAATGATAGGCCTCGGCCGAGAGTTCGACCTTAGAATACGCGCGTCTGGTTCTCGTCGAAGTATCGTAACGAAAACCATGCGAGCGTTTTCTCGCCTCGTGCCTATCGGCACAATCGTCCCATACATATGCGTACATATATGTGCAGCCCCTACGTTTCTTCGCTTCCATAATTTAAAGCACGCCGCATCGAGGGACGCTTGGAATCTCCCGACGAAGATGGGATTCCATTAGCGCGGATGCAAATCTGGCATCAAAACAAAACTCGCGGATTCGCTAAATCCGTCCAGCACTTTCCGAGGCTTTCTCGCTTTATGACGGGGAACGTCTCGTTTTTATAATTATATTTGTTTATAATTATTTTATATCAGGAAATTTTTTTCTAGATATTTACATATAAGCTTAATTAATCGAAACATATATTTATATATATAGATATCACATTGGAAAAAATAGAATAACATGAGAGAAATTTTAAGAATTAATAATAAAAGTATTTAGAGTTATCACTATGTGTCTCTTCTTTTTTTTCCATGCCTTCAACTAATTTCCTAAGTATCGCATCTTATCTGTCGCGCAGACGATGGTGCATGCGAGATGAGACAACGTAAAACGCCGATATTAAAATTTTAGGAGAAAGTGCCGGTCGGCGTCGAGTTTTAAATTATATCCTCGCCGCGCGTCGACACTACAAAGTCCCGGACCTACGTCACGATAATTACGGGTGGTCGAATTCGTCGGCTCGCGGGCCCCCGTGATGAAACAGGTTGGAGCGATTTCATTCAATTTGTCGAGGGTCGAGGAACACTCCCTTATAGGGGATCTTCGTAGACCACGCCGAGATTTCCGACGATAATCTATGGACAGCCACGACCGGGAAAAAGAGGATCGTCGCGGTACTTAAACTCACGTGCATAAATCAAGGTGCGCTTCCTGGCTCCGCCGGGGATGCTCAGAGAGGGAGGTGTGTTGCCCATCAACTCGAATCTTTTTCACCCGTAAATGCGATTTTTAATATAATTTTAAGCATGAAACACACACACACACATATACTGAAACACAGAGTATAATTTACGGCGAAACTTTGAGAGGGGCAAAGTCGTAAATATAAATCCGTTAAGTAACCCCTCGAGATAAGGGAGAACGAGAGGGTGTAAAAATTTATGAACAGCCGCAACTGATAGAAACACAATTTTGTCGGCTCGAAATGGCGCCTAATCGAAAGTATTTCGATACCTCCGCCGTTAAAAGAGCTCGTTCGTTCGACGGCGGCGCGGTTCAAAGACGAGAAGAAAAAGATAGAGACAAAAGGGACGCGTTAGGAAGGAAGATAGAGAGAAACGGAGCAAAGAGGCACCAAAAGCAGAAGGTGTCGTAGAGGCAAGGGATCCGCTTTTCCGAAAGACATCGTTCTCGAGAACCGTTTTATCATAATACCGTTTTATCATAAATGGGTCCATAAATCGTAAAATGAGGTGAATCGTAATACATACTCGCACGTGAAAAATATTACTGCATGTAAAGAATATTTGTGTGCTCGCGTATTTTTCTTCAAATATGATTTATAATATTTTGTTCATGATTAATAGTTATCGCTCGTATCACGTCTTACATCGAATTTTTACATTGAATCAAAAATAAGAATCGTAATCGCAACCTTTTTCATTGTAGAATAAAAATGATGCAATTGTATATGCATGTGAAAGAATCATATTAAGCGCAATCACATCACGTTTAAATTTTCGGCGATGATTTTTTTTCGATATTCACCTTTTATGAATCTGCTTTGATTCATCTCCGCGAACCGGAAACGGATCATCTCGAATCAGTCTGTAAGCGAGTATCGTGCGGCGTGTGTTAAGATATTATCCGTATATTTCGTCCAGAAAAAGATGTCGACCCCCGAAAAAGTAAGCCGCTTAGCAGACGTATCCGTTTTAACCCCATGGGGTCGTGCGAGGCGAGTTAATAAAGTCGACGTCGCGACGAAACCGAGCGATACACACGTGGGTGGCCTGTTCGTAAAGCGCATTCTCCGATTTCACGAAAGCGCCAAACGTTGCTGTTTTGCCCGAGAGGAGAACAACAATCTTTATTGCATCGATAAACTATATACTTGGAAATTCTATCGCACTCTCTAAACTAAAAATAAGCGCGTAAAAAAAGCCGGGTTTCAATTTATTCCATAAAGATCTGTGATTATCCGGCTTATTCATAGCAAACTGCATAACTTGTGTATAATGTCGCAAAATAATATGTTATATTAAATATTCATAAAGTATTAGGATGATATTATATTCATGTCACAGAATGTTTATTGAACGATCGGCTATCGAATAGAAAATTCTTAGAATTTTACTGAACGTTTACCTGTTTGACGATGAGACGATGTTTCGAGTTACGGTAACGTGAAATTCACTTGATAAAACTGTCACACGTTTGTACTACCGACGCGTGATATATCGTATATATTGTATAATACAATAATCGTCGGATACTTTTCTCAGCACTCTTGATATTAGATACTTATTCGCAAGTGCTATTTATTCTCGGTAATTATATTAATACGTTTAATAATGTTTGTCATAGTCACGTGAAATCCTTTTGACGGAATTATCGCATTATCGATGCGATATATTGTATTCTCGCATAATATGCTCGCCGTTCAATATTCTTCTCGACATTTCTCCCGATACTACATGCTTACTTGCCGAAAATACGTTCTTATTTAACCTAAAATCTCGTTACTCGGATGTGATGAGACAAGTAATTCTTATGATTGCAATAACGTAATATAATTATGATTATAACGATCGCGACATTAATTACGATGGACTGATTCTTTTGATTGACTTACGATGCTCAATTGTGATTAAATATGCCACCACAAACGTCCGACAACATAAATAACTGCGCGTGATACACCATTAAAATTTTATTTCTGAATTTCCGTTAAAGCAGATGGTTCAATTCCGAGATTCCGAGCTTGCACATTATGCGAATCAAATATAGCTGTCATCACCATAGTCACATAAAAAATATAGACTGTACGTATCGCTCAAGCCCTGAGTCAAAATTAGAGAGCCAAAGTGAACTTTGAAGAAGACCTATGTCCCCATCTAGATTAAAGAAAGATAAACAGACTCCTCTGAAAGATTCGCGCTCTCTTTCTAATCTTGGTAACACGAATCGTTTACAATTATAAGATATAGTTATAAGTTACAGGATAGTGCAATCTATTTACTTACAATCGCAATAAAATAATCTATTTTATCTTTAGACTGTGTCTACCTTGCTTTTAATTTCCGCAGAAATATATATATATATATATATTACCTTGTTCAATGTAATATTTCACGTCGTCACATTTCTAAACTGATTAGCGTCTGTATTCGTATTACGCGTAATAAAAACAAAGCGGCCGATCTTGCTTCTAAGAAAATCTCTCTCTCTCTCTCTCTCTCGCACAACGTTTCGTACGTTTTCAATATGAGAAAAATATCAAAACAAGATCAGTCGATCGTTGTATGTGATTGATGCTGTAATCACTATGGTAATAATTATATCACGGCATTACATATAACTTGTCTCATCAAATCCGCGACGTACGATTTTAGATTAAATGAGAATAAATAAATTGTCTGCAAAAGTAAGCATACGTACATACAGTATATCGCGTCGGTATATAGTATATATAAAATGACGAATATTTAAAATATATAAAAGTCCTCTCTCTCCGATTTCATTGAAACTCGTATATCTTTTCTCGTGGCGTAAAAATTTGCTCGTCGAAATGCATAGAATACATAAGTTGTAGAAAAATCGGGGAGAAAACCCTTGTACTGAATCTTACCTTCGCGAGAGATAATGTTTCCGTATTCGCACCACTTCAAGCGTCTCGACGATTGGCGGAGATGATCGAACGACGCCGAACATTCGTGCTTCGTCCCGCGCAATCGTCAGTAATCGCGCCATTACACGCATAATCGCGTCGCGTTTACCTCGGTGATTCGGAAAGAAAGTCAGTAGAATTCGATCTGTCGCACGTCGCACCGATATATTTACTGAGGTAATACATTTGCTGTACGGAAGATGTAGCGCGTTATCGAGAGAACCATCTATCGTCCCGATCGCCGACGAGACAATAGACGCGAAACAAATGATTATTCTCAAGTTTCGTATTATTTACTTGCGCCGAAATATACATGCGTATGTGTCGACGCCGGTGATTGGCGGAGACGATCGAGCGACGCCAACGTTCGCGATTCGCCCCCTCCACAGCGTCAGTTCTTCCACGTAACTCGCGTAATCGCGACGCGTTAACCTTGATCCGGAAGAAAGTTCATATAATCCGATCTACCATCGTGTGTCGTACGGATTTTAGAGGGATGCGATCGTTGTCCGGAAGTGAATATCATCGAGGGAACGATCTGTCGTCCTGACCGCCGACGAGACGATAGTCGCGAAACAAGCGATTATTTTCAAGTTTCGTTACTTGCGCCGAAATATACATGCGTATGTGTCGACGCCGGTGATTGGCGGAGACGATCGAGCGACGCCGAACGTTTGCGATTCGCCCCCTCCACAGCGTCAGTTCTTCCGCGTAACTCGTATAATCGTGACGCGTTAACCTTGAACCCTTGGAAAAAAGTTCGTATAATCCGATCTACCATCCCGTGTCGCGTACGGATTTTAGAGGGATACAGTCGCCGTACGGAAGTGAATATTGTCGCTGAAGTGAATATCATCGAGAGAACATCTATCGCCTCGATCGTTGACGACATCAGAGAGATAGAGAGAGACGATCGCCAATTTCCGAAACCAAGGTAAATCATTTTCAAATTTAACCGTTTCCTGCTGCGAAATATAATATATCGAAACATTAACATGTCTCGTAGACTCGTTGAATACAGAATAAAGCATTTCGCCGAGGTGGATTAAGATATCTGTGGCACGATCGATTCGATATTGATGCCGGTGAAAAATCTCGCGTTCGCCTTATATAAAAACATATGTATTTTCGCGCGCGTGTGAAGATTTACGATGATGAGCGGCATCTCTCGCGGGATCTAAAGTGGACTCGCCTTCCGCGACAACGCGATCGACGATCTATCTCGGAAACGTATCTTCGCTTCGCCCCGTATTTGGCAAAATGGCCGGTGCCGGCCATGTCAGGCTCGCGATCGGCGTGCGACGATACAGAGCCCCGTGATATGCATAGCGATACCTATTGCGAGAACGTGCGACGCTTCCACGAGCAGTGAAGATCGGATTAGGGGGAGGGGGAGGGGGCGGGGGTGAGGGAAGAGAAAAAAAGAGTCGGTCGCGTTCTTGTTTACGTGTCGCGCACGGTGACACTCTTTATCTAATATCCCGCTCGAAAATCGGAATGTGTTGTGTTTTTTTTTTTGTCCCCTTCATCCGTCGAGTGTATTTACTTCCCGAGTCAAACAAGGCAGGTAAATACGCCGTTCAATTACGAAACAAACGGTCGACAAAAGCGAGGTCGATGAAAGATCTGTGGAATATTCATGATCCGCGTTCGGCGCGCGATTTATAACGTTTTATCTCGACGAGAGAATACCCGGCGATCATCGATGACTTCATGAGATGAAGGCGCAAAGAGGTAGGAAAAACTTAAAAGAAGATACTCCGCACCGGCGTGAATAATAAGAGGCGCGAGGTACGTGCGATGTTTTCGGAAGAAGACACGCGGGATCGGCAGAATGGGGAAGTGTACGCGCACGATGCTGGAATATTTATTTATTAGAATCGAGGTGTACGGTGAATTTATATATACGCGCGATATACGTTCTTACGAAAAATTTCTCTCCTCCTCCCGAGATGATTATCGATAACGGAAAATATTTATCGGTCTTTTCTCCCATTTACTTAGCTGCAAGATTTATTATCTATATATACTTTATCGATAAGTAGAGACAAACAAATAAGACAGGTATTCTCGTGTGTACGAGATAAAGTAAACGGTATTTATTTATCACACTCTCGTGAGGGCGAAGGGACGATAGGACGATTCAAGTTCAAGATATAGACCGGAGTTACATATCTCGAAAATGGAAAAATTTCATTTTTTATATTAAATAAAGATGTTAAATAATATTCACGGTAGCTGAAAAGTTCAATAAACCGTCGCTCTTATAACTTTAAATTTATCGTTCTTGTCGAAATTTGAGTAAACGGTAGATTTTTATTTAAAGCAAATATTTGACCATTTAGGGTCGAGGGAGTTCTCTCTTTAAGAAGCTTCCATTACGATGAGAGTCACTGAGCGTCTTGAAGAGACGATCTTTAGGCCGCGGAAACGGGCTTTTTTTTTCTTTTTTTCAATTGTCGCCACCGTGACACCGGGTCGCTCGTGTTTCGAAATTCATTTTACGTGCGGAGGCGCCGCCGCCACGAGTTTCGTTTCAGGGAAGTGTCTTTGTGACCGCGGGAGCCCCCCCCCTCGGCCCCCTCCGCTCGAAACATCTGCTCGTCGTCGAGCAGCTAGGAAGACTTTTTTTAATCGCGGGGCTTTGGCGGAACAGAGCGCGCCTTATGCCCGTAAGTACTGGAAAAAAGATGTATAAATCACGCCGTTGTGTCGTGATGCAATTTTGTATCTGACTTAATTAGTAGTAACGTAGTAACAAAAATCAGAATTGTTGAAAGAATGTATTCAGTATAAATTTATTACAACTATTACTTCACACAAAAATACTTGTAATGAAAAAAAAAAACATTCTCGAGCGAGCCCCAACGAAATCATTTTATCTCGCTTTATACGAATTATATAGATACACGTCGATATCTCGAGCTTGCTTATTGTGTAAGAAAATATTTGTTGCGACTCGTCTCTCTATCTCGGGTACACGTTTGTATTTTTGAACGCGACTCAACGATGCGTCTCGTAAACACGAAGCGAGTGGCGAAACGTAGCGGATCGCGGCGCGCTGCGCGGAGAACGCGTAATACGCTACCTATACTACTTACAAATTGCGTGCCTTCGCGTTCGCGTCGCTTGGCCGAGTCGCGTTCTCTCGCAACACGCGTCGTCGTCGGTCATCGTAGGGGCGGCTCCGCGTACGGTCCCCGAATACGGTACATCATACCGTACGTTTCGGTCGGTCGGTCGGTCGGCTTTTTCTCGATTCGGTGCTCCGCGCCGCGAACACTCCGCACTGCCACTAAATACGCCGACCGATCTCCGTAATGGATGGTTTCCTGAGCAGACGACGGTGGACATGCGAGAGAGAGCGACGAGGCGGAGAGACGGAGAAGGAAAGAGAAAGAGAGAGAGAGAGAGAGAGAAAAATCGTCTCTTGACCCGAGGGGTCTCGAGAAGGACACTATGAGAGAGTTCGCGGGAGAGAGAGAAAGAAAGAAAGCAGAGACGAGCGGTATTAGCTTGTCGTAAGGTTATCCCTTTTTTTCGTCGGAAATTATCGCGTTGCGTTTTCCAGAAATTTTCCAGCAACGATCGCTCCTTGACAGTCGCGAACAGCTGATTGTGAGATTCGCGCAATCGTGCCTCTCGCGAAAGGGATCTTATTACGAGGATTATCCGCGCGGAGAATATTCTGTCTTCATCGCCGTTGTACCTCGCTCTTTGTAGTTGATAGTTGGCCGACTGGTTTTATTGGCGGTTCTCGAGAGGTGCGAAGCCGATCCTTATTCGCGCACACGAGATTTAACGCGACTTAGCAGCGACGCGTTGGCGTCGTTCTTGACCCAACGGAACAATCGCACGGAATCGGTGAACGAACCCGGCGCGTCCGCATCGCGTAATCGCGAGATCGCACGTGAACTACTCCCCGATGCGCGTCGAATAAATTGAAGGATTAATGAGGTTTATCGGAGCGTGAATAAAAATCTCGACCTCTTTGCATAATTGTATTATATGAGAACGGCCGTCTTTTGATTAAGCATTTGGTTTTGCATCGGCGCCGTTTCTCGTCGTCCATGACTCAATAATTATCCTCATTATCGACGCACTTCTTTATCAATTTTATTTCGAATTTATCTAAATTAAGAATGCATTCTATGTGTACGTGCGTGCGTACGTGTGTGTGTGTGTGTGTGTCTGTGTTAAATGTGACATGCGCGGCGAGATGAATAAACGCGGGATTTTTTTTCTTTTTGGAACGCGTCTTTAACGAAACGCGTTTAGCGCTATCCTCTCGAATGGATTCCGGGAAAACAACAGAATGAATTACGAAAACGGCGACGCACGTGCGTCGCTTCCGGCGTCGCGGCGAATCGCGACGTACTTCCGCCGACGTCGGGGGTAACGCGATATCGCCCGCACACAAAACGGACACGTACTTTTCTGAATTACGTGAACGCATTTACAATGCCCCGATGCGAGATCGTTCGTCGATAAACAACAACCTCTCCTTGTTTTAGCTGTCGCCGAATCTTTCTGTGAAATCTCGAGAAGCGCTGACGTATATACGTGTGCGAGGCTGAAACCAATCGAATCGAATCGATCGCGCACAATCGGCGGAATGAAATAATTTTTAACCATAAAGATTTATACGCTTCAAACACCGCCAATTATCTCGTCGGGACCAATCTCGCTCGCATAGAGAACTTCTCTCCCCTCCCTCCCCTTCTCTCATTATCACACGCGGCACCTTGTTTCGAGCGATAGAATTGAAATTAGATCAAAATTGGCTCAGAATGAGCCCACATGCTACGCAAGTACCAAGACTCCTCGATGTAACGTTGCACAATGAACGGATTCATCGTTTCAGACACAGTCCGGTCGCGATGTGCCGAGGGCGTACAAACGATTCACATAGAAGTAGCGTTTTTCGTGGGAAAAACCCTCGTCGCGAGCTGGGAAAAATCGTCCCGAGTCGAACCACGTGTATCTAAATGCATCGGTGACGCGTTGATTTTCCCGAATCACGCTGCTTACAAAATCGCATTCGAACACACATGTATATTGCATAATAAATTTAGCACTCGAGGTATTGTATAATACGTTGTTTTAAGTTGAGAATCTTCTAAGCTCTTATTCGCCATAATCACAATTTAAATTTTCAAAATTTTCCCTCGGAGAGAGAGATTTTTGTTCTACGATAAATATGGCCTAGATACGATATACGACGCGCGATCTATTTTAGAAATGTTTTGGCTGTCGACGTACCTCATTCGCTCTCAGCCAATGGAAACGGCACGTATCCGCTGTCGAATCGATAAATCTTGATTCGCTTCTCGACTGCGCCCTGGCGCCAAATTATTTTCGACACAAAGCACGGCCCTTGTTTTCTCGCGATTCCATGAAATCTGTCGCATGTCCTTGTGTTCTATAATAATTATCTCATTATACGTATATCTCGAGAGATGTATGTTATTTATTAAATACACGCAATAGAATTTTTAGTTTTACGAAGATAATCGAAGATCAGAATGAAACTGTTGTCACTCTCGAGAAATTCGCAATTAATTACTACAATTTGTAATTTCACTACGATAATAATAATAGGTAGCGATAGCGATGAATGGTCGGTTTGTCTCGCTCACTTGTATGTACGTTGAATCGTGAATCAATCCGGCGCGTATCGTCGGAGGTCGGGGAATACGCTCTCTCGCGTTTAATTGTGGACGGTCGTGAGTTATTTTTGACTGTTGGTAGTGTCAAGGCGCGCGGACCTTAAGATTGGCTGTATTACGTCTGGTTGTGCGCCGCGTCGTAATATTCCATAATGTTATTATTGCATAAACCAATCCGCATCTATTCTCGTGGCGATGATCGCGAAGACGAGATCTGGAAGTAAAAATTCATCCAGCATCTGTTTCTTCGATTTTGACAATCCTACCGCGAAAAAAAAATCTCTCCGCTCTACTCATTGTCAGATGTGTCCGTTCGTTCCCGATTTTTTTTTTTTTTTTTTTTTTACGACAATCATTCTTATCCAATCGAGGTGCAAATCAGCCTGAAATTCCGCCGCGGCATGAATCGAGGACAGGTTGCCTTTTTTTCGTAACGAGGCCTTATTTATCTCCCGCGATTCGCCTCGTCGCGTCGTGTCGGACGATTGTACCGATTGCGTGTCGGAACTGGGACCACCGCGGTGTTGTGTGCAACGAAAACTGGTTTCTCTCTCTCTTTCTCTCTCTCTCTCTCTCCCCCTCTGAATGAGTAAAATACGGACGCGTTGCACTCGAGTGCCTCTCTTCTCGGTGGCGGAAAGCTGGCGGCACACGTCGAGATAAGTGTACACGCGTGCGCGCGAGTAGACAGATTCGGTAGGTAGTTGTTGCGATGTAACGAGACGCGGTGCTCTCGCGATTAAATCTGGAGATTAAGACCGCGAGGTAAATTCAACTCAATTCGCGCCGAACAAACTCACTCTTATCGCGTTCGTCGGACGTCGCTCCGCGAAAGCGACAAAGTTAACCGCGCGAGATAGTCATCTGGAAATGTGTTCGGCGAGTGTTGAAAATATATATATTCATAGGTTGATTTATGTAGAGTTCGCGCGGAAAGAGAGAGGGAGGGTGAAACGCCCCAGAGAAATTTACATTACGTCTCTCATTACAACGCGCGATGCGCGCGCGGGCATCGTTTGCACGATAATTAAGAAATTTTCCAGCTGCCATTAATATATAAGCATATATAGGGTAGACGCGATACGATGTCGATGATGTACCATCGCCGGTTAACAATCGCCCAAGGCGAGTTTCGTTGTTGCCGCGTTTGTATTACGTTACGTCACACTTTACACACCTGCGGGTGCTCGAGGGGTCCGCTCGGCAGCGGTGTAAAAACGCGACTAACATCGTTACGTTTCCCCTGCATCCATTAGCATATCCGATTCGCAATCCCCGCTCGTGGAACGAGATAATTAGAAAAGATTGCGC
Organism: Lasius platythorax; assembly: GCA_963971435.1. Lineage (NCBI taxonomy): Eukaryota > Metazoa > Arthropoda > Insecta > Hymenoptera > Formicidae > Lasius > Lasius platythorax. The sequence continues at coordinate 2,731,177 of OZ020538.1, read as the reverse complement.
GTTCGTCTCGCACGCGGGGTCAAGCAACACCTCGAGCGAGCGCGCAAGGATGTCGGGTTTTTCTGCTTAATTTCCGCGCCCCCGTTTCCCCTTCCGCATATAAGGCTTGTAATTTCTGTTCGATGAATATCACCCGGTCGTAAAAAAAAAGCGTTGCGCTTACCGATCCTTGATCGGAGGCGAGTGCTTCGCGTTGTAACGCGATTGACGCGTCCTCGACGACGAAGGAGTCCAATCGTTAACGCAGGTTCTTGGAATTTTTAAAATATTTTTTAAGCGATAACGACAAATTTTGAAAATGATTGATGTTGGAAAAGGCGAGATTCTTGGAATGGACAACGAAACGCAAACGTTCGCCGTCGATCGATCGATCGATCGCGTTGCAGTGGCGGATAATAATCCCTCGCGCATGCCACGGAAGGGAAGGACGTGTTCGTGACACGATCCGGACCCTTCTCTTGAGTTGGGTTCATCGCCGATAAAATCTCACTAAGCCGCGGACACGGAGATCCTCGTTTAAGAAGAAAAATCTGGTAGTCTCGTCGTGCGTCGTTATTCGATGGCCGATCGAGATTAAGAGCGAAGGCACGATCTCCGAAGCAGAACGGTCTCATTATTTCGTGGCAACGACTTCCACCGGCGATCATTACGCTCCGTAATGATGATTAATGAACGGGGGTTTACGCGCTTTATCGTATTTAGAAAACATTGTAGTATACGAAGAGAGAGAGAGAGAGGGAGAGAGACGCGCCGACATTGTTTCCACCCGTGGCAAATCACGAATCGTTCTTACGTCGCATAAATTAATACCTTAATCGCTCCGTGATTAACGCGATTCGTTTCGTATGAAATTATGAGCGCTCGATGCGTAACGTAGCTGAAAGTATCTCGCGTGAGCGCTTTCCTGATACTTTTTTTTTCTTTTTCAAATACACGCGTAGATGAACTTACAATTTCTACCGACTTGGTGGTAGCTCATAAAGACACAACGTTCGCGTAATAAAATTTCGAAAGTAAACATTCTCGAACACAAAACGGAGCGCCGAAGACCGCGCCGAACTCACAGATGTCTTCTCCTTACAAGCTCAAGTTCTCCCTTCTCTCCTCCATTGCGCTCCCTTCTCGATGCATTTCTGGGAAGCGTTACGGAGAAGTCGGTTGCGGACCCTTTTGTTTACCGACTATGAACGTCGCGTAGTTGTAACGTAATTGGCGGAACAAGCGCAACGAGATGTCCAGAGATTGATGAGTCTTTTTCTTTTCTTCGAGATTCGTAGTAGCTGAATTGCGCACTGCCGTAATTACAACTTTCGCGATATAATACTTTGTCGAGTGTATCTATAAGAATTATTTAGCAAAAAAAAAATATTTTTTTTAAGCAGTTGCATAAACATTAATTGAGAGATTTATAAATCAATTATATAATATAATGAATATAATTATATATAATTATATATAAATTATATATATTAATATAATTTTATAATATAAAATATATATAGTATATATACATATATAGTGACGAAATATATATATATATATATATATATATTTGCTAATAATAGTGACGAAATATATATATATATATATATATATATTTCGTCACTATTATTAGCATATTAGCGTCACTTGAGCGATTCATCTTGGATATATTTTTATTCGTCTATCTCTCTATCTTAGCTTTCAACTACTCAGTCTTTTTATGCTTACACTTAATCCTAAATGCTACCTAGCTCTTTTTCACGCTACCACTTAAGGCTTAAAGAAAACGGGACGTGGGACCGGAGAGCCGTCCGCTCTCTTAATCGCGGCGCTCCGCAGCCGCGAGCGGTCGCTATTATTATGTGGTCAACCTATTAGGGACTCGCATTATCAGGTGTCTGTGAAGTTGGCACGACGTTCTACGAATTTCAAAAAAATACTAAGAGTTCTATTAGCATTTTTTATAGTTCTACAGTTCCTGATAAAAATTAAAAAGAATTTCGCATTTCTTATATTAAAAAATTGAAATTGAAAAAATGCGCTAACTTCATAGAACTATGAAAAGTGCTATTAGAACTCTTGATATTTTTTTCGGAAAAATTCGTAGAACGTGGTGCCAACTTCACAGACACCATAATCAGCCCCCGGTGAGTAGATGCATATAAGGTCTGCCTTCCTCCACCCGCCGTGCTGCTGAGGCAAAGGTTCCACGATTTATCGCGCATCCGCGAGTGAATGTTCTTTATAATAGCGGCTACAATAGATTTTACGACGTACGTTCGTTAAGCAAACGCGGCGAAGAGATATGGAAGCTCTTTTCCTTTTTTTTTTTTTTTCGAACCTCAATTATCCCTTTTCCAAACGCGTGCGACTTAACGACATATAAATTGAAGATATATTATAAAAGTGATTATAAATCGAAACACCGGAGGCAAAATACGAGCTCTAATCTCTTGTAGAATTTTCTTTCATTATAGTAATCCGCCGAGGATTACGATTGCGGTCGCGCGTGCGACACGTTTCGCGGTCGGCGCGTTTGCGGTGGTTTCGCCAGCTTACGTATATATCCAGTCTACGCAATCACAAGGGGAGAGGAGGTATTAAGGCGAGGAAAGGCCTAGATGGGAATATACGGGGAGGGAGAAAGGAAGGAAGGGGGCGACGAGCTATCGTCAAATCGTCACCGCGTCTCGGCACGCGTCTCGTGCGCAGCCGGTGCCTCGCAGCTCGACAGAATCCACCTGTCGATGAAAGAAAGAGGAGAGAAAAAAAGTATCGTGAGGCGTTCGCTCTCTCTTTTTCCTATTTCGTTCGTTGATACGTTCGCTCTCAACCACCGAGCGCTTACGAGATGTTGTAACCGCGTTGAACAAATAACCTGTTACGTCGTTTCACGGTTTCTTCGCCCCGCGGTGTATAATTCTGCCCGTCTCGTTATGACGGTGCCCTTGACGCTTTTCGTCTCCCGCTCGTTCTCTCTCTGAATCGACGAGAGAGAGAGAGAGAGAGATGGAGAGAGAGAGATTGATTGATTGATTGATCGATCGACCGATCGATCTTTATTAGCTTTCTCAGCTATTTGTAATTTACATTAATTATAACATATTCCTTTAACTCGCTTAAACGCTTCAAATGTTTTATTTCGTCTCATTTCAGCTGGTAAGGCATTATACATTTTCACTCCTTCATAAATCATACTCTTCTGTGCACTCGTAGTTCTGCGAAATTGCATTACAATGTCCCCGGCTTGTCGTGTTTGTCTTTCACTCTCATTTCCTACTATTGTTAACCTATTTCTTAGTTGATCCGGTAAGATATTCTTTAAAATCTTAAAAATAAATATACACACATTATAATATAGCCTCTGTCTTAAGCCTTGTGTCCACGATGCTAAAATTGGGTCCGAGTTCTCGGACCGAGAAATGTGTAGCCAATAAAATTGCCGCTTTTCCGTAAAAGTTGCAAATTGATTGGCTACACATTTCTCGGTCCGAGAACTCGGACCCAGTTTTAGCATCGTGGACACAAGGCTTTATGGACATAAACTGCAGCGCTTACAGCATACGGTCCACTTTGGTATGTCTATCACATTGTAATATGACAAAACCGGGCCATTATCATGGCCCGGTTTTGTGCTTTTTGCAGATAGAGAAAGAGATGGAGAGAAAGATGGAGAGAGAGTCGGAGAAAGAGATGGAGAGATCAGAGATGGCGAGATCAGAGATGGCGATGATAGAGATGATGAGAAAACAGATAGAGAGAAGAGAGATAGATGCGGAGAACGACTTGGAGATAATAGAGATAATGAGAAGAGAGGTTAAGAGAAGAGAGGGAGTGATGAAGAGAGAGGGAGAGGGAGAGGGAGAGGAAGAGGAAGAGGAGGAGGAGGAGAGAGAGAGATGGAGAAAGATGGAGAGGGAGGGAGAGAGAGAGACGGAGAGAGAGACGGAGAGAGAGACGGAGAGAGAGACGGAGAGAGAGGGGGGGAGAGAGAGGGGGAGAGAGGGGGGGAGAGAGACGGGGAGAGACGGGGAGAGAGAGAGGGGGAGAGAGAGGGAGAGAGAGAGGGAGAGAGAGAGGGAGAGAGAGAGGGAACGAGAGAGGGAACGAGAGAGGGGACGAGAGAGGGGACGAGAGAGGGAACGAGAGAGGGAACGAGAGAGGGAACGAGAGAGGGAACGAGAGAGGGAACGAGAGAGGGAACGAGAGAGGGAACGAGAGAGGGAACGAGAGAGGGAACGAGAGAGGGAACGAGAGAGGGAGCGAGAGAGGGAGCGAGAGAGGGAGCGAGAGAGGGAGCGAGAGAGGGAGCGAGAGAGGGAGCGAGAGAGGGAGCGAGAGAGGGAGGGGATGGAGGAGGTGAGGAGGGGGGGTTATATAGTGATGGGGGAGGAGATGGAGGAGGAGGAGGTTGAAAGTTTTGGGGATGCGAAGAGTAGGGGAGTGTGAAGGGGAGGGGGTGAAGGAGGGAGAGTTGTTGGATGAGTAGAGGGGTGGGGAGGGGGAGTGCGCGCAATCACTGAACAACTACTTGTAGACAAGCGGAAGCGGCGCGATTTCCGATACCCTCCCGAGGCTCGTCGTTCTCCGCTATATCCGGTCGCGGATTTCATGCGCGCGAAACGATAATTATTTTTTCTATCTTTGCGCCTATCTCTCTCTCCTGAATCAAAGTACTCCTTACATATCCTCTCGCGTTCGAAAAAAATTTAATTAATACAGCATATTAATAAGCATCCGGTTAGATTCGTGTGTATTTCTAGCAAAGTTCCCTAAACTCCGTCTCTCTCCTTCTCTTTATAGCGTCTATTAAGACGGCGTGATTCTTCGAGTATAAAATGTAATCGGCGCGTTTCTGTATTACGGAGAGCTTGAGATTCATTAATTTCATGTCGGTGTATCCTTCTTTTGCGATATATTATCTAATAAACCGCGAATAAAGTCATCATTCTCGTTTTACTTATCTACCACGAAACGTTATATGCGGCGAGCACGTATGCGGCAATTAGCGAATTCAGATTACAATCCGATAAATCAGTAAAGTGCACGTGTCCAGCATGTTATGTACGGCACAATCAGTCTCATCTATTCCATTTCTGTAAGTCATTTGGCTCCCATAAATATTGACTCGCATGTAATTATGACGGCGCAAAATTTTATCTCGCGATATATACTTGCTGCATCGCGTATATATCAAAGTTATTTTATTATTGCGCCTCTCGTAAGCTGAGATGTACGCGCGCGATTAAAGCTGATCGCAAAATAAAAATGTACATTTTCTTGTTTATATTTACAACGTCATCGCATCACGATTTATACGGAAATCTTTCCGTTTTATATAACTGTTCACTATTCCGTATAACATATTGCAACCATTCGTAATTAAATATTATTTAACCAAAAATTGTGCACGTAAAAACGTGCGTGTAATGAGAATCTCTTCCTAAATTGTATTAGAAACATTTCTCGAACAATCGTCGATTGCGCAATCAATATATGTCAGTCGATTGAGATTCTATTCTCGATGAGATAGCGAGAAGCTCGATCAATTTCAGCGAACGCCTATTCGAGATGATGTATGTCCACCGAACACGTCGAACATAATTAAGAAAAGCGAGCGTGGGTCGAACGTGTGAAACGTTAGACGGGATTACTGAAGACGGAAATGTGCGGGCAAACGCGGGACGATCGTGGCTTTAAAAAGATTAGCGGCCGGTTAACCGCGAGCGAACGTGACGAATTTACGCGCGCCGCTTATTCCGACAAATTCGCAATTTCGCGGCCAGTCCAAGTTCGACCGGGAAACGGTACGACGCGGTAGGAATAATATCGATAATACTGGTTCGCTTCGACGGATATTTCGGATGCTAACTCCGTGCCAGACGCGCTATCGTTCGGGCTCGTTGCGGGGGGAAAAAATTTTGGCCCGCCGCCTTAAAATCTGATTTTTTCAAGCTGTGTGTGTCGGGTGATAAATATTAATTTAATTGATATTATAATAATATTAATTTTGATATTAATATAATATATATTGACATTGATATATAATTTAATTGATATTGATATAATATTAATTAATATTAAATTAATTTTAATTGATATATAATTTGATATTAATTGATAATATTAATTGATAATAATATATAATTGACATTAATATATAATATATAATATATTGATATTAATATTAATATAAATATTGCTTTAGTAAATATTGTTCAATATTTCTTTATTTTAATTTTAATTTTTTAATTTTTAATTTTAAAGATTGTTATTCTCATATTTTTCTCTTAGCATCTTATTTTGCGTCTTTTGCTGATGTTAGTAATTGTAATCATATTATTTGTGCTAAAGGGATCTCTTTTTCCCGTTTATACATAAATAAATTTCAAAATATTTTAATATTGTTTATTATTATTTTAATTAAAAAAATGAGCGCGCAGTGTAAACTGTTGGATTCCTCGCTAGTCTTCCGCTGATTAAAGAGGAGGGCAGTCCTAATGGACTCGCGCGCGCAATTTATCATCCGGAATCGTGATTCCGCGTAGACGACTCGGGGACGCTCGATCACGCTTCGTCCTCGTTAATAGACAGTTTTCGCGGTATACTTCGCGACAATGTTCCCGCGTTTGATACGTGTCAGGCATGATTTACGCTCATTGTACACGCGACTCGAACGTTTACCATATCCGCGCTATTTTATTGCAAAAACTTTGTAATGCGCGAGCGTTCTTTAATCGGCGTGAAGCGCGCGCGCGCGTAGGCAGGTATTTTTCTTCTTAGAATCCATTTCTCAAAGGCATGTGTGTGTCCGTACGCTTTCGTGACTATATATATAAATACATACGCGTGTATCTGGCGGTTATTAATAAATTTCGCGGCAACGGCCAGTACACAGTGGCCGTCACAAATATCGTAATGTCACGACGCGCGTCAAAAGTCGGGGGATATATCGACGCATTAAAACGCAATATTTATACGCGTTGACGTAGGACGAACGCACGCGGCATGTAAAATGCTCCGTTTATATCGTTTTAATATTATTCCTCAACCTTCGGAGATATCAAAAATTCAATGCCGAATGTATTATTCATAAGGAGAGGCAACGCCCGCGTCATTTATGTATTTTATATTTTTTCACAATTCGACAATGTAATGCTCCAGCGTAGGTATCTGTAGTAATAATCTATCGAGAGAAGAGCCTTTTTTGATCGCAGATCTCTTGTTTTCAGAACTCTCTCGCGGTTGTTACAAAGTCGAGCAACATGTGCAAGGTGAGAAGATGGAAGCTTCGAGTATCTTACAACGGGACGAAGCCTGGACCAGTATACCGAAGGAAGACGTTCGTCATTTCCGCGACCGGTGAGTTCTTATTTGCACAATTTGAATAGAATTCTGTACCGCAGTCTGTTTTCTCTTTGCCGCGATTATCGAGCGATTTAGCGGTGTGCTTTGTGCGCCAAGAATGAACCGTGTAACTGGCTTTTAACGGGCATTATCGTTAATTCGATCGCGCGACACGGTCGTTAATAAGATATATCGCCGCATATAAGAAACCGGATAAAGAGAACGATCTCGTCCCGTACTAAAAAGTCTTCCAATCTCTCCCTTCGGAGCAAAATTCTGTAAATCATGAACAAACGATCTTGACTCGAAGTAAAAATCCACATTGCAAGATATAACAAGGTTGTCGCGTTTAGACTCGAGAACTTTATAGAGAATATATTGTTTGTGCGTATGCTTGGCGAAAAAAGAAATTGAATTTTAATTTCACGAAAGAAAGGGAGTTTTACAATCGTGAAGAGCGTTCTCGAGCGACACTCGACTTTACACTCGACATAACGAAGGGTGGATAGAGCGAGAGGGAAGATTCCGCGCTGGAGAGGAGGAGAAGGTTGTATGAAGGAAGGAGAGAAACGTTCATTATTCTATTCCGGCGAAGCGAGGCCGGCAATCTGGTCTTATAAAATAAACCACTCTAGCTCGCTGCTCGCGGTCGGCGCGATGTGTCAAATAAATCGTAGCTTGCTTCTTACAAGCTTACTTGCAACTTTACTCCTACCTCCTACCTTTCTCTCTCTCTCTCTCGAACAGTCCTCCGAATCTCTCGCTCGCTCGTCTCGCATTCATGAAATAAATCCTTCGCGAGTACTTTGACGCGTCTCTACTCAAGGGAAAGGGAAGGAGATCGAGAGAACGAAGAGCCGAGAAAACTCAATGTGTGCAATGCGCTGCACTACCGTATACACGAATCTTATTATTCGAGGATCTTTGCATCGCGAGATGTCAGTCATGACTTTGACTTTCGCGCGGGTAACGCTTAAGTCATGCTTACTCAACTATTGCTGGAAGGAAATATTTAGAGAGATGAGTGTAATTAAGAATATGTATATTTTAAAGAGGATTTCCTCTCGAAGGAAAAAGAAAACATTTAAATTTACAAATTTGATTCAACAAACTTTTGACAGGTTTTTCCAAGGATAATTTATTTAGAACTCGAGCTCTATATCTTCGATTGATCGTTTGAAATCGGTATAAGTACCATTCGGCATAATGAATCTCATCTCGCAAGAGAGTCTTTTTGTCTCTGGAAGAGATGTTAATCAGCAATTTCGCCAGAGATAGCGTGGGTATCACCGGATGCGAGACAAACTCATGCGAGCCACGCGATCGCGGACAATACAAGCGGGGCAAAGAAACGCTCGTGTAATTCATCTAGCGTGTATATTATCGTTCGCGCGGACCTGCACGCTCGCGGCGTTTTACTCGTGTAAACACCGGAAGCGAACACTGTTACTCGCTTTATGATTCGTTCGCAATACAATCTCTCTCTCTCTCTCTTTCTTTCTTTCTCGCGATACTTTTAGTCCATCCAGCCCGCGTCGACGACTACCGGTTTGTAATTCACGAAAAATCCGACGCGATAAAAAGTAACGTTTTATTTTCGTGCCGAGGGGGAGAGAAGTCTTAGAGAGCTTCTCTCTCAAATTCGTTGCTCAGAGTTTTATTCTACGACAGCGCCAACTCGGTCGACCTACCTACCGAGAGGGGATTAAGTACTCTGAAACACCATTATTCTCTATGAAATGTTTGGTGTGTCGTTAGCTAAAAATGTGCGCGGTAAATGATCACGGAGCTGCCAACGATTTACTCCGGACGATAATCTGATTCATCGTCGGGGGAGAGAGGGGGGCGCGTTTCTAGATTTCTCCCTCTTTCTTTCTCGGTTGCTCATTCGCGCGCGCGACGGCGACGTTCCTTTTCTCGATCTGGAATTTGGATTAAAGGAGCTCGAGACTCTCGCGGCCGTCTCGAGACACGCGAGGGAAGAGATTAAGTAAAGCCGGAATAAATTACCTCTCCTTTCTCCCGCCTGCTAAATAAGCCGCCTAGTCTGGCCGGGGAACGTGTAGGGGATGAACTCTGCTCGCGTCTTGCACGCGTAAAGAGCTCATCGAATTAATCGCTCGGTTCTTTCAGTCAGTCTACCGAGTGTGAAGCTCCACGCACACAACTTTTTTTTTTTTTACATTCGAAGTTATACCTGTTATAATCTAACCTTCGGAAAGCGATCGAGATTCACGAAGACGGGGGAAAGTCGTCTGCCGTATCGCGCTAAGATCTTTCTTCCAAATTAATTAGTCGAGCAATTAACTGATCGTCTTGCCGCGCTTCCTAATAATTATCTACGCGCTCTCTAATTATCGATGGCGGTGAGAAGGAGAGGCTCTAAAGCCAGATAATAAAACGAAAACGAGAAAGGACAGCCATTAAATCGTCGTTTCATCTTCAAGATTAAGGTTCAAGGAGCTATTTAGTTATTTAGTCAGAGACTTTTATATATCTTCTCGACTATGTTGCGTTAATTTATCGTTTATCTAAAATATACTTGAAATTTGTGATATCATCGACAGAGGGAGAGAAAGAGAGAAAATGATGATATATAATGGAAGTTTTCCATTACGCCGACATCGTATTTGGTTCGCGCGCCTGCAAGACGCATCGATCACATCGGGAAATAAATGGCACGAGTCTGCTTAATCGACCAACGAGGCAATACCAATTAAAGTTGCATTCCCGAACGATGTCCTCCAGCACTCGCATGTACGCACGCGAGCAAAACCTATCGATAAACATCGCGCGCGTCATCGCTCCGTTCCCTAGCTACTTCCCGATGATGCCGATGATGCATTTTCATGCATTCCCGCGATATATAGCTACCAGCGTTTCGGTCGTTACGTCCCGTAATGCGTTTGCATCGTGCGTTTAATCAATCGCGTTTATAATTGACTACATTTATTTAGTTAATTTAATTTAATTTATTTAATTTTTAATTTATCAATTATTGATTATTTAATTTTCAATTTATCTAGTTTATAGTATAGATGTAAACATCGATGTTTCTCGATATTTTTCCAATTTGTCATAATTGTACGCGAAATAACTCACGTTCGTTCGAAGAAAGTGCGTTTACTAGAGAACGAATAAAGAGAACTTTGCATATAAATTTCGATAGATCGCGAATCGCGCGTAGCAATTTTCGCTCCACGCGAGATTACTCGTCCAATTCGAGCTTTTCGCCCACGTTCGTCTCGCGTCCGTATCTTTATCTTACAAGTACGGAGCAGTGTACTCACCGTATTGCAACGTTCGCGATCTCCTTTCCGAGAAAACTCCTTCGACGGCGTCTCGAAAAACTCTCCCCCGTCCTCTTCGTCGGCTGCTCCTGTCTTTGCGATGCTTCTGGCGCTTCTGGCTTTTCTCAATCCGCTCTCAGGAAACCAGGCTTTCTCTCTCTCTCTTTCTCTCTGTCTCTCTCTCTCACTCTGCACCCAGCAGCGGCAACGCACGACCGTGGATCTCGAGGAAGGATTGAGAACGAAGGAAAAAAAAAAAAAAGAGGGGGTGGTGAAGAAAAGCTACGCTATAGAGTCACCGCCGAGACGAGACAGATTCGCGTCCGTCGCGGAACGAACGGGAGCTCTTGTGATTCACTGTACACGCATTCCCGCTGTTATTTCAGGCCGACGGCGGCGCGTCATTATAGATCCTCCTTCGCTCCTCTTTTCCACCCGCGTTCCATCCTTCGTCTTTTCCCGAACTGTCCGCGCGCGTTTCCGCGGCGATTTCTTCAAAATTCGTCCTCCGTCCACGAGTGTCCTCTCTCGTCCTTGACGTTTCTCAAAATCCCATCACTGAACACCGGAGAGAGTCAGTCTATCCATTCACTAACACCGATCACCCTCGGAAGACTATCCGATTTCTTCTTTTTTTTTTATTTATTTTTTTTATTTTTTTCACTACTAGTATCGCGCTCGAGATTGCACCGATCGATACACGGGATCGACTCCGGTGGTGACTCTTCGGCAACAAGCGCTCGTGGTGCGGATCGGATTCGAGAAACGCGCGTCCGGCCGCTCGCGGTGCTCGCTGCGCTCTGCGGGCTTCTCTCTATCTCGTCTGTGAGGCGCTGCGGCGTCGCGGCGGCGACACTGACGGGACAGGCACCACTCCGATAGGAGAGGATGTGCACGAGGAAAGCTCGGGGCGAAGTGCCAGAAGAGCCGTTTGCTTGAAATAACCGCTCGTCCACGCTCGCGTTCCCTCCGCAACCCCTCGTAGGGTCTATCGGTCTTTCTCTCTCTCTCCCTCCCTCTCTCTCTCCCTCTCTCTCTCGTCCAGTCTCCCCACTACTCGACCAAGTGCTCCGATAGATCGCCAGCGAAACTCCCGACTTACCCCACTACTCCGACGGCACCTTCTTCCTTCTCGTTCCCTTTCTAACGCCCCGCGTCTGCTCTCTCTCCTCTCCTCTTCTCTCTCTCTCTCTTTCTCTCTCCTTTCATCTTCTCTCCTCTCCTCTCTTCTCTTTTCTCCTACCCGTCACCCGGGTTCGTCGCATCGTGCGTGCGTCGCTCGTACGCACATGTGTAGTACGCGTGAGATGCAGTTTTCGCGCCATTCCAAGAGGCGCGAAAGCAAAGACGAGAGAGAGAGTCTTCTCATTTCTCATGCGCTCGTGTAATTGTAAAAATTGTAATTAATCTGAAATTTTGGCCTTTCTTAAAATAGGCGGAAAATGTGCCCCCCGCCAGATGTTTGGGTAGATAAATGAGGGAAAAATGATTTCCGTCTCTCTCTCAAACAAACATCTCTCCAAGTACGATCCGAACACTTTGAAAGAATGCATTTCACGGAAAGGCATCCTTTTTCATTCTGTATCGAAACAATCGCGTGAATCGCCACTTTGCAGGTAATTTCGACGGCTCCATGGCCGTCATCTTGCTAGGCCGACCCTATTTTTCTTTCGTCCCCTCGTGCCACCGTGTCCGGAACACACATTCGGGACATGTGTTGCCCGAACGTCGACCACCTTTTTCGTTTCCCTCGGGACATCCAACACACCATGAACGGCTATGGTAGAACAGCCGAGATTACCAGCCTTTCCTTTCTCTCTCTCTTTCTCTGTCTCTGTCTCTGTCTCTCCGTCTACGCGTCTCCCTTTTCCACCCCCTGGCGATGTCTGTCTCCGCCCGTTATTTATAGAAAGCCACGATGACTCGCCTAATCGTAACGACCTCACGGCACAGACTTCACGGATACCTATTATTATCCAGTCGAATTAATGAAACTCGCTCGTGGCAATCGTCAGCCGTACCAATTTATATTTGCCGTTTGTAGAAAGGGACTCGCGTCGCTATTCGTGTGCATTCCGTTCGCTCCCTATTTATATTTAACCCCTTCTGATATATCGGATCGCTGATATACTTTTGCGCGGATCGCACACTTTCATCCGCCTTCGCGCGTAATGCTTAATCGACGGTGTCGTTAATGGACCGCTCGCGTGCATCGCGAGATAATTCGTCGCACCGGGGGCTCGTTTGTCTCCCGTGCGAACGCCGTAATTCTCCCTCTTTCTCGCCGGAATGATTCATTGATTTATTTTTATAGTTTAATGCTAAGTGGTGGCGCGCGCCCGCGCCCGCAACGCGGCGCATACCTAAAGATTTATCTAGGACACGCTGAAAGCAAGGGCCTTTGTCACGTCACGTACCTTCTAAATATAAAATCTTTATAGCGCCCCGTAAAAGCGGGATCTCTCCCGACCCTTTCGGTTACAATACGGAATCGTATCCACGCGTCCTGAGTGAATCTACGAAGGTGCGAAGGCCTCTCCGAGGACGAGATAGAGAGAGAGAGAGAGAGAGAGAGAGAGAGAGAGAGCCATTATACAGCGCAATTTTATACGTATCTCAAGGCTTTAAAGAAACTCCAACAAAGTATCGATGATCGATGATATCGATCGTTAGCTTCAATAAGTATGCCCCGTCGCGAGATCTGTATCGCGTAACTCGCGTTTGTTTGCTCTACCTCTTCTGGTACGAGGAGTCGAGATCGTTATTCACTGCGGATTATCCGGCTAATTAGTACGTGTCGGTAGATGCGAGCGTACGATAGGACGCTGCCCTCTCGCTGTCAAGCTCGTCTCGCTGTCACTGATGGAAAACACCTTAAATCTTCTACCGCCGCTCGCGGGCTCTCCTCGGAAACGAATTAGCCGCTCGTATGTATAAATAGTCACCGGTAATGCGAGAGAGAGAGAGACGCTTGCAAACCGCGGAATGCGTATCGCACGCGGGTTGGTTACCACAGAAGTACGAAGTTATACGGCTGATAAGTTACAATTTATAGTCGCGGACTAACAGACGTAGATAATAGCGTTCTTTTTATAATGAAACATTTTTAGTCGCACGCGCGCGAGAAAAGGGACATCGCGCGACAAATTCGAACGAATTCCGTCCACGTGGAGTATTCTTGATTTACCGCGGAAAGAGCGCTTCTTCGAGCGAACAGAGCACGAATTATGAGGGACGGAGAAGAGGTGTGAAGTCGCGTCGAGGGAGCGTCGAAACGAGCGCGGATGACGGAATTATTATTCTCGACCGTCTATCTCTCGTTTTCTCGGCAGCTCTCTCCGTTCTTCCAACAAGGTAGCCTTGTTACAGTTCCGTGTATGGGGAGCCTAGCGGAAGCATCTGTTTGTCCGAGATTCAGTAAAAGATATATAGAAATTGTAAATTTTTACACTGAATGTTTGAACAGTATATATAGAATTTTATATCTGAAACATTGTAATCAAAGAAAAATTCTTGAAAGAGAGAGAGGAGAGAGAAGAAGTTTGCATAAGATTATTTCGCGATATATCTCGTAGCGCTGAGCTTGCTTGCGAATAATATTTTTCGAGATACTAAGAGATATTTAGTTTAAAAAATATGCAGTTATGACTAACTGACATTCCAGTTGACGAGATAATCGTTCTTGAAGATACAAAGAGAATTTTATACTTCGTTATCATGGCGCTGAATCACGCTAAATATCACTTGAGAATAATGTTCTTTGAGATGCTAAATGGTATTCAGCACGATAGATTTATTCGCGATAGAGCCGTCGCACTGTCCGAGAGAATCACGAAGAAGCAGACTCGGGGAGCGAATGAAAATCTTTCGTCGCAATTCTGTCATGAAATTCCTTCCCGGTTGTCATCGGTCGAAAACCATGAATTGTCTCGCGACTCTTGCCGGGAATACTAGTCCCGTTATTCGTCAGAGCTTCCTCCGATTTTTATTTTTTCCAATGACAGACGAAAGAGGCTCGATAAAATGTGACTTGTCTCTATTTGTCGTATATATTTTTTTCCTGTTAAATATTCTTCTACTTTTATAAAGTTCGAGTGAAATTTTTCTATGAAATTTAACGCGAAATAAAAAACGCTGTTATTTATTTCGTATCTCTCGGGAAACTCGATGTTATAAAACACGAGAAGAACATAATGGCGCGCAATCAGCGACTCGGTTTCGACCGTAGTCGTAACGAGCAAATCGTAACACACGTCGTGTAAATTTAGAACATTGTTTTCCGGCCGAGTAAATTCCATCAGTGAGTAATCACTTCCTAAATCCGGCCTCGCTAATTTCGACGATTTTCTCGCCGTGCCACGATAACTACGCAGAGAATCGACCAGTGTTTGCGGTGTTAGCATGCAGCGAATGCAATGTTGTAATACGATCGAAAAAAAATTTACGGATTGAAAGAATTCTTAAGCCTTTGAACAAGGGTAGTTTTTTATTACACGAAGGGGTACGTAAAAATACGAACATTCGTTTCGGCAAAGGGAGAACGTGTAAGTCGTGTGCGTAATCGCGTTTCTTCGCGATGCGTTTTGTACGGGAACGCTTTTATTATTATTTATTTATTTCTTAATCCATGCCTTGCGACTTTGAGTGGCTTCCAGTTTATACATCTGTAATTTGTATGTATAAGTGTGAATAAGTATTATTAAGTGTTAGGTGTAAGAGTTTACACGTTTAAGTTGAAAGTTACAAATTAAAAGTTAAAGTTATAAATCAAATCAAAGAAATAGATAAAATAAATCAAATCAAATAAACTTTAAGGCTTATCATTAAAAAATTAAAATTGAAATTAAAAATGAAAATGAATGAATGAAAAATGAAAATGAAAAAGAAATGAAATGAAGTGACGTTGCAATTGAAATTGAAATTAAAAATTGAAAACTGAAATTAAAATTAAACTAAATCGAATTTAATTTAATTTAAATTAACTAAACGAAACGGAACTAAACTAAATGGAACTAAACTAAACTAAACGGGGAACGCGTTTATTATTAACTCTTTTGGATCGACACGTATATATCTCTTTGAAGAACGCGGTCTTCGGCGGTGGCATAACAGACCAAATAGCGGTTCCAGGTACTGTTTGCGCGAAAAAGCTCTGCCTGCATGGATTCTTTTTAACGCCTCGCTAAAGTCATAATATTCGCGGCGCAAACGAGAGCAAACGGATCGAAGTCTCGTCGTTTTCTCAGAAGAATGTCAATAACGGAGATGATTTTTTTAAACAGTTAATCTTTGAATTACAAGCAAGTAATTATATGCAACTACGCTTTCGATTGACTATTTATTGAAGATAAATTTTCTCACGTTAATGTGATCCCATATTTTCTTTCAAATTTTCTGGGAACTATAACGAATGAATGTCCCAGTTGTAACCGCAAGCGTCGTTGCGTGAAATAGTTTCCTGCTCTTCGTCCGCGTGCAATGGACCAGTACGAGTTCACATGCACCCGCTCCATATATGCCGTATGCGATGCACCTGAATGAGGATGCTGAGGATGGAAGGAGGGAGAGAGAGAGAGAGAGAAGGATGGGGGGGAATGGAATGATGACTTATTAAGGACAGAAGGCAGAGAACTCGAGTGATCGTGGAAATATCGACACATGCACTTTGATCTTCTCCGAAACTTATGATCTCGTACTTTTATATAAGAATAAAAATATAATTTAAAAAATATATATCAATTGTAGATATACACACGCACACAATTAAATGTAATATCGCGTTGTAACTTCTCTTAGTACGTTGTACGCGGACGATCACGTTTTTCCCATAGCGCTCGTGCGCCATGATGCCACCTGAAGGTAAACGACGCAGGTAGTATAGTACGCGGGCAGGCCATTAACGATGGGAGGAAGCAACGGGTAAGACCGGAAGCCACGCACGGAGATGTGACTTGCGAGGTGTGTGCGATGCCCTCTCGTTCAGGCCTCCGCTCGGTCTTGACGAGTAACTCGTGTCGACGACGACGACGACGACGACGACGACGGTCAACAACCGAAGATATCGAAGCGTCTATTCTCGTGCCTCGCTCGTTCATCGTACGATGAACCGCGAGACGTTCGCGCGCCTAACCGAAGAAAATGCACGGCAAACCGGATAATATTGACATGAATTTTAAATTCGAGGGGGCCCGGAATTATATGCCTGTACCCGTGCGAGAGACGCGCTCTGTCCGTCTCCCTCTTTCTCCTTACGCGCGATTTGCCATGCGGAAACCACGCTGCAGAGCCATTGACGAAGACGTATCGCTTCCGGTCGTGCTTCCAGAGTTTTTTTTTTTCACCGCAAAAAGAACAGTTGCCTCGCTCGCGAATGTTACGTGCAAATTTTTTCACAATCTCTCGACATATTTTTTTATCTATTTTTTATATATATATATTTGCATTTCATAGTAGGATGATGAAATTAATTGTACGAGAAGAGGGAACAGATTCGTATAAATGACGTTAATTCAGGGCAGCAGCAAGAAAATTTCAGGACGCATCTCTTCTCGTTTTCCAATTAAGTATGCACGCATATTTCTTAGGCCGGCATATACGTGTGCTGTTTGGTAACGATTCTTCAAGATGTTTCGTCCAATTTTCACGGTGCGCGAGCGTGGGATTTGGTGGGTGTGTCGAGACCTGCCGAGGTTGAAAAAAGTTTCCCCCATAAGAGAGTTTTCGGGTGAAGGCGCGCTGGACCAACGCCGCTGCCCCGGATACACACCGGGCCGGAAAGAGATCCCTCATTGCGGCGTTCTTTCCCGAGAAAGAGATGCGAGGAAAAATGAGAAAAAGACGAAGGATCGACGATGAATGGGCCGTTTCTGGAATCTTTTTAGCCTTCAGAAAAGTTAATTGATCGAGAAAAGAATTAAGTAGCACAGAGTAAAGAAATTAACGTGCGATCTTGATGCTAATTGAATCCATCACTGCTATCGATATTCCCGGAGAAACTTTATCGCTCGATTGCTGTGACCAACGATAGGACGTAACTGTGAAAACACGTCGCCTGTCAAAACCTTGTCGTCGCCCGGATAGATTACATCGCGCTCCTTAATAACGCGTTCCTTCCGGAGACGTCGAAAATCTGCCGCGAGTGAAACCTCGAGAGTCCATCTCCTATATTGAATTTCACGAGGCTTTCTAAATCTGCTAAATGTATAATTGATGAAAAGATCATAATCTACAGTGTCCTTGCGAATCCTTCACGATGCTCGCGCGCGCCCGCGCGAGTCTTTATAGTTCCACTTATTATTAAATTGGGCAACTGATTTCTTAATGAGAGATTTTTAAGTAATTTATCTACTTCTATCTCTGAGTCTAGAGTGGCGATTTTTAGAGAAAGGCGAGGGTTCGGGGAGTGCAGAAGAGGGGTCTTCCCTTCGACGTGTAATTACCGCGGTCACGGTCGGCGGCGTCCCTGCGAGCGCACCTGCCCAACGAAACAGAAAGCACGATCGTAATAAACGTTACGCGCTGCGTCGCGCGTGCGCTCGCAATTACGCACGTGCGATCGCGTTGTACGCGTTTACTTGCGTTGCGAGCCGCGGGCTCGTTTCAGCAGCGTCTCGGCCTCTCTCCGCGGCGCGGCGATTAACGTTATATGTCAAGTTCACTACTATACGCGTGACGAAATAACGAGGCGCGATTCGCGAATGAACGGCTCTCGCAATCAAAGTGAATTGCTGGAGACGCGCACGTTTATGACGCATCTTTATGCGCGCGCGTCTTCTCGAAAATTCAAAACAAACTCGTCGACTCTTTTGCGAATTACACATTCCTGCTGCTAGTTTTTAAACTGAATAGAATAATAAGGAGATGATCTCCGGTAAAAGGAGTTAGGATGCGCGTCAAGATTTTTGAGGACGTCTTAAAAGAGAACAAAGAAAACCGGGTCACACCGACTTGGGGCCGGTAAACGACGGGAACTTTTCGAGATAAAAAGTTTTCAGTATTTTCAAGTGAAAGGAGGCAGCATCCCCTTGCTTCTCGTTTCGCTGAAACTCGCGAGCGAGAGAAAACGAGTCGTCGTAAATCCCTATTATTCGCGTGGAGGACCAGATGTCCTCTTCCTTGAAAAAGAAAAAAAAAACTTGTTGATCGAGTTCGAAGGCGAGAACAGCGTGTAGCTAAGCTAGAAACCCGGGTGTCTTTCCCGCGACAATTATTTCAATTATTTTACCGTGACTTTTATTGCGAATTCGAAAAAAATGCTGTATTTGGAGACTTCTTTTTTTTTTACGAAAACGGCTTAAAGTCTATCAAGTTGTAAATTTTATGATCGAAAGCTCGTTATCGGCGCTTATCAGCCTTGAACGGCCGATATAATTATGTCGCTCAGAAAGAATATGTATTCCGGTTTATGTATGGCGATATAAAGAGTCGGATAATAATTTAGAGTTAAGTACCTCATTGACGGCAGGTAGTAGACATATTGGCACGCTATGAGCAACGCGATGATTATATGCCGATAGTGCGATCATAAATCAGCGGAATCGCCGGCTGTCGGATCGTTCCATCGATGCGTTCCTTATTTGTAACAAAAATGTTCTCGTACCATAATTCCCTCTGAGATAACTAATGAATGCATACTACGTGAAACGATGTTTTCCGGAATTTTCGAGATATCGTGGGAAATCATCTTTCAACCGGAAGTCGCGCGTAAAACTCTGCTCAGAATTATAGAGAGAATTATATAACTGATAAAAATAAATAAATTATTACGCGCGCTCGATTCATTTAAAAGAAAAATATTACTGTAATAATTTAGAAACTACTAATCTCCGTGCTAAAAAAAAAATAAATAAATAAATAAACTTTCTTTCGAGAAAGAGAAAAAAAAACGAACACAAGAGATGATAGCTCGAACCATCGCAAATTGGCACGTGCTCCGAACACGTTCGCAACGGTGCGACCGCAAATCAGGGCGCGAGTGAATCTCTCTCTCTCTCTCGCTTTCCTTCCCACTCTTCCGCACTCTCGATCGTTTGTAATTCGATGCAACGATCCGGACCAATGCTTTCGCATCCTCCTATTTGGCCGCCGACATTAGGAGCGATTTAAATTCATGGCGATCGAAATTAAGGTCGCCCCGGACGTTTCGCTCTCGCTCGACCTGCGAGTTTCACTGCGTGCCATTACGGGATGCCTTGCCACTACGACGAGAGAACCTACTTTGATAGGCGACTCATTGTATTCAAAGCTGTTCGCCATTATAATTTTCGTCCCGCGACGAAACAAACGTGCCTAGTCCCTGGATCGAATTCTCGTCGACCAACCGAGCAATTCCGCGCGATTTGAAATGTCTCGTCTATCTCTATTGATAACTCTGAATATCAAAATAAAATTATAATCGATATCAACAATTATTCTTGTATTTTATGTTATATTAGATTTTATGAGGGGAACAAAGAACATTATAAAATTTCACGTATAGAGAAAGATACGTATAAAAAGAATATAGGTAGAATGAATGAAGCAAACAAAAGGGGCAATAAAAGGGACAAAGCTAACTCGAGCCGACAGGAAGTGACGACTTATAATAAATACATATCTTTCCATGAAGGACTTTAAATATCTTGCTCGCTTAATCGCTAGTTTAATATCCTTAAATATCGATTTGAACGATGTCCCTGGAAACGCGCGACTGGTCGTGGCTAAATATAATTTATCCTTGAAGGCTTCTCGCTCTCTCGTGTTATTTACGTCGAGCATGAGATCGTCAGTCTGGGAAGATATGTAAATTAACAGGCAGGATCGGCAGGACTCTCACGTCGATTTCAACCCTATCGCATTTGAAGTAGGAATTCGGAGATTCGAAGAAAGAGGGTGGTCACATCCCAAAATCAAGATGTTGACGAGGCTATCGTTCAGAATTCGGAATAAGCTTGGCACCGGATGCGCTAATCGTCTCTTTTTTCGATAATAAACGAATACACCGGCGATAAATAAAAAGAATAAAAAAATCTTATAAACGACGTATTGAGATAAAATTTATTGCAATTAGATTTTATGTTAATTCTGCTAAAAAAATTAAATTTGTGTTATACTGCTTTATAATACGTTGGAAAGAAGCATTAAAAGAAAAAGAGAGAGAGAGAGAGAAAGAAAGAGAGAGCGCTGGCAATTGAGATGCACGATACGTTTTCACCTGTCGACGAACAGCAGCCATCTTTGTTTTTGATTGCCGAAACACGCCGCTAATCATTTATTCCTCGCGTACACGACGATTCCTATCCACGCGCGTGAATCTTCGGGACAGGTCGAGCTTTCGGGGGACATACTAATGGCGATACCTTCGAATGAGAACATCAAGAACTGGGAAAGCTCTCGACTTTTACATGTCTCTTTTAAATCTTGTGAATCATTATTCACACAAATTAATTAAATTAATCGGGTGCTTTTTATATGCAAAATTATAATGAAATAAATCAAACATGTTACGTATCTTTTTCATAAATCGATTCTTTCTAAATATTCTTTCTAAATTTAACTCGTTAAAGAATAAAAAATTTCTATAAAAATTAATTAGATATATACTCTCTTGCGTTACTCGTGATACTGATTGTAAACTAAAGTGATTATGTAAATTGTGATTTTAATCGAAGGAAAAAAATTGCAATTTATATTCGAAAATCGTGCGCGCAATAATAACCATCCATGTGACGAATGTGCTGACGTTTTTAATTAAAATAATGTTCACTCTCTTATTCCCATAATAACGTTGGTCAGGAGGAACTGAGACGCGTTTACTCATACGAATGCCTTATTCTGGTTCGTGAATCGCAGGAAGCTTTCCTACGACACGTTCCTTGTACACTTCTTCCTGCCGCGATTTCTCGTCCTATATTTAGAAGACGGGGCAATTACACAAGTGCAATATTGCAATATTATGTTACCGGCTTGTATTAGGAATTACGTATGAAAAACGAGTGTTCCAATAAATATCTACATTTATCATAAAACGTTATTAAATTTATGGAATATATTAGGACACGAGCTACGATATTTTTCTCGTCAAAACTCTCTATTGTGTCTTGATCTCTTTGTTTGTATTATTTTTATTCCTCGTGGCTTCAACATCTCGGCCAGAGATAGAGAACGGATAATAGTAATTCTGCGTTATGCGCGTCTTACAATTAGCGGGCTTTGTCGCAGACGAAAACGCAGCTGTCGTACGATCGATCGTCACGGCGACGCTAATTAAGAGGGATGACGAGAATAAATATCGAATATTCGCGATGATCGTGACTTTCCGTTTCGACGGACACAGTACGTTCACTTACGTCGCACGCCGTAAAGATTTCTGGCATTAATCCATCCACAGAAATCCTTGATACGCACTCCGAGATGAAGAGAGAGATCTTCCCGAAATATAATAAAATTAAAATAAATTTGATTCACATAAGACGCAACGGACGACAATCACTGTCTTCTCGTATTTCGCCGTCCGAGACTTAGCATTTCAACAATTACACATTTCAATTTCAGAATATAGCGAATGTGTGTGTATGTGTGTGTATGCGCGCGAAGAATGTAGTTTGAAGTCCGTTCTCAGATTTTCATATGAAGTGGATAATCAAGAATGTGTCCTTTCTATATAGTGACTGTACGGCGAAGATGTTGCACGGCGAGATTTCTACTCTCCCTGTAGATATGTAACTGCTTTCTCGACTCGTTATAGGAAAGGCGAGACGAGTATTTCCATATCACGCTCGCGCAACAGATGCAGAGATCGCAAATTGCGATCCTGCTAAAACAAAAAAAGGCCAATTCTTTTTCTTGTTGAATCTATCCGAGCGCTCTCGAGAGATTCTCTCGAGATAAATTTAATTATATTGAACCAATATGTTGAATAAATATTATCACCATGATATAAACTCGTAATATAGATACGCAACCGCAACTGCTCTATCAAGACTATTACCAGAATATTACGCGCGAATGTGATCTCCTTAGGATGACTTAGCGGAAGGTAAATTATCGTTGGCGTATATTTTACTGGCGTATTTAAAGTGGGTCGGGCGCTCTAGATTTACGTCCGGTACTTGAGTTTTCGCTGCGAACTTTGTGCATCGCTATGTATAGAAGGAGTATATGTATACGCCAGTAAATATTATAATCCATCATGTAATACATTCTGTCTGTAGTGGGATATATTATTTATTCTAGACTCTGCGTTAAATGCCAACTAGTTGGCATTTAACAGCTGTTAAATATATTGCCTCGAAAAAGTTATGTTGACGCACACAATCTTTCATGCTGGAGACATGGGATCGAAGAAGAATAGCAAAGTCGCTTATTTCTCGTCGTTTTTTCTTTGACATTTTTATGTTTAAATATATTAAAAATCTCTGTGTGCGTGCGTGTGTGTTCCCGGTAATTCAAATGTACAAAACGATATAATAGACTGACGTGGGTGTGACCGGTTTCTCTCGCATCTTCTACGGTCGCTGTTCCAACAGGGATTAACAATAGCATTGCGTCTCGGCTCTATCGTTGGAGGAACCGCGAATATCCGTCGCGAATATACAGACGATAAATTAAACCGTACTGCACATCCCCGCTGATGCCGAAAGGATTTACGATGCGTGGATTTTTCTCGCGCGGGCGACGAAAATTCGTTGCGCGACGACCGATCGCAAATCACGGGCGCGAAGTGAATTATTTATCATTCTCGATTCCGCCGTGCGCCTTTATAACGACGACATTGTGCTCGCGATGTCTAAACGCGATGTGTCGCACTTTATTACCGCGCGAGCGCTTAAAAAATTGGCGTCTTATGAAAAAGCTGAAAATTATCGATTCCCGGGGAGAGAACATCGATCGTCCGTCGTTACAAAGTACGTATTACATACGCGCGACCCGGGAGATAAATCGAATGAGATAAACTCGAAAGAGAAAAAGAGACGTTCACCTCGGTACCTTGGTTGTGTAACGCGCGAGAGTTATAATACCGCGTGGAATGGCGTGGAATTTATGATATCCGTTCCGGTAAATGCTGATCATTCACCGAAACAATCATATTCCACCTCGCTGTTTGAAGAATTGCTCGCATTATACATTACACGGCGCGGCTGCTCTTATTTCCGGTTCGACGCGATGTTTAATTAACTTTATTGTTTACGGAGGGGTTGTTGTACGCCCCTCATCGTGCAGAGATCGGGTTACACAGAATGGTCACTCGCGAAATGACATTTTATCGGCGTATCATCGGCCCTTCTTGCCGTAAGATTCTCACGATATCGCTCGTGATATCGCGCTTTATAAAGCGTTTTCAATCGTGTATCTTTAACAAGCGCCGTAAACGACTTCCTTCCGTCGTCCGATTAACATAATTCTCTGGCAACGCGTTGCTCGTATTAATACGATGCACATGCAACGATTGCAGGTGCATGCATCCGCGTGAAGGAAAAACGTGACGTAAAAGAGAGCCAATCAATACACATATTTAAGATTCGTCCTTTACTCCGCCGTAACCGAATTAGCACCATCGTTTATTAATCCAGCACGGTTGTAAACAGTTGTTTGTCAGATTGCAAATTTTAGTAGATTTCCAGTATTATTTAATTGAATTTAATAATTATAGATTTTTCCTATTATATTTCCTTCTTTATTTTCGCCGAAATATATATATTTTTTTTGGTTTTTGTTATCGGGATAGCGGCCGATGTAACCGCTACTTAAACCATTTCTTATTAATGATCGCCATTTCCGTTTATCTACCCTTAATATCTTTCGATAATAGCTTAATTACTATCTGACGCTTTTCCCGAAGACAGCGCCAATAATGTATTCATGAATAATACATGGAAACAAGTTGCAGCATCGCGAAATATGTCATAAGTCTCTCGAGTGTCGCAGACGTTCTTATTCGCTCCCAGTCAATTTTCTTAAACGATTATATCTGTTGGTTACTTCGCGGTGACATCTTAAGTATGATATAATTAAATATAATAAAAATCCCGGACGGATATCCTTGTTACACGTGCACGTTCGATTCATGGAATTCGCGTGTTATGTTACTTCGTAGCTCTCCTTCCTCTCTCTAGTCGGAAACATAACTCTACTCGTTAAGGCGATTTTCTAGCGCGCTGGTTAAAACACACACACGCATACACAAAGAGGCCGCCGTTGCGTTCTTTACGAAGGCGTACGTAGGGGGTAGTCTAAAGAACGCGCTGCGCACCCGACTAATACGGTGGAAATTACTGTCCGCCTCTCATAAATCGATGCAACCCGCGATTTGCATCGGCAAAGCGCACCGTGAAGCCTCATTATGTCCCGCGACATTAATATACGACAGTTGTTAAAGTCCGCCTCGTATCGCTCTGATTTGCCGAGAGAGGCCTGAACATTCAAGGATTCTTATCACTCTAGGCTCGGATTTCTTAAGGATCTCGTAAATCATGCTTACTTTGCCGTCTAACTATTACGTGTTTGATTTGATAAAAACAATAGCATAGCAAAAATAATGTTAAATGATTAGTCTTTTTACAGGATTTAATAATTTAAGTTTACTTTGTTGAATATTTCATACAACAGAGATAGAAATCTATCGAATTAACATTACAAATGCACACGAACTGTACACAATTTGTGTTGATTTATATATACATAATTAACCAACTCTTGGATGATTGTTAGCAGTCATAGTGATTATCTTTTATCTCTTTTATCAACGTTGTACACTTCGCGCTGCTACATATTGAATAGGAGCCTTTAAATCTCGCCATCAAATGAAAATCTAACATTCCAAGTGTCGGTTTTAAAATCAAAATTTAAAATACACATATAGCTATTGTTTTTTTCTTATATTAACCTTATTTTTTATTAAAAATGATAAGATATTAATACATATTTTTAATATTTATGCTCGAAGCGTCGGCTGCTGGATCTTCAAAGTTGATCAAAATCGTATAGTTAATATAACGCATAATTATTATTTTCATTTTAGCTTTTCTCCGCGTTAAAACAATAAGAAGATATCAACATATATATTTAATATTCATGCCAGCGATATTAATGTTTCGTCGCGAAATAACTTATTTATGTATCCTGTGTAATGTAGAATAATGCAAAGAGGTATTGTTCGAAATACAGTCATTAACGAAAATTGGATGTAATTGCGCATCTCGCGGCGGTTAATTCGCGGCGCAGCCGCTTATAAAATCCGATCTTATCTCGTTTACTCGTCGCGCGTGATACACGTCGCTTGTGGTTTCCTGATGAAGTTAATTCCCGTGCGTAAATTTTATATATATATAATTATCCTCTATGCTACTCTATAAACCTACTCCCCGATCGGATAAACGCAGACGCAATGAATTGAATTTTGTGTATTGGCGGTTCTTTCTGCTCGTATATGAAAGACTTCGATCGATCGGAACAAATCGTGTCTCGCGAAGATACTGATATTGAACACCAGCATCGTCGAAGGAGAAAGGAATATTTTTTGACTTTCTGGATTTCTTCTCTCCTCCTATAACGAGCGATCTCGGCGAATAACCGCCTCCCTCGAGCTCTATTATTTATGCAGTCTACGTTGCCCGGCTTGCAACGCCGCTTGCTTACCCCTTCGTATATAACGTGTACTTTATTCTTTCCAGATGCGCCGATAGCTACTGGCGATCCGCTCGTTTAACAGCGTAACGGCGAACAGGCAGGACCGCAGTCAGAGGCAGAGCTAGGAAAAAGCGAGGAGGGCAGGGGTGGAAGCAAAAGGAAGAGGACGAAGGAGCCGTGAAGGGGATGCGTAGGAATGTAACGCGACGAAAATACGTCTGGCTTCTAGGGAGGGTTCTCTCTGCAACAGAAGAGAGAGAGAGAGAAGAGGTGAGCAATATATTTTCTGTCCAAATATTATTCTGCCAATAATCGCCTGTCCGCCCGCTAATCTCGAACACCGAGTTAATTCATTCTCGATCGAATCCGCGTCTCGTGTTTCGAGTATTTAATTATTTATTTCATTTATTTATCAGTTATTTACCGGTGGTTATAAATGTGAAACTCGTAGAATCGCTTTCCGCGGAAACATGCGAGGCATGACGGATACGAAACCGGCACGCGTCGTTCCGCTCCTCAAAAAGCGCGACGCGAAGAAAAAAAAGAGAGGGAGAGAGACGAGGGCAACGGAACAGAAATACAAAAACGTTAACGAAGTACATTACGACGATGATAAATATGTTTCACGATAAATACAGAAGTAAACAAAAAATAATGTTTGAATTACAAAATTAAAATATTTTTTACGCGCGCGCGAGTAAGCTCTATTTCTCTCTATTATTATATAGATTATATAGTATAAATAAGATATTAATAAGATAGACTACAGATTATAAATAATTAGTAAAATACAATAATTTATTTGTATATTAATGAAAATTCTATTTGAAATAAATATTTAAAATATGTATTTTTTTTATTAGAGACTTTAAATAATCAGTTAAAATAATTACTTCTTTTATTATATAGAAAATAAAATATTTGAATACTATGTTCATGTGTTATTTGAGAGAAATAATTCATTATATTTGTTTCTCTCTTATGGCTTACGTCTTTCAAATCCGCTCATATTTTATTAAATCATATTGATAGTTTTATGAAATAACACAAGCGATGGTTATTTTGAAGTTAAATACACATAGATATTTGTCTCTTATAATTTTTCTCTTATTTTCCTTATTACATAAAACATTTAAAGTAATACAAAAAAATAACATTTGAAATATACACAATTAATGCAAACTTTAAATATTATTTTGAATGGGAATCTCTGATAATATTTTAAAAATTGTTTTAATTTCAATTTTAACATTTTTAAATAATTATTTTCAATGAAAAAAAGTTTGTATTTGAAATGTGCTTACTACTGTAAATATGTAAAGAAGAACGTCGGGGAATTTAAGGCTCTCATGCTCATTATCCGGCCGATGATCGATCGTCGAACGCAAAATATCATCGATCAGAAGAGCCTGTCCTAAATGCCGGTTCCGATTACGCTTTATTGAAATAATTCCATCGTTTTCCTTCCCGCGTGCAACTTGCGGGACATTATAATATCAGCGTATCTCCGCTCGATTGCCGTAATTTGGGCCATGAATTTCATTAGTGACGGTCACGTTAGCATGCCGTTCTATTTATTTTTTTTAAAGAGCATAAAAATTCTGTGAAACGTAATAACAAGACATCTTGAAAATAGTCAAAAGAGGGAGAGCATTAGAGATGGGTGAGTGAGAGGGGCGGAGAGACAAGTAAATAAATAAATAACGCGCACGGCGAAAGAAGAGCGGACTGCCTGGAAGCAGACAGATGTATAGTATAAGAATACCTTACAGCACTTTTGAATAATCATCAATTATATTAATTTATCGATGGCACATGCTCGGGATCGTGTCATAGATCCAACGGAGACTGATCCATCGCTTCCAGATATCGCGAACGTGTCTCGTGTAATCGAAATCCGGATCGTTTCTCGGAGGAAGGACGTTGTTCCGAAGGGGAAGGCTTCTTCCCTATCCAAGATAATACGACGAAGGTGCGAATCGCGAAGATTATAGAAGACGAGTGCCGTTGACATGCGAACCGGTTTATTTCGCGACATGTTCGTTCGAATTCTCCGTCGACAATGTTTCGCGATAACGGAGCGATTCTTTCGGCGACGCCGAAGTCTGTCGGGGGATCTGGGTAAGGGCCGAGATCAAAAAAGAGGGATAGCTCTCGCGGGTCGATGAAGGCACGGCGATGTCTGTAGGCTTGTGCAAGGTGCGCGGGAGAGAGGCCGACCTGGCCGCAGGGCGGATCCGCCGCGCCGACCGCCGAACGCTCGTAAAACGCTAAATCGAATGGCCGGAGGGAATCGTAAAGCCTCGCGGCCCCGCGCGGTGGTGTGTGTGGTAGCGAGAGATTAAATTTAACTTTTTACGATGAGAACCGCGGGAGACCTGAAAGAGCGAAAGCCACGGGCCGCGCGTAATATCGAGACCGTGTTCGAGCACCGGCGCGAACGAGATATCGCAAAGTGGCATATTTCGGCATGTAAATTATTGAACATTATCATTTAAATAATGTTTCGTGTATAAATGCTAGATATTATTTCGAAATCTATATTAATTTTTCCGTAAGAATTATGGATTTATTGTAAAAGTATATAATCATCTATTTAACTTTGATTTACAAAAACATTTATTATTATTTAATATAATATTTTATTTAATATTATTTAATAGAATAACAATAAGATGTAAGCTTTAAGAGAGAAATGTATAGATAGAACTACAAATTCAGTAGTATTCAGATATTTTACTGCTCGTACCACAATGAGAGAAATAATTATTTTAATTAATTAAATAGCTTACACATAAATATAATTTCTATTTTATTTCAAACATTATTTTGCTTATCTTTGCTTTGTAGAGCCTAGAAAAATCGATGGCGCGTAAAAGAGTGTTTTTAAAGGCGCAGTTTATGCTAAAGAAATGAGATTGATCGTCGCTTTATTTCACTTTGACAATTTTGACACTTGGCGCGAGACAACTGTGTCTCTTGATTATCGGAAGACGGTTTCCGATGACAAGCGCGTCTCTTCGTTTGCACAAAGTCTCGGCGGGATCATTGAGAATTCTCAAGGATCCTCAAGGATTCTAGGTTCAACGTATTTATGAAGGATAAGACTTAAATTACGAAAGAACACTACCCGCGCTCGATACGGATGGTATCTTTCGATCTTGGAGGGAAATATAGATAAACCGATAAGCCTTTTTATTAGCTATATGGCTGGACGTAAATATTTATATCGCGATAATGAGCTTTATACGCAGAGATTTACTAGATTTTCGTAGTTTAAGGGCAAGGCTGTATATATATTTCGAACGCTTTCGAAATGAGCGTTCGAAATATATTATTCATCTGAATGTAAAATGCGCAATTAATTAATATGAAACGGTGCCAACGGTTAAATATGAACCTGTAACAATATACGCAGTATTGTCCCAAAAAGCAGAATAGATTATTCTGTCTATCTACATCGTACCGTTCGGCATGCTTCGTGCACCTTGTAATACAGGCCGCAATAAAATCGAAATGACCGAGTTGCTGGAATTTAGAATTCTTGCTCAATTTCATTTACGATTCGAGAGAACACATCGTCCGAGGAACCGTCGTCGTCGTCGTCGTTCGCCGACTCTTAACGATGATTAATTTCACCGGAGGGTAAGCGTGACGACACGCGCGTGCATTACACCACCGAAACACGCTGCTATATTTTGACACACGGTATATATTTCAGGGTGGCTTAATAAAATGCGCTGTGCATCCGCGACGATTTACTCGAAATGACGGACAGAAGAATCCTCCCTCTCTTGGTACTTTTATTTGCAGCAGCGGGCTTGCAAAGCAGTCGCAGCTGCAACTCGCGCGCGGTCGTATTTCGGGATGGAAATAAGCTCGTAACCTTCGGATTCTCGCGCGGCGCGCGTAAATATCTAAGCAACCAAACGATTACGCGTTTCGGATAATCGCCAACGGCACGAATCGCGGATACGCGGATACCGATCTCGACTCGACACACATTAACGCTCTTTAATCGCTCTTAAATCCTCTAAAAATCTTCCTTAGTAAGAATTTCACGTCTTCAAGCACCGTCACTGTTTTCTCAATTTTCATCGTTAAATCGGCAATCAGTGTCGTGCAATAAAATCGTCAACGTGCTTAAGATAATAATTAAAAATCGTCTCTCTCTCTCTCTCTCTTTCTTTCCCTCATGCGGTCGTAAAGACGCTTCCCGCCGAGATAGTGTGGTCGCTTTAAAAGGTTCGCGCCGCTATTCGTAACACGTTGCGATCGTACGTAATACGCGCGGCCCATCACCGGATGCGATCGGTCCTACTGCCGGAAGCGATGTGCCTTTCTATCGTTCGCGCGCGCGTGTCCGGCGTGCGTTATTTGGCAACGGTAGCTAGAAGCACCTCCTTGCTAATCCCTCGCTTCATAATATCGCTCCTGAAAATGCGCGAATTTTCATATTGACTAAAAATATCTGTGTTTAAAAGATATATAAAAAATAGGTTTTCTGTTTGCTCTAATAACTCCATCAAATGTATTGCAAATGCGATGCAATTCAAAATATAATTTTGATACTGCATAATCGCGCGATTAAAACGCCGATGTACAATTTCGCACGCGAACGGGCGCGTATTTATTCCAGCGAGAAATGACGTCACACACACATACATATAGAAAGAGATAATACTGTGTGATGCGCAAAAGCGAGAAAGAACGAGAGCGACGAAGCGCGAGGAACATAGCGCGATGTAATAATTATCCGAACGATCGTCAGGACGAAAAAAATAATTATATACCAGGGAGACTTAAAAAAAAAAAAAAATTAGGTCGTTCGAAGATTGATTTCACGCTAGGTTTCTCATTAGTAATCATTAGGGACCGTCCGCGACTTAACTTGAACTAATTACAGGTGTCCAGCTGATTAACCGACGTCGTCACGATCGCGCCTTTTATGCCGCGCGCGTCGTCCACGGGCCTCGTCCGTCCGCCAATGTTGTCTAATGACGGACGAGTAACAGTATTTTTGTTTTCTCACCCGCCCCTGTCGACGTCCGCCCGAAAGGAGGGAAACAGTTACGCTGGCACACGGCTTATGGAGAGCCCAGCGGGATTCATCGCGCGAGTGATAATGATGGCGATGGGGAAGCCGCGGACGTGGCGTGCATCGTGCGAGCAGGAAGCGCGAACATCGCCGGCTCGGTGAGTCGCAT
This sequence comes from Lasius platythorax, assembly GCA_963971435.1. Taxonomy (NCBI): domain Eukaryota; kingdom Metazoa; phylum Arthropoda; class Insecta; order Hymenoptera; family Formicidae; genus Lasius; species Lasius platythorax. The sequence continues at coordinate 2,699,745 of OZ020538.1, read as the reverse complement.
GCATTTTTATATATTGATATCGATTTCGCTTATGTTTTTGCGTTTCAAAATTTCGAAGGATATGTTAAAAGATATTTTGAATTGTAAAATTTTCTATCGAATGCCGAAAGCGTCGGAGCGATCGCATTTCCGTGTGAAAAGACGGAATTATCCTCCGAACTATATTTTGGCATTTTTCATAATTGAATGGCAATTGATTCGCGACGGTAGATTTTAAATTTTTTCGAAGAAATGATCGCCGCGATACGCGCGATTCGATTCTTGGTAAGTGAAATCCGTAACGCTCTGGATACACATATACACACACCCGGTAGTGGTCAATGAAAAGTCGCCCAACTATAATGCCCGGATTACGCGGGAGTGCCCACAATGGCTGCATTATAGTTATTGCCGTTAGTACGGACGCTGATGACAGCATTACCGTGATTGCCAGTTAACATAATGACCGTCGCTGACCAGCGTCTACCAGCGACACGTATGTACCCGGGGCTTTCTGGACACGAGGTCGACGACCCTTGACCCCGTACAGACTGGATAGCGAGCGTTTCCTGAAATGGAGAAACAATTGGCAATCGGCGCGTGGACCTGAACGCGGCTTGATCGCATTAGAGAGAATAGAATAATGTCCGCGCGCTTCTTCAGTCTCGCGCTTCTCGCACAGCTACGCGCCAAATGCGCTCTCAACGAGAGAGTTATCGTCCGTAGGATTACGAGATTTTATTCGTACATTAAAATAAAATATCTCACATATAAAATGTCGTGATATTTTACGTGATTTTATCCTTTAAACGCGTATCTTCCAATGTTTGCGGTCTCTCTGCATCGCTTGTTCTCACGATTATATATTCCGCTGAAAATACATATATTACACCGCGGGACATGAAGTATATTCATTAGTTACCGGTAAATTGCAAGGATGTACGTCGCTAATAATAATTATAATATAATCTACGACGCGGCTAATCGATAAGCGGCACCGATAACAGTGTAAAATTTGTAATCGTGTTACGCCTCGGTCGCGTCGATGATGCATAATTACACGTTTGCGTAATCTCGCGCGACTCTCCTCGTCACGTGGCACAATCTGTCCCCGGATAAAAATGATTCCTCGGCCTTTCAGCCGCGCGCTGCATCGGGGCTGCTGCGAAAGGAGGTTAGACGGGTACATCTCCCTATGACGTAACCGGCATTAACGAGCGAAACGGTTTCGTGCTCGGCCACGAGAGATATTTGCCGAGAGCGCAAATTGGACGATGAGGCCCCGTGCACTCGAGATAAATAAATGTCGTTGGGAGGGAGAGAGAGAGAGAGAGAGCTGGTAGATGCGGGTATCGTGGAAATCGGTCGCAGAACTGCCGCTCGAATAAATTTGTAGGAGTCTTTATATATAATTTTTTTCTCCCCCACGTTTTTGCCCCCCCTCGGCACTCCACAATTCGACGAAAGAGGCCACTCGTCGGAATCGGCCGCGAAGTCGCGCCGATTAACCCTTCTGTCAATGCATAATTTTTCAGCTTTTCATCAACGTATGGGTACCCGGGTAGTATATCAATTGCGTGTTTTCGACACATTGCACTGCGATAATTTCCTTATAGCGGCTCTGCTGGGCATCGAATATTCTTTCCCGTATATATTTTAGGAAGTTTCCGAATATAAAGGCCCTTTGTATTTTGTTTCCGGCGGAGAAAAGTTCCGACACGTTTTTAACATTTAAGGTTGCTTTGGATATTCGGGGTATGCGTTCATTGACAGAAGGGTTAAAGTGGAAATGAAAAAATCATTTTTTTATTTATTAATAAAAATTCAAGCGGGAATACATATTATTCGTCGAACAACTTTTGGCAAGCTGTTTACGTAGCAACGTCTGATCCCTCGGAACTCTGTCCGCCGGTGGTCTCGCGTTGTTCGGTGTCGCGTTCACCAGACCGTGCTTTTTCTGGCCTGGCCGATTCTCTCGTTTACAGTCTCGCGCTTACATTCGCCTGTCGGCAGCGTACACGTGGTCACTGTTTCGCGCGTGCCACAATATAAACGCGCTGTCAATGCAAATAAGTCGAGCCTATCGTTCCTGGACGAAGGGCCGATCGAGTGGTCGACCTTCCTTCCGTTTGAACGGATCAACAAGAGATTCAAGTACCTTGTATTACAGTCTGCTGTGGAAGCAGTGTGTTCTCGGATTATAAAGTCTCGTTTGTCGTATTTAATATCGATGCAACTATCTGAATAAAATAAGTGTCGATGATAATAATGAAGAAGTATTTTAATTGCAAAATTGTAACTTTTTAAGGAGATTTATTTGGAGATTTTTAAGGCTAATTTTTCTTCCCAAAAACGTTTTGTTTCATCAGTTGCAGTAGAAAGAAGATATTAAATAAAATTGCATAGATTAGAATTACGATATTTCTTAGAATATATTATTGATGAAATAATATAAGGAAATAATTATAACTATAAAAATGCAGTTAAAATTTATTTCCTTGGTATCATCTGGATATATTATAGAGTACTTATACTGTAAATCTCTCTCGAACATGACGAAACAATCATCTGACACGTTGTAAGTCTGCGATACGCTAACGATAATGGCGCTCGCTACAAACTCCATGACAAAATGCAGACTCCTGCTTTTTGCGTATTCGTGGCACGCTACTTTCTCCACGCGTCCCCAGTAAGAAATTCGACTTCCCCCCTTTTTCTTTCAACCCTTCCTTTTTTTTTCTCGCGCGAGAACGAAATACACCAGCGAGCGCAGCGCGCTCCAAAAATACCGTCGCGCCGGAATATGAAACCAGAAGTAACCAGTGGCAAGGGCCGGGGGCTCGGCATCTGGCACGGCCGACAAAATATAATAACATAGCACGCGTGCACGCACACACATATGTATACACGTACAAACATTACGTACAGCGCGCACGCACGGATAAGCCGCTCCTGGATAATCTCGTGGACTCGCGCGTGCGATCTCCGCAACGTCGGTTTGGTTCTCAATTTTTTTAAAACTTGTATGATGTTCTAAAAGCTATCAACTATTTAATTTTAATGACAAATTGTTGGAAATGTGCGCGATTTTTCTGGATTTGTTTTTAATTTCATTAAAATTATTTTTACTTTTTTTTTAGTATTTTAATTCGAATTTCATTACCGGGATATATTTATTCATCATTAAAATTCGACAATTTGAAATTTTTTTTTAAACTTGTATGATATCCTAAAAACTGTCAAGTATTTAATTGTAATGGCAAATTGTTGGAAATGTGCGCGCTTTTTTAAAGATTTCTTTTTAATTTGCTTAAAATTACTTTTATTTTTTCTTTTTTTAGTATTTTAATTCTAATTTCTTTATCGAGATATATTTATTCGTCATTGAAATTAAGATCGGATTTCGTGCTTAATTTACATACAAGCGCGTTGGAAACGTAAACGAAACGTTCTATTCTGGACGCGAACGAATCTGTGCGTTCCGCGAGCCGATTCGACGTGCTCGTCTGGCGTGTTCACACTTCCGGGGTGTTGCCGAAGGATATCGCCTTCCATCCCGGCGCTTTTTTATCTCTCTCGTACACGCGACACCTACGAGGAACGAGCTTCCGGGCGAGAGAGAGAGAGAGAGAACGTGATCGCGTTTCCGCGTCACGAGTCCCGGACTCGAGAAGACCCGCCGAGGATCCGATGCGGATAAGAGTGCGACGACGGATATGATCCTAGCTGGAAATAGACGACGCGGTATGAACGTGTTTCGATCGCGTCATTCGTTTTTTTTGCCAATCCAGAATTAGTTATGGAACGAGGGAGAAAAGCCCCCTTCAGCTCCCGTTCCGATATCTAATTTACGATACGCGAGCCACATTCCTCCGCGCTTGCACAATTTATCATCCCGCAAATGGCAGACATTACCCGGGCTGGTAGGTTCGCAGCTGCTACTGTACCTGTACATACACGTAGTAGCCACCGTCGTTGAATCGAAAACAATAAAACACGACGACGAGCGATTTTCGTCCGTCGAGAGTAGCCGCGGCAAAAATTGGCCGGCTCGTAAAATCTCGTTTCCTCGACGGGTATATTATACCGCTAATTGCTAGGATATCCGGGAAGCCGCTTGCTGGGCAAAAAGCTTGGCTCGTTCGAAGGCAGAGCAACGGAATCGACGATGAAAACGACGGTGATTCGCTCGCGCGTGTTGGCCGCGCATTGTTGGCCATTCGCAAATCGCGGAAATCGTCGGAGCTAGCTGTAAATCAATTCCCGAGGCAGCGTTAACGCGAATTCCACGTTATTAATGAGCAAGACTAAATACACGTGCGTGTGTTGGTGAATTCTTCTGCCCCGTGCGATTCGCTCGAAACGGTACAGCGACAACCGCGCTCCGCTCGAGCGCTCAAGCGGATCATCCGTCTCGATGAATTAACGATCGATGCTCAAAGATCGACCGCTCATGGATCCTCGAGTAGCTATGATCGTCTAGCGGTTAGGACCCTACGTTGTGGTCGTAGTAACTCAGGTTCGAATCGTGGTCAGAACAATGCTCCGAATGCATCTCGCGCGCGCCGAGGATTCCTTTTTATTATTTTCTCTTATCAGCGGAAAGGGAGGATCTTTAAAAGATAGAATTGTTCTTCAAATGGCTTATTTAAAACTTACTAAGATCAGGAAAATACCGTGTGCTATAAGTTATCATTTAAAAGGTATATTTCGCGGATGATAGAGTGACGTTTATATACTTCAATAATTTCAAGCTGAAACGCATTTATTTTCTGTGTAATTGGATGCGCATGTTAGCCATCAATCATTCGTGAATGCGTGTATGGAGAAATTTCCCGATGTTTTAATTTGATGGAAACAAAAATACACCCACACACACATACACACACGTATATTATTGAAGTTTGAATAATGCGCGTCATTGTATGATTCTTTGTCTGATGCGCAATAAATTACACTGGATAAGTATTTGCTTTGATAAGTATTTGCTCTTCATTGAGCAGCTAATCTTTTCAAGTTTTTTCAAAGCTTATCAACAATTTTACAAGATTTGCTTTCCCGTGTCGGACGGAAACAAATTGAACGTCTCGAGCCTATTTCCTTGCTTGACCGATAGTCTTTTACGAGGAACTGTCTCGTATCATTTTTCTTTTGTATTCGCCGATATATTATCTCGAGGAATTCGTGTCGCAGATTTATTTAAAATCCTATCGTTAACGACAAAAATATATACGGCTCGATATGCGCCGCGAAACGTATTTAATCGACGGAACAATTAGAATTTACGGAGACAAATATTATATACCGCAATGCGCAACATATTGATTAAGATATCAAGAGAAAATGCCTCGTGTTTTTCGTTGCTCGTTTTAGCTTGCGCCACCGATGAAATATTATTCAGTCTAGTCAAATATTATGTTTCTCCTGAAACGCGCCGCGACTCTCGTGCCGCGCGAAAAGGAACTCCAATGTTGCTCTCCTCGACCGTCGTCGGCTCTTTCGCATATAATACGGGCATTAAGGTGTGTTTCTCTTGGCAAAACTCCACCGTCTTGGTTCGCGCGGCTAACATACACGTTATTATCTCGTAGAATTAGATTTTCAGTCTCGCCGCGCCGCGCCGTGCCAAAGATGTTCTTGCGGCCTTCTTCGCACCTTGTCGCGATCGAAATCGCGATCGTCGATGGCGTAGATGCGCTTAAACCGGTCGCCGATCGTAAGACACACTCTTTCGACCACTTATCTGTCACACGAGATAGAGACATACCTTCGAGAACGAGCTTATCTGTTGGCCAATCCACATGTCTTCACAAACATATACCGTGTCCCTGGCCAGAGTCTCGGTTCAAAATATCGTATTACGTACATAAGGCTAGATTTCATCCGTTTATAAATATTTTATGCCTAAAAAAATATATAACACTTTTGTAAGATTTTTTAAAAATTTAAGTAATTAAAGTAACTCGCGGAGAGAGAGTGAGCCAATAAAGTTGTTAGAATTTACATTTGCACCAATATATATATCGACGAAAAAGACGATTTTATCTTCTCGTGAATCCGTAATCGCGGACAGCCGTTTAAAACAAGAATGGGGAAAATCAAGGCGATAAATGTCGGCGATGAAAGTCAATACTATCGAGCCGATTGCTCGATCTTCGAACGATTTTGAGTCATCGGTCGTGTAAAATATGCCCAAAGAGTTAGCGAAATTTTCAACTTTTATTACGTCAAACCAATGGATTTAGATAAAATATTGCAAGACGCAAAATACACTAATTATAATTATAAATATAACCGAAGCGTGTGAAAATTGATTTTGCGCGTAATGATGCTCACGTTACTCACGAATAAATATGCACCATCTTGCGTAAAGCGACGAGGAGCGGCATATTTCCAACAGTGTATCTCCCTGTAATTATGTTAACAACGTTTCCTACGAAGACCGCCGCGCATATACATAAGCTTGGTGATTTAATTATAAAATCAACGAGGGGGATGCACGCAAGAGAGAGAGAGAAAAAAGAAAGAGAGAGAGAACGCGATTCTCGAAGAGGGCTCGGATTTATTGGCTCGTGCCTACTAAATCGTTAGACCGCTTTAATGATCGCAGGAACGCGGTTAGGCGCTCTCTTTATCAGCGTCTATAAATTTTATCAGTGGAAATACCTAGCGCGTCAACGGCTGAAAGAAGGATGAGTACGAGGAATGCAACTGGGCAGATCATCAATATCGAGGTACAGGATATTTCAGATTTGAAAAAGAAAAGAAAATGCTTTGACGAATTTATAGTTTGTTCTGATTGGAATGCTGCTTGGAATGTAGTATAAACTTCGACAAAAAGACTCGCTGTGTTTTTACATTACATAACGAGAAGTTCTAATGAAGTGGAGAGCGTCGTGCAGTTGAAACGAGGATGGAATTGAAATATCAAGAAAGCAAGTGCCAAAGTTACGGGCGCACATTCTCCGTTTTACGATTCGCTAACAGCTTTAAAGAGTGCGTAAACGCGAGCGCTGATAAGCCGGGATTGCAATCACGCGACGCATTTCGAGATATTTTTTTTTTTTACCGAGAAAGAGAGAATAATTAGCAACATTATTCGCGCGTTTGCCTATGACGCGATTTTTTTTCTAAATATTATCACGATGATTATATATAGAGGCATAATGCATACTTAAGTTTGATTTATCTGTGATATTATATTGCCATTTATAGGTCTTCTTTTTTTCGCGGCGAACAAATTACCGAGTCGGCCTTCGAGATCGTTGCACCTTTAGCAATGCGGGATCGTTTATGACTCGATCAGCGTTTTCGAGTTCTTAAATCAAGTTTAAACTCCTCAATTACGATCTGTGTACCGTTACTTAAAAAAAAATCTCTTTACAAGTATCAGACGATTTGCGATTTATTTGAATGAGAAATCGATTTTAGCAATTGGGGAGCGAAAGATGCGTGACAGTTTCACCGAATAGATAAAAGATTTATTGTCGCAAGAAGCTATATATTATTTCCGCAGCTAGTGTAACTTCATAATACAACTCTTCATTAATTTACGACTCTTCATATGTAGATGGTCTCGATTCTTTCGACTTGGAATCAATACTTTGTTGGGAAAATTCCTGTATATCTCGCGCGTGGATCGAAATTTAAGGATCCGCAGTAAATTCATCGGTGGGAAAAGACGTCTGTCAACGAGACAAATATCCACCGCATAAATATTACTTTTTTTGCCGCGGGAGAGGGGAAGGATTCACCGTGACGCACTGCTCTTGTTGGCGGTATCCTTTTCGTCTTCTTTTTTTTTTTATTTCCGTATATATCTAAGAGCGACACACGAGGGTCCGCGCATCGTCCCTATAGAATCTGAAGATGGAACCGGATGCATCTGCAGGGGGATGCAGCCGCATAAAAGATTCATTTCTTCCTCGACTCCTCGCCGCCGTGGCGAAAAGTCGTCTCGAACAGACGGCTTGAAGTTCCAGCGACAAGTCAAGGGCGAGAATGATGAGGCAAAGATCGAAATAGAGATAATCTAAACAATTATCGTTGCAAAATGAATGATTCTATCTCAGAATTTAATTTTACTCTCGCATTGTCTTTGCATCGCTGGAAAAAAATTAGACCCTTATATACGAGAATCTTCGTCACATCTCGAGCGAGAAGCGCGAAACTCATTGTCAGACGAGCGTAATTATTCCGTCACCGTCATGAATCAACGACGGCGCATGCCGGACGACGATGCCGGTTATTATCGCGCATTAAAATAAAACCACATGCAGCAGGTCGTCCTAGAGCAGCGGTTCTCATTATCGTAAGTTGATTAGAATCGCGCTTATTAATAGGAACTAATAGGAAATTAATAGGAACATGAATGTGTCGCGGCTTTTCAATTTTCCTCGGCTTGAAAACTAACTCACATAATCACGTAGACTCGGTCTTAAATGAAAAATCGTCTCGTTGCGGTAGGCGCTCCATTATCGGCCGTATCGCTAAGCCATCATCGATAATCGATTGGGAAACTGCCAGCGTTAATCGAGAATTTTATCTTTAAAAAGAAAAGAGAGAAATTCTGCACGCAACGAATATCCGATCCCTTTAAAATGAAAGAGGCATGTATACGGTGAAATTATCGGCCAGCATCGCGCGCTTAATTAAATCGTTCGACTTAAGTCAATGAGCGGAAGAAGAGCCGGCTCGTTAGCGGATAAATTCAAGCAGTCGATGGAGATCGACCAATTTTAAATGTTGTGGTTCAAAATCTACCGACGGATTCGATTAAGACGCGAATCGATGCTGATCGTATTATTAATGCCGTATCCTTTCTCGGTAATCGTTGAATGCGTCGATTACGACGGGATGATAATATTCTCTCTCGTCGCGCTGATTTTATTTGAATATTTCATGAAGAAGGAAATCGCATTTTTTCTCTCTTTTTTTCACACAGGGCTTTTAACGAAACTTCTTCGACTCGTTATAGGATGCCTGTGATACGAATCGAAATCTCTTGATTTAAAAATCACATTCGTGTCTTCTGTGAAAAGGATCGATATAAATCATCTCGAATTTACTGATTAATCTTGACACGTCCGAGTGTAATTTTACTTGCTAAGATAATGTGGATAAATTGCAGCGAATCAATAACGGACAAATTGGAAGTGATATACCGATATCTTTTTATACGATAATAGTCACAGTGAGAGTCGAAGGCTCCATAAATGGTGTTATCATGATGGAATTACAACACTGTTGATGATTCAGAAATCCAGTTCGAGGATCTCACGACACGTAGACGAGTAAGAGGGAACATGTCGATTAATAAATTTAATCTTTTTCTTTGCCATACGGGAGAGCGGCATATATAAATAATATTAAAGCATACATAAATAATAATAAAAATTGCCGCGTGCGAGCAATTGCTTTTGATGAGATGAAAGTGAAATGCAACAGGATTCTGCATAGCTCGAGAGCAACAGGTTTATTCGGTCGACAGGTTCTTCTCTGCTCTCCGTCCAGCGTGTCAGCTTCTGCCTCGCATTCCTATCCGTGTGTATCGTAAAGATATCTGTCATATTGTTTACATCCGCGGAAAATGAACTTTTAATTGAAGGATATTTCGAAACAAGTTTTTCTTTTATAAAAATTGAGATCTCAATAATCTTCGAGTTATTTTAATCGAACGCTGGGGAAAATTGTAGAAAAAAAATACAGAGTACTTAAAAATATTACTATAAAATCCAGGCACAAATCACACATGTGTCTCCGGAAGCATTGGGCGAATCTTAATTTGGCTCTGATGCGGCGACGAATCGTCTTCGTTACGCGACAATGAGTTTCAATTGAAGTGCCGAGTTAATAAAATGCAATTAAATATCGTGCAGCTGTATGAAGGTTCCGACAAAGAGACGCGAGTAGAAATGGAAAACGGTTGTCGCAATTAAATGTCGCGGTTGAGTAGGTACGGCGCGAGAGAGTCACGCGAATTCTTCGATCTCCTCGAGCCTCCATTCGAAATCCTCCACGTCGAAATGATCGCTCGATTGTTCTCGCAGATCGCCGTCGTCCTCGAGGTTATTATCGGGAATCAAACGAATTACAAAATTGCTTCTCCAGTAGCGTCTCCATCGATGACCGTGCAATCTGTAATACAAGAGAAAGAGTTTATATATTTCGCATAGTTATTAGATTATATATGTATAATATATATATATCTTATATTAATATATATATATAGACTATATATAATTTATATAGTCTATATATAATATATATTTATATATAATATTAACGCCAATGTTTGGGTTCGTAACGACGCGGTAATAAACGCTCTCTAATTATTTTTTTTTTCAATAGTCGACATTCGACCTCGAAACGCATACGCTCACGCGCAGCTCACCAAACTTTAATAATCACATAATCGCGCCTTTTGCACGCGTAATATCTTAATTAACTCATTTTCCATTAACGACCGCGTTTTCATCCGCGCACAGACGTGGCGCACGAGCTGACTCGAGCTGAACGGCCTTACCTCCCTAACGTAATTATCCATCGCCAATAAGCTATCAGCGTCAATAAGCAGGTTGGTAACATGGCGACTATCATCCACGGTATCTCGTAAAAGCCGTTTCGCAGCGATGTCTTCAAGGCCAAGGCGCATACGTAGCAGGAAAACGCAGCCACGGGCGTGGTCATCGCCAAGTACCCGATATCGAGCAACATCTCGAGGGAACACGTATTAAATAACGAGGTGAATTGTCGGGATAATTAAAAGTCTAATCATAATATATACAGGTCGCGATATTCCATATAAGATCGGCTTGTAACATGATTTCAATTTTACACGACGCGCCGTGTATATCGATATGACGATAATATTTGTATGTATTCAGTGTTTTATGGCTTTACGATATCTCTCTCTTTTACGATATTATCTCTTTCGCGATTTAAAGATGATTAACGCAGTATATCTGATACATTAATAATCGTATCGCGCGCGTGTCTAAGGAGACGTAGTCAAATCCGGCTTTGAGTTCGGATGCAGAATGAGAGAGGAGGGCAACGCGTGAGTTAACTCACTTGCCGAGTGGCTATTACGGTGTGCAACCATATTATGACGCTTCGAAAAAGGTTGTAACGACGTACTCTCTTGGTCGCGTACTTGTAGCCGCAGAGCTCGCATCTCGCGCGACCGGATTCGGTCAGCCATCTCTCGAGACACTCGGCATGCACCAGAGCAACCGTACCTCGGCATCTGTCGTGTCATTTAGAGGAAACATCCCGATGAGGGCCGAAAAAAAGAAAGACTTTTTTTAATGATATTTTTTACCGAGATACGGAAAATCATCTTCAGATATTCTTAGATATTAATCTTAATATTAATTAATATTAATATAAAAATATAAATATATATTGTTATAAAAATATAAATATAAAATATATATATTATATAAATATTAATATTAATATCTTTAGATATTCTCGTTATTTTCTTGTTTAATTCTTAATCTTCAAACATGATTTATATAATCCATACTTCATCGACTTAAAAAAAAAAAAATAATGCCCGATCGTTTCTCTGAATTATAAGTTATTCGCATACATAGTTGGAGGTCAGAGATCTATAAAGCTCTATTAATCTGTTCATAGAATAATATTTAGCTTTCTAATAATAAGTCGAAAACTCACTTGCAAGCCGAGATCAAAGGACCGAGATAGGTCAAGTTTGGCGGTGTCGATGTCCGATCAGTCTGATTTTGCAAGTCACACGACGAATGATTTTCCGCGGTTGGAGCATATCCGCCCATGTGACAGATTCTACAAATATCGCCGGAGGCAATGCACGCATCTAAAATTATTTTATGCGCAATATCATGAACGGTTACTCTTATTTCGGAATCATTTTATATTAATAATACACACGTGTTAAGATTTCATTATGCATTGTAACGTAATTATTTCTTCTAAAAAAAAAATAGAGACAGTTTGATGCAAAACATACCGTCTTTATCTGATGATTTCGTATCGAGGCATTTCTCATTTTTTTCATCTGTTTCTAGATTGGATTTAGATTCCGCGTTATCCAATATACGGCTCGTTTTGAGCCATACCCGAATTTCTTCGTTAAAGGAATTTCTCGAGCTTACTTTCGCGACAGATTTATCAAGTTCGTTTGCCACTAGATATCAATGCAAGAATATATCAAATATGTTACATGTAATTTTCTTTTTGAAAATGAGGCGATATACATAAGTATTTTACGGAGAAAATTTCCAAAATTCTATTAAAATAAGTTAAAATTACTTTAATAAATTTCGATTGTAATTAACCTAATGTATTAACCTCTTGAAAATATGTCAGACGTTTGTTCTCTCGGTAAAAAGAGTTAGTACCTATGTCGTTCGTACGTCCGCTGCCATTTTCAGACTCTTCATCCTCGACGTGTGACATCAAAAATGTTTTGCGCGCATTTTGGTGTACGCGCTTCCAGAGAAAATTGCAAATTTTTCTTCAAGACCTACTAACGATTCTCGCGATAGACAGATACGCCTCATCTGTCATGTTATCAAGTCATATCGGCGCAATCGATCCTTTCTCAAAAGCACAATCGATTAGTAAATCAAATCAATTACATACATCGAAGTTCTAAAAACCGGATGTCAACTTCATAAATGTATGAATATGTGTGGATTAAAAATTCGACGAGTAAATTAAATTTAAATTTATTTAAAATTTAAATATACTTATTAATTACCTAATTAATAAATATTATTTATATTAATATTTATTATTTATTTAATTAAATGACACTGCAAGTTTCTTGAAAGTTAAAGGTATGTACAACGATATTTTGCGCCGCGAGTTTGTAAGCAGTCGCCGCGACTATGCGCGCGAAAGATGTATGGCGATGGCGAGCTTCGATGTTGAAGACGATACGAAATTTCATGGTGGCCGGTTCCGTACATTGAAAACAACAGCGCACGGGTAACTACCCCGGAGGAGAAAGGCAAGACGCGCCTCGCATCCTTATCGGCCGTTCTTATCGTCTCGCGTTCCTTGCAACCGCACCGAAACGGCTTATCTCGGCGCACGCCACTCACACGCGAGATTAAATGTTGCCGGACACACTTTCGCGTTCATCCTCATTTTTCATACGCGTTAAATCTTTTTTTTTTTTCTTTTTTCCCGTAGCCGCGAGATGCCCGGCGCCGATAGTTCAGCAGCGTGCGATAAAATAATTTCGTTTCTAGTAATAACAAGAGACCCAGGCAATTAAACTCGCATGCAGCGACGTAGCAAATCGACGTGATTTGTTTCGATAGAATCTCTCTCGAGCGACGGGATTTTTTTTAACCTTCGTACATTATTATATGCCCCGACAGGAAATTAGGTTACTAATTGCGAGTCAATCGGTCAATAGCGCGCGGCTATTTCTCGAGCCGAGGAAAAGTCGCAGACTCACTCCCATCCCTTTGAACGAAGCAACCATGCGAAGATGCGCGGTATCACGACGACATTAACTCTCCCTTGATTGCAACAGTCACTTTAAACGGTATACGTCGGTGTAGCTGCCAACGTCAATTAAATCGAGATCAACGTGAAACGCTTGATATGAGACGCGAGAGACATGGAAGCTTATTAATGACTCCTCTTCGCTCTCGCTGGAAATTTCCTCCGCGGGAAGAAGAGCCACCGGAAATGCGCGTATCCGATCCCCCCACGACGTATATCCACGGGAAGGCTGATCAGTCACAACCATCACCGTTTCGTTCTTCGAACGAAAGCGAGATCCCGTGTTTTTGGCCGCGGACACGTTTCTCGTGGGCGGAGATTTCGACGCCGGCCGAGAGTGGACCGGCGTTTTATTCTTTTTGTGAATACTTCCCTTCCGCGGTCGCGCGGGATATTTCGGAATCGGTTTCCGGTACCACGCGAAATAAATAAATCCGGCCCGTATACGCGTTACGGTGGAGGGGGGGGACTGGACGGTTATTATTAGCGGCGAGAGTCGGCCACTTTTCGGAATATCCTGCGTTTCGCGGATATCCGTTGACCTGGCGAATTAAGAGAGGAGATTTCTCGCGCTACTCTACCTGGCAAGCTTGTATCGTAGATTCAGTATGAATCCTTTAACTTAAATATACTCTCATCGGCGATAATTTTAGCACTGCGAAATCAGATTTATCACCGGAAACACTGTGAAATATGAGATGACGATATATGAAAGTGTGACAGGTTATTTAATTACTTCTTAATTATTTAATAGAATTTCTTGTGTTTGGCGTGTATTATTGGGCAGATTATATCGAGATTATCGTGAGAAATACAAGATGACGATATATTGAAAGTGTGACAAGTTATTTAATTACTTGTTAATTATTTAATAGAATTTCTTGTGTTTGACGTGTATTATTGGGCAGATTATATCGAGATTATTGAGAATACGCATCAAGAGTGCCGATCGAGCGGATTGAATGAATCGGACGATGTTCATCTCGAGGAAGTCGAAACCGTCGGTGACGAGATAGCGGTTGGCAGGTGCCAAGTCTATCTCGTTTATTCCTTCATTAATTTTCATCTCTCTTTCTCTCTCTCTCTCTCCCTCGTCGCACTATCGCCTCGTCTCTCTCGCGCTCGCATATATACGGAGGAAACTTGAGGTCCGTGGAGCCGCGTCTCCATGGCTGCTATTTCTGCCAGGTGGCCGATGCCCGAGCCTAACCGACCCGTCCGCCATTTTCCCACTCGACGTTTTTGGTTCAAGATTAATTAAACGCGTCTGGAAATAGTTGCGGTCGTCAGAGGGTCCGCGAACGAGGCGCGGAAACGAAGGGGAGGGAAGGAACAGGCGAAGGGGGTCCATAGCAGTAGTGGACCTCCACGCACGGTTGGATATCCGCGGCGCGCGACGTTAATCTTCTCTCCTGCCAGGAGCAACCGAGAGCAAATAGTTTACTTAGGTCGCGATCGGGACCTCGTGAAAAATTCCATCGCGCATTTTTATGTCTCATTTAGATCCGGTAATTTATTACCAATTATCGTTGCTTGAATCTAACGAAGCGATGTATATTAGGAGAAGGCCGTGTTAAATCTCCTTGAAAATTTATAATGGTAATATCCAGTAGATATGCGAGATACTTGAAAAATTTCAGAGACGATGGCTAAGCAATATTTATTATATTTGTTGATATTTATTTTATACGTATCGCGATTGGATGCGCGATATCTTTACGCATTGATCGAGTTTAATGCCTCTGCCTTCTTCATCGCGTATTTCGAGGTCGCAACAGCGGCTTGAGGATAGACACGAGTGTTGCAGAATGAAAGTGACCGGGCCTCTAGATGAGCCGGGGATGGACCAAGGCTCATCTGGGACGCTGGGTCATGTTCAAGCTGAATGGATCTGGAGGCTCATTCATAATCGATACACTTGCGTGATTCCAACCTGGTGCCAACGAGAATTCATTGAGCTACGAGATATTCCAGAAACCTTAACCTCTCGAACGCGCGCGAGTATCAATCCGTTTTCGCGTTCCTCAGATTACTAGTTCGTGTCGTCGTCATTGCAAGAGTCTCTGTATTTCCCGAGAGAGAGAGAGAGACAGAAGTCTCCTACGATCTTTTACGAATGTTATATTGGAACGTATCGATTTTTTCTTTCTCTAGAAAATTTCTCGTATGTATTTTTTTAAGTCTTTAAATTTGACGCTCGTATCGAGCGCAAGCGTCCAGACATCAATGACATTTGCGAATGCAGAACTGACGTTCTACCGTCACACGTGTTTCAAAGGGAGAACGGTGTTAGGGCTTAGAAACAAGCTAAAGATAGCAGCCCAGGGGTCACTTCGCGGTTTCTTCCCACTTTCTCGCTCCCTCCCTCTTCGACCTTCTTCGTTTTCTCGTTCCCTCTTTCTTTCAAAGATCGCAATTTATAGAAACACTCGGCACCTGTCACCTTTCCGCGGCTCACCGAGGACGCGTGCATTCTGCCCCTCACCCCGGTCCCAGGAATAGCCGGTCGTGTCCGATGTAGAAGAAACACAGAGGCGAAAGGAGTAGAAAGAAGAATACCTTGAGACATTTTGTGTCGCTCGCGGTTTCGAAACAACGCGCGATTGAAGCGGCGGAATCTTCCAGAGAAACTGGAGGAAGCCTCGTCTCCCATCGACCGTGTTACTTTGAACAGATATTGTCGACGACTTTCAGAGAGAGACAAAGGCTAAAAAGATGAAAGGATTTTTATAATTAACGTAATTGAAGCACATGCCCTGATATGGGAATAATAATTCTGAATTAACTAATTATTATCTTATAACCTGAAGAAATAGATTTTTAAAATTTTTTTATTTTAAATATGCAAAGGATTGATCATATAAAATGTAAACATTTAAAAATAAATTTATTTGATACTCGTGAAAGTAAACTGTTCTTGAAAATTCTATATTATATGAATGGATAAAATTATTTAAACAATTTGCATATACGAGACTTGTTTTTCGACATTTTTCACATTGCACAGAATTTTGTCCATTCGCATCGTCATGATAAAAACGCTTCCCCATTAATTATCAACCGTGTTTTCTATATTTCGCAGTGTCGCTAAATTATAAAAGTATCAAAAGAGATCTCTTTCATATATACAGGGTGTATACTCCCTGGAAAAACCGGGAAAACCTGGGATTGTCAGGGATTTTTGTTTTACCTTGAAAAATCCGGGAATTCTCATGGAATTTTATATAGACTCAGGGAATTTTTTCAAAAAGTGTGTCTTTGATAATTTTATTGACGATGTCTTTTTAGTGTCAAGGTCTTATGGAAGTTTCATAGAAAATTGTTCAATTTTTTAATAATATTTAAATAAATTAGTACTCCTTAAGACGTTTATAATAAATTATTTTTTGTTTTATATTTTTATTTGATATTTTTCCATATATCTTTAGCGTTTAGATATATTGATATATTGCACTTTGTTATTGTCCCAATTTTACGATTAATAAATCAATATTAAATGCTAGAAAAACTGCATTTTTGATAACTTTCTTTATAATCGTATAAATAGGAAACATTAGAAAGCGCATACAATAAAGAAACTTATTTTAAAAAGCTGCATTTAAAAATTTTCAGATTTTACCTGGAATTTTAAACAAAAATACCTAGAAGATCAGGGAATTCTCAGGGAATTTTTTTACAAGATTTGAGTAGACATGTATATAGAAATGTGTCCCTAAATTACTTTACTTTTCCTAATAAAAAAAAAACTTGAATAAAATTGATAACTCGACCGCGAATTTAAGGCAATTAAAATCGGAAATTAAAAGTCTAGTCTATGCTCTTCCGCAGGCGCGAGCATCGACATATCGGTCGGTAACGTGCGTTACACTACACGTATACACTGGCTTCTGGTTACACGACGAACACTCGTTAGTACACGGAACAGGGAGCGCGAGCGTTTACAGGAAGCGCACCTCCGCGTGACCCGCACGGACCCTTTAAGTATTAACGACGGCGCTCGACGGCCCTACGTGATCCTCGTGCTTACAACGCGATCGTCGCGTCCGTTCCACAGTCGGCCAGCTTTGGATTATATACGCGCCTACGACGCGATCGTAAGTAGATATCGCGCGTAGATCCGCATCGTAGGAAGCGAGACCGGCCCCCCCGTTGGGGGGCTCGCCGGGGTTCGAGCTATAAAACGGACGTATAATAGCTCGGAATCACCGAATTTGTAGGAATGGGTCGTAAATCAATTTCAAAGTTATCGCGCGCTATCGAATTAATAGGATGGGGAAGCTTGACTCAAACCGACTCTCGTAAAAGAGAAAAATAAAAGAAAAAAAAACCTCGTGTCTCTCTCCTTATTTGCTTTCCTTCACGCGTGCCGCCACAATGTATGCGTGCAGGGGAAAAAAAGGGAACCGAGACAGACATCGCTCGTCGATTTCTTCGCGCGATTTCTCTTCTCCGGAGCGTCTCGGATTAATTCGCGAGCCTGGCGAACACATCGTGTCTGGTGGACAAATGCCACCCTCGCCGCGCCGTTTACGCGTCGAAAGCAAACACAGACGGCAAAAAGGTTATCCCGCTCGTAAAGGGCGACGCGCGTTTCTACCGTTTGCCCTGTATGTGTTTTATCGCGCATCGCAAAAGACGACGAGAGCGCGTTGCTGCTGCAACGCTGACCGTGTTGCACTTACGTAAGCCGCGCGTTTGGAATGTTTACTTTGGAGATCGGAGCGAGATGCTGGCGTGCAATTATTTTTTTAATTACCTCACCCGTTACACGGTCATTATTCCTTACGCTTATACTTGATAATTAATATTCTCCACGGTCTTATTACTATAATTGCTGCAATTACAGTAACGCGGTTCGTTTCATTAAAAATAGATAAAATTGAGGAATATTCACGTGCGAAAGAGATCTTCGTGTAAGATTAATGTCACGAATATCGTGCATAAATTAATGCCGGTAAATTGAAGTTTGTGAAGTGTAGTAAATAAGATATTTATATTCGTCGATTGATGGATATTGTAATTGAAAACAGTGGTTTTGCATTCTCTCTCTCTCTCTCTCTCTCTCTCTCTCTCTCTCTCTCTCTCTCTCTTTCTCTTTCTCTCTTTACTATAAAAACGTCTCGTAACCCCGATTTGCCGCGGTTTTGTCGCGTAACGTTTTGGAGCGATACATGACGGGGCGACACAATCCTATTTTTGTGAGTGCACCAGACAGTTGGACGTCTCCTCCGGCGGTTCTATTTGCGGTATCATAGCGCGCGCACAAACGCGACGAGACGTTAAATACACACACGCGGACGTGCGGGCATTATTAGCGCGACGCGCTGTTGTCTGCGTTCGCGAGATTTAATAGAAGGGGGATACCAGTCAGTTTTGTAACTGACACTCTTCCAGCACGGATTTTACTAGTATCGGGTGTCGCGCCCATTTCTCGGTCAAAGAAACGAGGAGTCATATTGAAAGAGATAACAATTATTTCAATTTCTGCATTATAATAATCGATTTCAAATTAAAGATATATTAAGTTTTTAAAGAGAAGAGAAGGAGAAATATTGTCCCTTAATTAATCTTAAAAAGTCAAGTCTAAAGTTTTGACGAGTTTTTTTTTTTCGGAAGAGTATATAATCAAGAAGAATTCAACATTTGGAATATCTCGTGTACGTGGAATTCGCCCGGTCCCTTTTACGTCCGCGTGTATTAGTATTAACGCAGGATTCTCTCCTATCGCCCGTTTCTAACACATGTGCACAATATTACGTTTCATTGGTGTCACAATAGTTTTGTTGCGAGCGCGTGCATCGGCGTAGCCAGACGATGACACGCGCATCCACCGCGCATTTATAGACGCTGATGAGAACCGATCCTCGGGACAGTCGTCTATTTTCGTTGCACCCGATATATTATATACTGTACGCAAAATTATAAACTCCATGTTAGAAATTATTTATCGCAAATGGATAGAATTATTATTTTTTACTCGGCTAAATTTATACAGCCAATTCTACTCATGGTCTTTTTGTTTGTCGACGACAACCAAGCCAAAGACGTCAGAGAGAATCCTATCTCTGTCCGTTTATCTAAACATCAGACTCGGGGAGAAGAATCTTCCTAACGACGGGGAGGTTCCCGTGTCGCTACACGAATCCCACTTAACGAGACACGTTGCGTTAATAAAAGTTAATTTTATTATCTTTCTGATCGAGAGGATTCGTCTCGTCGCATTATACGATACAGCATCTGTTTAACGGCCGCGAAGTCCAACGCTCGCTCTGAAGGAGGATCCCTCGCAGAAGGAACGCAACCAGCGTCGCTTCCTAGCATTAAACCTAATGGCCGTAATAAGGGGTTCTAGACGCGGACGGTTTGTCGTAACATGAAAATTCCTCCTCCGCGCGTAATTATGTATCCTCCCGGCTCCTTTCCGTTTGCTACCGGTGTCTTATAATAGTCGTAGGAGCTGTCAGAAAGAGGAATCGCATGCTGAGGAACGGCCTCGTCTTATTCGCCGATAGAACTCTCGCTCCTATATACTTTTTTTCTCTCTCCTTCTCCGACGATGATAACGTAGATATCGCTTGTATTATCTCTCGTCGCTCGTTTTTACGGGCAGGATCATTGCGCGAGAGAGATAGCCGCCATAGTCATATATTTTCTTGCGCGCGATGACGCGATCTTGGATTTAACGGTCGTTTTTACAAAAGTCAAAGAGCGCACCGCACTGTTCGCACTCACCGCTCATATTTCTCCTCCGAGCGACAGAGATTTCGCTCTTGCGCCTCTCGGATTCCATTCCATTCTACCACCCGTCTACCCTTGTTCTCTCCGCCTCACCGTTTTCGTCCTTTGAGCGCGAAGGCGGAGGTAAAATCGGCCCCGAGAAGAGCTCCAAGAGGAACGATACGAGTTCTCACAGTTGCTGCTTTGTGCGCCGGATTTGAAGCCTTTCCGCCCGGTGCGAGAAAGGCTCGTCGCGCGATCTCGCATTTGATTTTGTCGGTTTAAATTACGGTACCTATTCCGTTTCCAACGAGCATATAACTCGGCGAGTTGACGAAGAGAAGCCGGCAAATAGAAGCATATAAAGATGTAAAATGCGAGATTTCTTTTGTTCAATTCGCAAAACACACAGTAACGAGTTAATTTAGATTTAACATTATTTTTATAGAGAAATTCCATGCTCGCTACAGCGTGTCCGATTCCTCTTGTAAGGTATTTCAGAGGGACGGAACACTTGAAATGATCGAAACATCATTTTTTTTTTTAATGGATTATTTTTCTATCTAAACATTTTGAGCTATATAAAATTTTAAGATATATAAGTGTCTTGAAAAGATATTTTGAGCATTAATCTTTTTGCCAAAAATAGCATTAAAATTTTTAAAACCTTTTCCTGCAAAATCATGCTTTTCAACTTTTATATATTTTTTTGGAAACCATCTAAATCTTATCATTTTTTTTAAATTTGTTTAGAAATAAATGCCTCTTTGATTTGATTGATTAAAATAAATGATAAAATTAAGAGCTACGAAAAGCTTAAGTCAAAAGCTAAAAAAGTCAACTTATTCAAATTATAATCAAAATTCAGAGTCATTTTTTAGAAGAAGAAAAAAGAAACGATCAAAACGTAGCCAATCGTATCAGAAAAAAAAATAAAGAAAAAAAAGATGATTCGAATGTGTTAACTTTGCGATGGAAAGAAAAGGAACATAAAGATAAGATAATTTTAGCCTGCAAGATTTTGCAACTGCTGCACCCGCGTTCTTAAAGCGATGCCAACACACCTCTCTACAATTTCCATCGCGTTCTGCACGCGTGTTTCGAGATCGTCGCGCAATTCTCGCGCCGATAAGTATAGCGAGGAGCCGGCGAGCGAAACGCGCGACTAATCCGCCGGTTTCTTCCAGCAGCAGCGCGGTCGAGGGGGTTGGTCGCGCATTAACCGCGGTCTAAATTCGCGTCCGCGCGTAAATCATCGTGCTCACGCACGTGCGTGCCCGCGGCCACGCGCTTTACGCGGTTACGCACCCCGCGTCTTCTCGTTCTTCCAGGCAGAGTTGTTCCTTCTCGTGCCCGCCGTGCTTGTCGGAAGATCGTGTTTCGCGGGCGTATCTCGTCGTACTTATCTCTCTCTCTCTTTCTCTCCTCTCCCCGTATTTAATCCCTCCGTCGTTCTGCTTCGCATCGGGAAACGCGTTACGCACTCGAGGCGAGGAACGAGGCTCGTTCCGTCACGGAGTCGGAAAAATCGCGGAACGGGATATATTCCACCACATTGTGTATCATTATAGTATAGTTCCGATTGCAAAATTGCAGGCTGTTCCAGCTGCCAGCTTAACTTCAACTTGGATTGCTTTCTTCGTCGTTTTACGCACGATTTTTTTTTTCTTCTTTCTTTCAGAGAAGAGAGAAAATTTTCTCGTTAAGCGAGAGTCCTTTCAACATTCGATTGGCTCTTGCTATTCGATCGAGCTTATTTAATTAACGATCGAATGACGATTAATGGTTGTCGGCGGCAATAACCGTGACGATAATAACGGGAGAATAATGCGTAGGTAATGAGACCGTCGGCTTTTTCCAAGCATGCAGATGCACGTCATGGAGAAACGCCCGCGGATAGGCGTGGAGAAAAACCGTGAAAAACGATCAAAAGTCCAGACCGAGGAGGAGCTCTCATGCGCGGCGCTTAAGTACAGCCGGTCGTGGCACGTGAGCGGTCGGGCGCTCGCACGCACGTGCGTGAGCGCGATGATTTACACGGTACGCGGATTTAGAACGTAACCCTCGGGCGTGCGTCCGTGCGCACATGACATTTTGTGAAGCGCGTTAAAAATAACGCTTGCATGCGTAATAAAGAAAAGGCTCATTATGTAATATACCCTCGATCAAGCGAGACGGCTAAAATAGCGAGGCTCTATTCGATTTGAAACGCTACTCATTGTCAGATCCCGATATCGTCGCGTCTTCGATAGAAATTATAGATCCATAAATTCTAGGATGTTTATAATTCCAAATTAGAGACGCGAGAATTTTACTTAAAAAATCGAGCGCCTTTCAACCGGCTGGGAAGATATAACTCTGTATAGCGTTATCCCTGAAGATACTTTCGGATAAAAAATGTCCCTCGATATAGATCTAACAATAACTCTCGAACGATTCATGTCTCGCGATCGGAAAGGTCTTTTCCGAGCGCGTTGCTCCGATCGCGCTGTACTTCTCTATAAGAAGCATACTTTTTCCTCGAGCGAAATCCCTTTCGTTACTCGGAAAGAGGAAACGACGTTAATGTCGCGCAACCCGGTCGCTAGACGATGGAGGACCCTACGACCGTCGTCTGCCCTTCGGGTTTGAATTTAAAAGTGGTTCGCTTCCAGGAAAAAGTGACAGTGCGAAGGGTTTCGCCGACGATCCACTTCCACTGACGCTGAATCATTTCGCGTTCTCAATCTAGCAGGAAAAACATGTCCGATCCTTCGAAGTAACATCTCTTTTCGCTAAGATACTTAATTATTATTACGATGACGTAATTTTTCTGTAATATCCGCATCTGAGAAATTTGCAAATCAAAGATAGTTTATGTAAATTCTAACAATACGACAAGACTCGCTTGAAGGAAGTGTTGAATGTTAAATTCTGGTAATTTTCCACGCGTTAATTTAGATGGAAAACGATTATAACGATACGCATAAACAAAAAATCTTAGAGTGTCTAAATACACTCTAGGTGCGAAGCGACATTTCAGCGCGTAAGGTCGTCGTTCTCCGCGCGAGCTATTCTCTTCCACGTATCGCCGTGCTCGTTTTGCCCACGGCGGCCAGAACATAATGAGGCAAGCGAGAATAGTCCTTAGAAAATGAGGCGAGAGTCGTTTCGGGAAAAGAGCCTCCGAGAGAGAGAGATGACTGACAAACGTCGCTAATGAGAGAGCGCCCGTGCGTTCCGTATTTTCCTCCTTCCTGTGAACGCGCACCTTTGAAAACTCGGTTAATGACGCGGATCTTGCGCATCCAAATTCCTTAAGTCATGCGAGCGTCCTCCGTTGTTTTTTTTTTTTTTTTTTTTTTTTTTCCCCCCACAAAGCACGCGAGAATTAGTCATGCGAAACGAGACGATTTTTCAAAACTTTTTACTCTTTTTTCCCTCCGGAAAAATTGTCCGGAGTGTTATATATTCGCGGTAGCGTAAAATACACGAGCAGCCTCCCGCCATCGATCATGCGGCAATGAGTGTCATTTGGAAATCGCGAGAATAAAAAGAAGGCTCACCTTGATCTCTCTGCGAGATATAAAAAAAAGAACCGCGAGACCCTTTTTAGACCCGCTTCGACGCTACCGACGAATCCTCAAAGAACGAGAGAGGAGACGTTCGTTTGCGGCATCGTTCTCCGAATAATATTCTCTTTCCCTTTACGCCGCGCCGATTCGCCGCGAATGTTTGATCTCGCTGAAAATAGGGAAGCAACGAACGCTCTCCGTTTCTGCTTGATGTTTGCTCGGCTAGGGTCGCTGTTTGCGGCGGTATTTGCATCCAAGTCCAGGTTTATCGAAAGCAAAATTTAATTGTTTGCGAAAAAAAAATAATATAAATTGTAAAATATATTCGAGATACACAATTAGAAATTGTACGAGCATCTGGCTGGATGAAACTTGTATATACTGAAATTTATCGGTACACGATATCGCTTTCGACAGCCTCAATGATAAGCTACCCTGTGGATAAGAGAAATGCGAGCTACAAAGTTGTGTACGATGCATTAATGCGACGATAGATGGCCGCAACAACCTGCCACACAGATAAAATGTCTTATTTAATAAAAAAAAAAAAATTAAATGTCTTATTCGAGACCGCGTGTTTATGAATCATTCCGCACGTACAACAAACAAAAATGCAAGGAATTTATGATATTTTTTAAAAAAAGTACATGTAAACGATAGAGACAGCGAAACGTCGTTCGTTAGGATCTTATAAACATAAATAATACTTCTTACGGCAATATTTTATTCCTCGATTAATTGAACAATTATACACTTGGCAAATACGAGGCGATCGATCTTAATTGTGAACGGGATAAAGAGAGAATATCGCAGAATTAACTCCAGTCGTACTTCAGTCTCTGACATTTGACGTTCGACGTGACGCATTGCATTTATGCATGTGCAATTATGCAATTATAACTTTCGCATTCGCTCGCGCGAAGGTCGCCTCGCTTGGATCCGATTAATCGGCCGACAAGAAGGCGTTAGCTCGACCCTGGAATAATAATTCATGCATCCTGAGGCCGCGGCAAAACGACGCCGGCATAGGAAAAATCGCAGCGCCAATCTGGCGCCCAAGTCATCGGGAGGAGATGTCAGAGCGATTTACTCCGCGGTGCATACCAATCGATGCATCGTTCACTCGTAGAATAGGAACTCGGGGGAACGCGCCGCCGGTCTTTGTCTATATACCCACGTTAGGTTCGTTCAACCTCCGATTTGCATATCGGGCGAGTTAATTTCAAAGCGGTGCGCGCGCTAATTCGCCCCGTTGCGCTCACATCGGAACCGAGAGAGGGCAATTCTTGGTCCGTAGTCACGCGCGGTAATTAAAAATTAGAAGAGCTATTTATATTCAAGTAAAGAAATACGCACACTTTGTAGCCATAAGACAGTCCGTTTTCAAGCGGGAAATAAGCGGCTGCGTGCAATTTAATATAGGTGATAAAATTTATTCACATTCCCTTAATTCATTCATTTATCAGGGATTTTTCAAATTTTTCCGTATATACATAAATAATATATGGGTGATAATATTAAATAATCTTGCTTTTTGCCTTTCTTTACAGTATACATATTTTTATATCGATATTTTATCTCTCTGAGCTAATAATTCATTTAATTCAGATATTACGTTCTAAATTCGTATCTTTAGGACGGCCGATATATATATATATATGTATATATACGTGCGCACACACACATTACATGCCCATATTTGACTAGGATTATCTATCTATACATCGTAATATATCGTTAACACATCTCGCACGTGACGTGATACAAGCGCGAACATGTATCTAATATACAAGCCGTCTTTAAAATACGAATGGGAGCATATTTATTATATTTGTATCACAGTAACATATCTAACACATGTTACAAGGTTTTGTACTCCATCTGACACATAACGATAGCGTACAAAATGCGCTTCATTACATATACATACATAAATAACTCGCCTAGTTGCCACTGTTTTGTAGAGTCCTGTTACATTCGGAGCCATAGTTTTATGTACACCAAAGTATCTCTTTTCGAAGTTTTTTTCTCTGTGAAATTGTATAATGCATCGAATTGCAGTGCGTGAGTCTCGGCAATGACGTGAAACGCACGCATATGACTGTACAATTACTTTTATTTGTTCGAATATAACGAAAGATATAACTTCGATCGCTACACAAAAACGTACTGTAACTTAATGACACGAAGAACATGATTTCTTTTTATTGTATAGCCGAAAAAAATAATTCTTTTTTTTTTTTACGCGAAAATGGAACTTTTTTCATAGGATATTTTTATTGCCAGTAAATGTGCTAATTGAATTATGACTACACTTTTTTTTTGATGCGCAAAAAGTGTGACACGTAACGTCTCGTCGCGGTCGTATAAAAAAATTGCGGATGGAATGCACGCCATTCCGTCCGTGTGAAATTAATCGTAATAGTAACTCTGTAGCTCACCACCGAATGTAACTCTTGTACTCTTCGGTTATGCTCACTCTCTTGATGGTCTCGTATCCTAGGATTATCGAGAAACTGAAGCACGCGGATTGTACAAGTCTCGCGGAGAGTCCTTTGGTGAACATAAGCAGTCCTTCCTCGATCCACAGTATCCTGAACGCACTGAACATACTGTCTAACCGTTGCACTTGCAATCTCGCCCTCACGATGTCTAGAGGGTTCGTGATGATCGTGGTCGTAAAGCCTCCCAGTGTGCCCGCCATCGCCTGTATACACAGATGCGAAAACCATCCCGGAAGCAGCCTTATAAGCTCGTCTGTGCGGAGAAAAAAAAAGGCGAAAAAATTAGTCTTCATTTTTTTTTTATCTGTATGATTTGCTTAAAAAAGTACGCTTACCCTGATAAACCGTGTACAATCCCCACCAAAGGGCGCTGTTAGGTACATACGCGCACAAAGACGCCATGTATCCTCGGTAGAAGCCGCGATAACCGTCTCTTTGATAAATCAATTTTATTATTTCGGCGGAGATTTGCGCGCGAGTTTTTCCGGGTTCGAGGGTCAAACCCAACGGATTCATTCCCATCTGCGAGGA
Organism: Lasius platythorax; assembly: GCA_963971435.1. Lineage (NCBI taxonomy): Eukaryota > Metazoa > Arthropoda > Insecta > Hymenoptera > Formicidae > Lasius > Lasius platythorax. The sequence continues at coordinate 2,672,954 of OZ020538.1, read as the reverse complement.
ATCGTGCTCAATTAATATTTCAAGTATGTGGGGCAAATCGCGGTTAAAGGAGACACAGGGAGATCTATAGAAATCTCGCGACTCACCTTATCCATGTACACCCTGCCGTGTTTAGTGCTATTGATCCCGAGAACCATTAGATGTTGACTGAGAACATCGAAGGGGACGACGATCGTTTGTCCGACTAAACTGGCAGCACCGCCGGCGATCAACGCTTTAACCTTCGAGTCAGTACGTCCGAGGGATGTATCCTGCGTGAGCAAATGACGTACACCCTCGTACGTCGATACGTAAAATACTCCGGAAACGATTTGAATGGAGCTTATCCAGAAGCCTCTGTAAAGACCCGTGACGCCTTCGACTTTGTAAATTTTTCTACACGCGTCTATCATACCTATCGTGTGTATGAAAGAAGAAAATCAACGTTAGTATCTCATTTGTCTAAGAATAGGCAAGAATATTATTTTTTCTAGTAAATAATGAAATTGATTCGATATCGAAATTAATTAGCGCATACCATTGTACATGTGATTTTGTCTCTGCACTTGAAGCCGAGTCTTGATCACTGTCAGAGGATATAGGCAGCATCTGACCGAGAACGAGGACAGCATGCTGAGTGGAAAGAACTTGGTTTTGTCCATCATGTCCCACTCGATGGTGCGGATGAACGGTGTTGCCTCTATTGCCTCTACCGCGGACATCTCTCGAATAAGCGCAGTTATTGCAGTTCGTAACGATAGATGAATCAAGCAGAGAGATTCGCGGAGGATTTGGTCCAACCTGATGCCGCATATCTCATCGGTATATTATGAGCATTAACGCCCAAAATTTCGTAAAATCTGTAAATATGTAAATATTATTTACGATTTAAGAGAGATCAGTCTAAAATTAAAGATATTAGCGCTCGATCATCAGAAGAAACAGCTATCATAGCTGTAAGAAATTAGGTTATTCTAACCTCAAAAGGAGCCTTCTTGAATATTGTACTCTTACAGATATTATGACATGTACATATACATGTATTATAAATTCAAATTTTGATTTTAGCATCGGGATTACAGATAATTTTGTAACATTGCTCTTGTACGTAAGTGTGTCTTTAATGTACTATGTCGTTATGTCAGTTGCGCAAAACGTCAAAGTGACATTTTGTAGTCGATCGATTAAAAAACGAACATTATGAACATTTCGCAAAATATTTAACGAGATTTAACGCATTTATACGTGAGGTAATGAGTCTGACGAAAGAAATGACAATTAATAATATTCAGTGCATGACAACTGTAGGTTCGAAGTGCAATGTTACACGTTAACAATTTATTACCCAAATTTTCTACATAAACATTTATACCACTCTAATCTTATAAGCATAAAAAATTAATTAATTTAGTAATTCTTTCTTAATTCTTACCGAAATCTAATCTCGCCAGCGTTACATGTAAGAAATTTTACGGTTAGTAATTTTTGCAGCGCTGTCAATAACGAAGTATCTGGTACATATCGACGTCATTATCAGCCAAATAAATACATAAAGAAAGGTGCAAGTCATTCACAAAAAAATCTATCGTTACTTACAGTGATGTAATGTACTCTCGAGATAATTTACTCTGAAATTTCCTTCTCGATGTTCGCCTCTCCATAGGCCAGGAATAACCATTGATGGTTTATAACATGATCGATACGTCAATCGCGCTGTCACGTGTCACGTCGATTGGTTCAATGTATTCTACAACGCGAATTCATTTTCACTCGTGATTTCGTGACTGCAATTATTCCAGATAGCAAAATACGTAAAAAAATTGTGGGCCACACTTTTAGCAAACACGCACGCGTGTATCTTTTTCCGGTGGTGACATCTTGACGGGAATCTTGAGTGTCATGTGTCATATTTTACGTTTATCAACAGATGTATAAAGCGGTATCACTAACGTCTATTGATAACGAATATTTGCCATAACCGACTTTTATAATCATAATAAGTAAATTTATAAAAAAGAAACATGATTGCAGGCAAGTAAAATTTTGGAGCAATAATTATTTTTCTGTGAATAGTAAAAACAAGTATAATTTAAATGGCTTTAATTTAATAGTTATATATATTGAAAGAATATATCAATTGTTAGTTAATTCTAAATTCCTCTATTTAATTGGGATAAACTCACGTTTTATTGAGAGAACAATGAATAGAAATTATAATTTTTTTACATAATTTCTTCTAGGTATAATGTTGTCCCTCATTATTAAGGGATAATCATTATTGAGATGGATTAAAACGAAAGAGAAAAAAAAAATTATAAATATGATGCTTACATTTTGCTCTAATTATATTTTCTAAACAGTTAGCCGTGTTGAATTTTATCGGAACATAGATACAGACACTTCTTCCCAACAATTTTGCTAAATATACAAAACTTTTTTCGCCTCTGAGAAGAGTTAATTTTTCCTCCATAATTTTTTATCGCAGATCGCTGGAACCCGTGCATTTGTTCGGGCTGACTTGAAGTTTTATTGGACGTGCCGCGCGAATATCTCGATGGCGATCGAATCGAATTTGCGAAACTCGCTGCCGTGGAGAACCCAACGCTGTCTCTTTCTCTCTCTCTCTCTCTCTCTCTCGCGAGATGCAGCATCATCCCTTATATCTCGAACGTGTGTGTCGCCAATGAATTTCAAGCTCCGCCCAGCACCCGGTTGCAGTGGTCCGAGGAAACGAAATACGCGCAGGACTGAATTCTACGTCACGTTGGGGGCGTACACTGTGTCGGAGACACAACCCCTGGCTCCGGCTGCGAGGGTGGCTCACCCCCTTATTCTCGCCGAGATCAAATCACCCGATTCAGTGCTATCTTCGATCTTCGCGCCGCAACACCAGCGACGATCGACGAGAGGCTCGTTCGTGTCGCGCGAACTCGGTTGCGCGTTTTTTTTTTTCGAATCGAATCGGCGAATCTGCTCGTCTTTAGTGAGAAGTTTTACGTTCGAGAAGAACGGGACGCCGCGGACGGAACCGGCGAGCCGCGAAATTATGATGAACATTGCCGATCAGGAGGTGCCCGCCGCGACGACAGAATTGACGGGCTTAGTAAGTTGAAAATTTATTTATCTGTTCAAAAATATGGCTTTTAATATGATCGATAAAAGGGCTCTATTTGTTTATGCGTGTCAGAGCGAAGAGTTAGATATAGATACACATCTAGATAAAATCATCGCTACTCACAGTAGAAAAGATATTATTTTATAATGCATTAGATCCACACACACACAGTATAGAAATATATCGCATTTAAACAGATTGCGATTGTCATTCTTTCTAAATAAGATAGGATTGTCAAAAAAATTAATTCATTTTTTAAATTCTTATCTCGGTAGCTCTGTGTGGAAGAATTTTTATAACTTTATGGAATAATTTGAAGCAACATTAGTAACAGAGTTTCCAATAAAATATATCGACTTTATTAGTTTAATTAATCATCCAAGATATATGCAAGTCATTCACAAAAAAATCCATTGTTACTACTTACAGTCATGTGACACAGTCGGCATGATTTATTGCGAAATCTCTTCGATATTCGCCTTAGACATGCTGTCAGAAAAAATCTTTAATATTAAAAATTAAATGCAAAATAAAAAATGTAATAAAATAAAATCTATTTTATAATATAAAGACAGGATGAACAAAAAAGAGAACAAGGAGTTTAGGGGAGGCTTGTGTGTATATGTGATTTATACATATATTCAATTTTATCCAAAATACAAGAATTTTCGATCTATTCTTTTCACCGCGTACTTTAACATCTCTTTATCAAATCTAACTCGTAAGAAGAATATTTAACAATCCGAAAAACGCATCAGCGTCGCGAGAGAGTGTTCAAGGTCCATTAAGAGAGAGCGCCGCCGCGTAAGGGCCATCGCGTTCCGTTCGATCCGGATATCCGGATATCTCCCGGCCGCTCCGACGCACAATGGAGTCATCCTCGCCGAGTGCGGCACCGTGGTCCCGGGATCATCATCGCGCGTACAATGCGACCACTCGAGAGATGATCGCTCGACGAACCGGGTGGCGAATTGCCGCGGCACGCGCCTCCACGCTCCGCTGGCTCGTCCCACGGGTGCGCCACCCCTTCTGTGTCATCTAAACACGTAATTGTCGCCGTTATATTCCCCGCGTGTGCGTGCGTGCCACCACCGTGACGACACGACACGACACGACACGACACGAGAATCCGTGGGTGGTTAATGGACACACGCGCGGGGAGGGGATGACTCGAGGCGAAAGGAGCACCCGCGAGAGAGAGGCACTTGATTTATGTTTGTTGATTCTAAAAATCAGCCGATTCCCACACACGCGCTCCCCGAATCGGCGGCGCCGTTTAATTGACTGCCGCGAGGTAGCATATGTCGCCACTCGAGTTTTCCCATGATTAGGGGCGAGAGACTTCCTCGGGGATGGGACATACTGCGGGATTAGCGCGCTGGATGTTTACCGCTGCTCACCTTGATTGACTTCTGCCCCCCCCGTGAAACTGGCTCCCCAGCTAACGATACTTGCGTACTTTTATACTCGGATTTAATCATTCGCACATTTCCACGCGACGTTGATAATCATCTATTTATTCATATGCAAATGTTCGTAATGCTTGATGTAAAATTTCCATATTTGTTTACTTTTATACTTAAAAGCTACTTCAAAGACTGTACTTTTATAGCTCATTTATTACCTTCTCTGTATTATAATGAATAAAAATTAACTAAGTTTATTATATTAATAGAATCTTTAAAAACCAAGCCTAGAGTCGATAGTAGAAGCGCAAAGATCTACTACTATTCCTTTTAAAATGAAATAAAAAATATATATTTGTCGCAAACTATTCCCTCGTGTTGTCGGAGGCTTAATTGGCGCAAAACGACGAGAGCAAAAATTTTGATCTTCTCTTAGCGCGGTTTTTGCGATGCATTGAGAAAAGCAATTAGCTGATAAAGTCGGCCGTTGTGTGACGCGTTCTTTAATCTCGAGATCTCTTCTATATATTGTTTCCTCTCGCCGGGCATTGTCCGCCTTCCAGTGTCCGTCGCTGTTATTGTCTTCACACCTCGTCGAGGGTAGGAAAAGACGGCAGGAAAACTTTCTTGGCAAAGTACAACGGCGGGGCTTCTCTCGCGTGTAATTGATAAAATTGACCGTCGCTGCCATTATCGGCTCATAATTAGCGGAGGAAACCCCGCCGGCTTTTATCTGTCTATTGGCCAAAGTAGAACACTTGGCGCAAAATGTGCATTTCGTTAAAAATATTTCAAGTGCTTGTTTCCACAAGTTTTCTATTTCAATAATAGAATTTCAGATTTATCCTTGCTCTGTCTAAAATTCACTCTTCGTAATTTTTGCCTCTATATCGATGCTACTCTTTTAAATTGAATCAGTGAAAATATCACTGATTAAAGCAGTGACATAAAATTTCAACGAAGATAAATGAAAACACGATCGCACTTTTTCTCCTCTGTTTCACTGATTATGACAGTTTTATTGAAAAATCAGTAATAACCGTACATATTTGCAAAATGTAGCTTTTAAAGTTTTTTTTTATTTATTTTAGACTGTTATTTTTCGGAGAAGCTTCTCCCATACATATATCTGAAAACATGTATAACTAATATTAACATTCAGAGTTAATATATGTACATATTATTTACTCTTTAAATGTGATAAATCTACAAAAATGAGAAGAACAAGACTCTTGATATTTCTGTAACAAAATACGAGATCGCTATATAAATTTATCTCATATAATATATATTTCATATTATAAAACACATTTTAAAATATCACTGATTGAAATAGCCGCTACCACTAAACTGATTCTTTCAGTGAAATTGTATTGATTTTCAGTGGCTATACTTATAACTGCGACCGTCAGTGACTATTCACTGTTTTTCAGTGATAATACACTGATTCCATTTAAGAGAGTACGCGTCTAAAAATCTTGCTTCCCGATCCGTCGGGGAAGGGATACAGTTTCGCGATGCTCTCGATGACTTTATTATAAACCGTACCAAAGTGCGCAATTACTATACCGAGGGTGGAGAACGTGAAATGGGGTGCCGTCGCCGCGACCCCCGTCGCAACCCCCGTCGCGAACGACGGGGCGTACCCTCAACCCTCGACTCGTCGTGGGTATCTCGTTTTCATGAGAGACACACATAAACGCGCGCAAATAAACTCGCGTGCCGAATGCGCTCCGCGCGCATTCGCCTAAAACGCGCATCCGTCCGCTGGGAAAGGTCACCTCGGGCCTTTAACGTTAAATGGTACGCGCACTCCTCGTGTTTGCGCTTCCCGCACACGCGTCATTGCCTGATTAATTCGCTGTTAAATCCTGTTTGACGAGAAAGCCCCGACGGAGGAAAGATCAACGATTTCCAACAAAGATTTGTCTGGAGCGTAAAAATTCACGCGGCCTAGTTACTTCCGTGTTTACATGTGCATGTTTTATGTGTGATGTTAAATATTTAAATAAATTTATATATAGATACATATATATATGGATTTTTTTTTTTTTTTCTAAAATTGTTTGAATAATAGTTTCCGCGCGAGTATTTTTCGAAATTTGATTTCTGATAAATTAACGCTTGCTTATAGGACATATTTATTTATCCACAATGGAAACATTCTTTATCAGCGTCAGTCATTTTTGCATCGGTAAATATGTATATATACGTAGCGGATTGACAGGCGTATTAAACATTTAAGGCGGTAATAGTGAATGTAATTAAAATTTATGTCCAAGCGCGCGGATTACGGGCGCCATGCCATCACGGCAGCTAATTGCGGACGACGATTAATTGCGATCAAAGGAAAATCTCGAGGAGAAATTATGAACAAATAATGAAACTTTGAGCAGCGTGATTCCGCCGGATACTCGTTAATATCAATATATCTTATATATCAGAAATTCGCATTCAATAAGGGACATTTCATCTTACGTACGGCACACGCATTTCAGCCGATTAATTATTTTATCACTTTATTAACTTGATTTCTGCGTAATAGAGAGATCCCTTTTTTTTTTTAAATAGCGTGTAACTTTTCACGCACAATTTTTCGACGATTTGTATCCCCGCAGTTTGTGTAGTCAAATTTTACGGAGTCAAAGGCCCCGAACGTCTACGTTATCGAAATTCCCAAAACCGGTAACTGAGTTTACCACTAGATTGCCCCGCAAGGAGGAAACCGTCCAATCGTTCACCGGATGTCTTCCTTGCCGCCTCTCTTACCCACCTCCCTCTATTTCTCACTGTGTCTTTCGCTCCTATATTGAGAGAGCCCCGAGCCTCACAATCACTTTCTGATATTAATTACATTCTCTTTCACTTGCTCGTGTTCGGCATTGCGATTTATTTTCGAAATATATATGTCAAAAATTGCCGCGTAATAAATATTACTAAATCTTTATATCTTACACTAATTCACACACAACTCCCTTCTTTCGATTGTTCCAGCCCGGAAACGGATTCGGCAGACTAGCCGAGCCACTTCAGACGGTCGCCGGAGAATACTGTCCCGGCAACTACTCAGTGTCTCACACCACCGGGAGCAATGAAAAGCTGCACACCGGTGAGTAGAATTTTCAATAATCAGAAAAAAGGTTTGAAACTCGATCTCTCCGATATTTTAATTATATCAGCGAATCGCGCGAGTCTAGAGCAGAGCAACTCTCATATACGCGCGTCACACTCGAGATCTTTTTTTCCGAAAAAAGGAAAAGTATTCACGGGCTGTAAAACTATTTTACCTCTTAACAAGCTTGCGAGGATGTAATCAAGGGAAAAAGGTGAGCGGGCAGAGACCGGTCGATTCTTCGATTTCCCCGGTCGTTCGACTTTGAAGCTCTTTGATACCGTCGCGGCTCGGAGACGTCGCGTTTCCATCGGGGGCGAGGCCTTCGATACACACTCAAGCCGCTGTGTAGATCCCGAGAAGAGCGCACACATAGCGAGGGGGGGAGGGGGAGGGGGGAGGGGGTGGCACGTTTAGGAACACGTGCGGGACGCGTACCCCGAAACGAAGCGCCGGCAAGGAGGACGAGAGACGTGGAGGGTGGAGCTATACCCCCCGAAGAGAGCCTGTCACTCGCAGGCAGCCAAGTCGATATCTTTATATAGTCGCATCAACGACAACATTATTTTCCAAAGGTCGCGGCGAGAAGACGCGTCTGCACCGTGAAACATCGCTCGAGACAATCTGGCCGGAATACTTGCCAATTACTCGGCTCGTTTTTCCAAACTACTCGGTCAACCCTATGTGTCTCCGATGTTAAAAATATACGAAAATCCATCGTTACATCTTCGCGTATTTTCTTATCAATAATTTCTATCGTTTGACAATGATATATGTATTCTTACTCCCGTGGATACTTCTTGAGGGTAACCGCGTTTCTTCGACAGACGTCAGGGTTACCTTGCTCGATGAGTAAGAGAAGCACGAACAGAAAGATCTCGCAAAGAGATTTCGGGACGAAATATCTCGAAATTTTATTCCCGACATTTCGAGATATTAATTCGCGCCGTCTCTCCTCCGGCGCGATGATGCCTCTTCTTCCGGACGAGTGTCTTCAGCCTTGACCCAGAAATGCGACGCCAATTCCTCGACACGAAATTCAATAAGTGACGTGTTATCGCCGCAAAGACTCCCCTGGGGTGTCCCCGCAGTGGAACCTCTCCCCCCTCTCTCCCCCCCGTCGTTGTACCCCCGTCGAACAGAGTCGCCCAGAACCACCCCCGGTCGACGTCTGGCTGCAGTGATTGACACTTTATATCTAGCATTGGCATGCCGGAGACCCACCGTTCACCCAGGATGGACCACCTCCGCCTAACTCAATCACTGCCTATAATGCCGCAATTTCTCTATCATAATCGCGTTACGTCCCCTCCATCGGCTCGATCCACTTTTCGACGACGATTCAGAAATATTGAAACTCCGCGCCGCGATGACGAATGGAAATATATTGTTGCTTGCTCCCCGCTTCCTCGTTCGTCTTTTTTCATCGCAGTATCTGGAAGCAGCAGCATTTAAACAATGACGAAGCGGAGAAATTGAATTATTAAAGTTTATGAATTAATTCTGTACATTTTATGTATATTTTCCGTTTCATTAATTTTATTTCAATGATTTTAATCTACGTGGATATGATATGTCAATTTATGATGATAGTTATCTAATATATAGATCGCATAAAAATTTATACGTATGAATGCACATACACACACAACACACTATGCTACCATTTATATTAGAGGTTTCTCACTATAAGATTGCATCACAGTTTTAATAATATCGTTTCAAATTTTTATTAAAGCTTTTATTAAAAATGTGTGGAAACTGAGATCCAAATAATTAGTCTTCAAAATCGACAAATCTGAGAAACATGATAAACTTGATGGTGAAATAGATGAAAACAAAAATAAAATAAATTTCGACATTTAAAAATACATATGTAATATAATATTATCAAAAAAGATATTTCGCTATTATCGCTATTTAAATTGTATAATTTGCTACAGGGAAAAGTTTTCGAATTTTAAAAATCCTGGATACAAATTGCGTTGATTAACTTATATAAACGAGTAACGAATGCACAAACTAAAATCTTCTGATGAATAAACTAATGCTGATCATTACATCAGCTCTGAGAAAAAATAGCACTTAATTGCTGAGAAACAGAGATATGTTGGTTTAAAAGATGTATGTCTCAGTTTTGATATCTTTTCTTTAATATTATTAAATATAGTACAAATACATACACACACACGAGAATTTTATGTCTGTGACAATATCTATCGTTCGCCAGTTAACAATAAATTTGTAGATCTCGACGATCATATATAAAATCATGTGTATTTAGACGTACGTATTTCGATGACATACGAAGACACATCGGGAACCCTTGAAGTATCTATTGCAGAGGAGAATATCTCTTTGTACACGCGAGCAATGAGCTGTGGCGTAAGTAGATTCGATTCGCGTTAGACTGGATTCTGCCATGGAACAAAACGAGGTTACCGCCGAGTGGCTACCCATGGCGAATCCTGGAGGTCCATTAAACGCACCCCAGTTTTCCACGCCGGCATTCTTATGCGCCCATTCACGCTGAAGGGTTTGTTTTTGCCTCTGATTCATTCGCAGCCAGTTACTCGGCACCGTTTGTGTTCCCGCAGATCTCGCCGATCTCGATTCAGATAAGATGTATCTCTTTTTATCGAGGCTAGAAATATTCTCTCCCCCCCATCCATCCGCCTAACGTGTTAAGTATTATATCAAAGAAATATCCTTTTTTTTTTTACATTGAATATACATTGTGTATACATATATGTACATATCAATAATTAATCAAAAACAACGGAAGCACATGACGTGTTCTGTCAATTTGCGGCAAATACTGTTCAACGTCCAGTGTAGCCAAACAAATGTATTTGCATTTTCTCTTGCCCTTTGTTTATTTTATCTCGCGATCAATAACGCAACTATATTAATACACACACATGCACACACACACATACACATATTAATTCGGAGAAAATTTATTGATTACAGGAAGCGAATTATACATGCCGCAAGGCTACAGGCAGGAAACTTGGTTGCAAGATGGTGAGTTTTATTCTAAATTTTTTCTTTCCATTGTATATTATAGTAATTTACATAATAATAACAATTTAATTATTTCCCCCTCCTCTCGCGTTGTGTATGAGTTTAGTTCGAATACGCGCTTAATCCAACGGAAATTATCAGCCCGGATAGCTCAGTCGGTAGAGCATCAGACTTTTAATCTGAGGGTCCAGGGTTCGAGTCCCTGTTCGGGCGTTATTTTTTTTTCCTCTTCATTTTTGAAGAGACGCCGTTATGTTGTTATCATTGAAGGCGAAATAAAATAGAGAGAGAGTGGAGAATTTTTTATAAATGTACAAGTTGAATAGTTAAAATGTCAACAGAAGACGAAATTATTGAATATTCTGTCGCATCATTAATAATAGCATTTTTCGTAAAATAATAATGATAACGACAATATAGTGAGACATTAAAAATCGGAATTATTAAAATCGTTATTACGAAGAAAATCTGCTATTGATTTTTAGAATTTAGAGATGTAGCATCAAATTATCCCTAAGCCGCCCCAGCAAAGATAATTACGTGCAGCCACACTGTTCTCTCGGAACATTAATTTTAATTACCTTGCCCAACTGCGATGTAATACGCGGTGGATGTAATGTAACGGACGATCATAGGGGGATGATTTTGCCGCGGGACGGAAAATAGAAATTCTCATTAGATATTTACGCGAGTAGAATTTTTATTCTAGGTAGTTCTATTAATTTCTGCTGAAATTATCACTGAAATGAACTAATATACGAAATATCTCTTGACGCGCAGGTAGCAGCTCCGAGACCGAAGACAGCGAACAGTACGTACCCGAGTTTCACCAGATGTCAAGTAAGTGCTAATTTTTGACATTTACATATATTCTCTTCGTTTGTCGCTTTTCTTATCATTCTAATCGCGCGTATCTACCGCGTGTATATAGTCGCGAAATTATTTAGCCGCGTCGCATCTATACTCGACATCTGGTAATTCATCTGGATAAATAAATCCGGGTTTGGAAATTCGCTAAACGGGATTTGAGGATGTCAATCTCCGCTGAAATCACCGCGAAATCATGTATAGCGCGCGGAAGTGTTTCGCGCGCGTCTCGATTCGGCCTCGAAATTGGTTGGAAAATCTGTTATCGCGCGCGTATGACGTCTAGACTCTCCTCCTCGAGATACCGCATCTTCTCGACGCTTCTACGACAACTACGTCGAAATGAGTACTACTGCGGAACCGAACCGAACCGAAACGAAGCGAAGCGGAATGAGGAGAGCCGCGTTTACGCGTTTACGTCATCAGGAAGGATCGTAGAGAGAAGGAAGAATTAATTCATCGGCTGTTCCGTTTAACTCGCTCGATGTAATCGCCGCCATCGGCGATGAATCAATGATTAACGCGTTTACACACCGCACGTGCATCTTTAATTAGTCGTCGACACTTTCCACGCGCGTTGCGGTTTTCCCGTTTCGGCGATCGCGGTCTTTTTTGCGCCCGTTCGCGAAAATAGCGCGCGAGAAATTTATTTTTTGCGCGCTACATAATCGCGCGATTTTAAATCGCGCGATGTAACCCTGGGCGCAATATTGGTCCTTTATTAAAAATCCGGCGAGAAGTCGCGCCCGCGGGGCAGAGCTTCCTTTTTAGCGTAGCTTAGATAGAGAGCGGGAAGAATCAACACGGGCGTTTGTCGGCGATCATCGATATCGGATTACGCGAGTAAGCACTTTATATTAAGCCAGCGGCGCGATTGCTCTCGTTTCTCCTTTTTTTTTCTTCTTCTCCTTCCTCCTCTTCTTTCCTCCGTTAACGTCGCGCGCGCTTATTAACGTCGCTATCGATACCGTCGCGCGGTATCTCTTTGCGCGTCATTATTATAATAGACGGACAAAAATTGGACCCCGCCGCGTATTTGACTTCTCTTCGACGTTGAACGTATGAGAAGAGAGAGAGAGAGAGAGAACATGGGGCTCTCGCAGTTTACATTATTCCGCGCGCGCAAAATTCGCGACGGTACGATACGTGTAATTCAGCGTCGAGCAGCATTGAACAAACGTATCGTCGAACATTTCAACCGGGCGAGCAAACACCCAGAGGGAATCGGGGGCTAGCTAATGTCTATATACACACACATACATACACGCATACATACACGCATGTGATTCCCAAGCGCCGCGTATATACATATATATCTTCGCGTAATATTATATGTAGCTTGTGCGACGTATTTAGGAAGATATATGCTCCTTTATATATAAAACATCAGGATACGCAACATATCGATATCTTTATTTGATACATTAGAGTATTAGAGTATGCAGGTTTTGAATATGGATTCAGTGTTAGCAGTTATGAATAATATTATATTAAAAAGTTGATAAAAAAATTCACTCGATAAAAGAAAGATATATATATTTCTCTCGATTTAAGTTTTTTTTTTTTAAATAGAGAAACAACGGTATAAGAATAATAACTATTTGAAGACGATTTGATGAGTTTTTTACGTACCTCTCAATAAATGTTTCGTCTCTCTCTCTTGCGTAACGAGAGAGATTTCGTCGAACTCTACTTTATCGAAGATAATTATTGCGACATCTCGCGATATCGAGATAATTGAATCTATCGCGGCGCGCTTCTTCCTATCAGTAAACTTCCAATGTTTACAAATACAATTATCGCCGGAGGCTTGTGACTTATGCTTCCCACGGCCCGGGAGCATGTTTGACTTATCGGGGGCGCAGCCCTCGCCCTCGCCCTCGCCCTCGCGAAATCGTCGGCACCCCATTAGACCCCACCTTCCCTCTCACGTGTCGTTGCAGCGATGCGTCTTCACTTCCGATACGACACGCGCCCTTATGTCCTGGCGCCCCGTCGTTCTTTCGTGAATTTATGAATCGTCCGAAGAAAACGATCGCGCGCCACGCATTCGATCAACGATAATGATATGCGGCGGGGGAGGGGTCTGCAAAAATGTCAAAAGTCATCCCGTAGTCGCAAACATTGACATTTGTAGGGCGGAAGAATCAAGAAGGACATCTTCCTGTTTCTCACCAATCGAGTGCTGCGCTTTAGCAGAACTGATTGGTTTGCTAGTTGGTTTATAATCACAGTTTGTACATTTGTTGTTCGTTTTTATTTTATTCAACTTGGCTTGCATCAGTTTTTAAAGTTGGAAAGTTTTTTCCTGTAAGATTTTCTTTGGCGAATTATACGATCTAAATTGCGGTAATAGCGGAGTACTTAAAAAAAATTTTTTTTTTAATGAAATCACGTTATTCTATATCTTTGTATCTTCTAAATTTTAATATCTAAACCTGTTTTATTATTGCTTTTATTCATTTTTACTATAATTTTTATCGCATTTTTATAATTATTAATAGGTAGTATGTAGGTATCGGTTTTATAGAAACCGATTTCTGAGATCACAATTTTCGTTTGTATTTAAAAAAGCCATTTAATCGAAAACAATATTATCGAACGATATAATCTAGAAAGCAATTACTGGTAAATAATTCTAGGTACAAATTTTCGCTCTTTGAACTTTTAGTCCAAAAACAAAATGTCGATTTTCATATAATAAAAAGAATTGTTTGAATATGGAAAAATATGTATTAATCGCGATTTATATAGTCGTTTCACTTGCATCAGGTGCAAATGTGAAGCAGGAGTCTAGCAATTGCACGAGAAATGGCGACAACGGCAATTATCACCCTCAGTATCAATCTTCCGTCGCGCACAGTCAAAACAACGATTTCCTCGAGCTCAGATCGGATCGTTGCTTCGGGTAAGTTCGACAGAAAAAATCTGATATAACGATGGCCGACTTTTCTACAATAACGACGCGACTTGAAGCGCATGCAACTATACATAACTCCACGAGAAAATCTTCATTTATATTACAGATAAAAGCAAAATTTACGTAAAACCTACAATTGCATGCGTAGAATGAAATTTTGCGTGTTATTCGTAGAAATCGAAAGATAAACGGACCGGCTGCTAAGAGCACGAAAGACGTCGCTGTGAAGGAAGAGCCGGCGGATCGAAGCTACGTGGAACCGCTTCCCGTGACAAACATATCATCCGCGACGTCTCAGGACACGCAGAACGGTAAGAGATTCACGCGAGGAAAGATTCACGCGTCTAACTCGCGTTAGACAGATTTCGCGGACGTCGAACGTCGAGAATGAGAACGTGAATCGCTGGTTATGCTATCTTCGTACGAAGATCCGCGCCGTGACAAATCTCTGCACAAAAGGATCCACGTGGCACTATTCCACCCCATGGAATCCATAAATAATCGGGGGTACGAGGGGTTACCGCTCTCCATTAATCGAGTCGACTTCCGATTAGCCCTTTGAGGGTCTTATACATCGACGATAATGTTCGATCCATGCCGTTATCTTAATTGTTGCTCATATCGATTCTCTCTCTCTCGATTATCGAAAAATATATAGCAATAAAAATTTTTTAAGGAATTAAAGAATGCAAGGAATTG
Source organism: Lasius platythorax (assembly GCA_963971435.1). Taxonomy (NCBI): domain Eukaryota; kingdom Metazoa; phylum Arthropoda; class Insecta; order Hymenoptera; family Formicidae; genus Lasius; species Lasius platythorax. The sequence goes on along the minus strand of OZ020538.1, from coordinate 2,657,829 downwards.
AGAAGATGAATATATAGAATACTTATTGAAGTGATTATACTTTTTTTTCTTATATTTATTATATATATTTTATATACTGTTTTGCAAAGAATATGGACTAAAGAGAGAGAGAGAGAGAGTAGCAACATAAAATGTAACATTTCCCGTGATCGTTGCGAGGCTCCCAACTAATGCATTGCACTCGCTCACGCGTGACTGAGCATGCGTAATTGAATAATTAAACGATGCTTTCAAGACGAAAGCTATGGCGAGAGCGTCTTGCAGATTCCAACAAAAGCTGCCGAAAGAAAGATAGAAGGCGAGGCTAGTTTTCCCAGGGGGAAAAAAAATGTAAGTCGAATATTCTCTCGTGATTCGCGCAGCGCAGAGAGATTGTCAACGCGACATCAACAATGTTTCGAGTAACTACGAATTAACCTAGGACTTTTATTACCCGAAAATGGGAATTGAAAAACTTGAAATAATAAAATAATTTTTTTTTTCACATAAGCTATCAATAGAAATTAACAAACATATATATATATATATATATATATATACGATGTTTAAGTGTGACACGCATAGAAAAATTGCTGATGTACTTATAATTAAATCTCACATAAATATTATTTATTCGCAGGGATGAATATACAGCACAAATCGCATCGCGCGAATAATATTTCAGCGAGAATAATAATAATGACAGTTTTTCTATCGACGTTCATTATCTAATAGGTCATGTGAATCAAAGAAGATACACACTATCACCATCACTACCACCATCACTCGTCCCATCCTATAAAAGGTAGAGGTAGAGTGAGGGGTTGCAAGCTCATGCTTTGTAATCAGACCGATTAGTCTTCCTTTATTCACACACACACACACGCACACACACACACACACACACACACACACACACACACACACACACACACACACACACACACACACACACACACACACACATACATACGTACATACACACGGCGAGCCGAATCCTTTAGGAGCTCGGTTACGGTTATATCCATGGCTCGACACTCTGTATACGTGATACTACCAAGTCACCTGGGATTATGCTCATGCTTCTCTCTTGGCGTAATTCTCCCTACCATTAAGCCGTTTTAATTATTCACACGTAGTTTAGGTTAATAATAGGATACATTTGCCCGTATCGATATCCCGCAATCTACTTACGATCATCCAATTTATTTACCAAAAGGAGAAATTGTCTTGCATTTCACGCGCGAAAATTAATCGAACATTTCGGAGTCTTTTATTCTTAAATGCAGACTTATCGAAGAAACTTATTGAATAAAATTTCGTAAACTTTGTTATCGTATTACAGTTGCGCGCAGTGATAATAAAAATCACAAAATATCGCAAAAATTTGTTAAATATTCTGAATGGTTGGAAAAATGTTTAGAGAAAAGTATGCAATATTCGAGATTATCTCGTTTAGAGGGGACAAACAATTCGGAGAGCAATACGACGAGCGGAATAGTAATAACCGGTTAATGGATACCGATTGGTTCCACAGTTGCACTAATTAATACGAGCAGAGGATTACGAGGATTACAGATAGCGGCGGTCTATTCTGCCAACAGAATCGCTCTCCCATACTCGCAATTTACGTACAACGGAAAATTCGCGTTGAACGAAACTTCAATTCGCGTTCCCTATCTTTGATACGTATCGCGGTGAATATTTCTATGTCAAAAAAAAAAGCAAAACGAAAAAAACAAAAAAAATACACGTGCGACAGAGAGTGGAGTACGCAAAACAAAAAAAAGAAAAATAAAAAAGAGTATTTCCCGTTCGCTCGGGAAAGGACAAGGCGAGCCCGCTCAGGTTTCGCCGCTCGTCAGGTGGGTTGGAAAATAGAGCTTGCATTATTAACGGAGCACTATGCCGGAATTCGAGGATCAGCGAGGCAGAAGAGAGGAAAAAAAGCGAGAGAGAGAGAGAGAGAGAGAGAGAGGGAGAGAGAGAAAGAGTTGAAGAGAGAAAGAGAAACAGAACGAGCACGAAAAGGGTGGAAGAGAAACGCGTTTCTCCTCGTCTGAGAGTGGACGAGAGTGGAAGCCATCCTCTTTTCCGTAGCCGATCCCACCCTGTCCAACGCGTACCGCCGCCCCCTATGGCCAGTCCTGAATTTCAACCCTTCTCCGACCTCCCTCGGTGGTGGTACCTCGCCACCGGTTTCATCAGCTCGCGATTAATTTTAATCTAAAACCACCCGCAAAGCCTCTGGCTCACCCCGCTCGCCTGCCGAGGCTGAGGTCAACCCCTTTCGTCATCCCCTGGCGCCCTATCCGCTTTTCGAGAGAGAGTGCTAGATTGAGTCCAGAGCTTTCAGCTATCTTCTGAGATCCTCGTCCGAGATTTCACCTAAAGTTCGTCGAAAGGTGAAACGGAACGATTGAGCGTAACTTAATTTTTTTCTCTAACGAACTTCTTCGTCGGGATTTAACATTTCGTTTTAGATATATGAAAAGAATTGGAGCTTGCGAGAAAGTTTATTAATGCGAAAAGCAGATGATTCGAATGTACCGCATATATTATGTATTAATCCCTGACGATGCTTCTTATGCATATATTATGTATTAATCCCTGACGATCCCAGCTTCTTTCTTTCGGATGTCGCGAGAATAAACCTTCGATGAAACGCTTAATTCGCGTATTATTCTTCTTAGTTAGCATGATTTTATCAAATCCAATCGGGTCTTTCTCCGTCCTCGAAGAAAGATTCTGGAAATCTCGTCATCGGATGCATCGCGTCGTTGTCTCAAAATTCTCGGCCCTTCCGATCCAAAACAAGCACTCGCCCTCGATCGTCGGATGCATCGCGACGTCGTTGCAACAAGGTTTTTATCGTCGCTCTCTCTGACCGCTTTGCGCGGCTTCTCAATTTTTCAATATTCCCCGTGCGCGACTTGGAGCGTAACCGGATTACGGCCCGAGAATGGCTCTTTCGGTACCGCGTCGTCGACGGGGGATGACGGCGACGGCGGTGGCGGCGGCGGCGGCGGCAGCAACCCCCGAGAGAGAAAGAGAGAAAGAGAGAGAGAGAGAGAGAGAGAGGAGCGCGGCCCGATTAATATACATATCGCGCGAGCTCTCGGCTCGGCTTTCGATATTTCAGGGGGCACCAACGCGCGCTATCCGCGGGGCGGACTCCCTCAGTCCCCGCTGGGCTTTGAATATCCACCAATTTCCTGCCGATATTTGTGTGACGAGAGCGCTTCAACCGGCCCGGCGCGTGAGTGCAATCGGTAATACGGGGAGAGCGCTCTTTTTTGTCCTCTCGAGAATTTCTTCCTCGGCCCCCTCCTTTCCCCTGCCCTCTCCTCCTCCTCCTCCTCCTCCTCCTCCTCCACCTCCTCCTCCGCGCGGATAAAAACGCCCCGTGGATAATCCCGTGTGCTCTTCCCGCGCTCACCTCTCTGTACCTCGCGACGCCTTCTTATTATGATTACAGGAATATAAAGTACCCTTTGTATACGCTAAAGCATAAATTCTCTTCTTTTCCCGATGGAGATTGTTTATTATGTCATTTTTATAATTGATTCGCGCAAAAGAATAGGAGTATTTCTTGCGTTGAACGCCGGGATCAGACGTAGCTATTATGCGGATATAGAGTATCCAATTCAAAAATTGATAATATGATTGAAAAAGGGATGATATCTCGTGAAGAAGAGTATCAAAAATGTAAATTTTTTCTTTACAAGGCTTCGCTTTCGAGGAAAACAATTTTGAAAACTTAATAACATTTACGCTTTTTTAAAGCTTGAATAAGCTTCAACTACCTTGTCATATGTTGTTGAGTTCATGTCTCAGTATCAAACTATAAATATATAAAAGAATACATTTTTTCCTTATACTGAAAAAAATAAAAGTGATATTTTCCACATAACTTTTTTAGTTACTTAAATAAATTGCTTTATTGAATGAAACGTTGTACTTTTTTTATTCATGTCTTGATAGCCGCTATCGTGATGAATTTGACAACATGTGACACGTATGAAAAAATTTTATTCTACATTTTTAATCTATTTTTTTGCGAAAAGTTATTTTCTTTTCGAATGTATTATATCGGTTTGGAGACATCCTATATATTGAACGTCAAGATATTCTCCTACACATCATCATTTAAATTTAAAATTAAATTTTCGACACGATAATCAATTTCTACAATTATGCTGCGTTTTGTTACAGCGAGCACTTTAATTTATCAGCAACGTCAGCAGCAACAGTACGGAAACGTCACGAGGGATCATCCCAGAGGTTCGTCGCCGTCGTCCAGTCGTCCGGCCAGCGCTTCTTCCTCGACTTCCCAGTGGCAGTCGACCTTCTCCGTTTCCTCCGAAACTTTCCTGCCGCGACCGGAGAACTGGAATTCCGAGGTTTACGCGAAACGAAGCGGCACGCCGACCTGGACGGAGCTGGGCGCGCAGCTAGATCCGAGAAACTCGTCCTGGGAACGGCAGAATGGTTGTTATCAGAAGAAGGGTTCGCCGGTTTCAACCTGGAATCCGGATCACGTCAACAAGAGGCCGTCGTCGGCGACCGGCGTGCCCACCTGGAGCGACGTTGCTGTCGGTTATCAGCAACAGCGACGCGGCTCGCTGCAATTGTGGCAGTTCCTCGTAGCCTTGCTCGACGATCCTGCGAATGCGCCTTGCATCGCGTGGACCGGACGCGGGATGGAGTTCAAGCTGATCGAGCCGGAAGAGGTTCGTAGAAAAAGGAATTGTGGGGAGGAATACTTCATGTACTCATTTATTTTTTAACTTTCCAATTTCCTAATTTTTATGCAACTCTATTTTCTAATCTTCAATTAAATGAAAAGATGGTGCATTAAAATATAACATTCAGATGGAGAAATATTTTAATTTTTAATAGAAATTGCTCCTTCATTGTATTTTCTTTTGGCAGGTGGCACGCAGATGGGGCGTCCAGAAGAACAGACCGGCCATGAATTACGACAAGTTGAGTCGTTCGTTGAGATACTACTACGAGAAAGGCATAATGCAAAAGGTCGCCGGCGAGCGATACGTGTACAAGTTTGTCTGCGATCCGGAAGCGCTCTTCAATATGGCGTACGGCACCGGCGCGTCTTCGGGGATTAGCGGAGAAGTTTCGAGTAGTATGGTACGAAGTCACGCGACGCCCGGGAAAGGGACGGGCGGGAACGAAGTTCCAGATTTGATGAAGCATCCTGCCGCGGGATATAGCGACGCGGTTTTCGCTATGTACTCGAACACCGCCGCAGGTTAGACAAAATAGCACGCTTCATTAACGTGTTCGCTTTTCGTTTATTAAAATTTATAACACACACATATATACATATATCTATTTTTAAAAATTTATAAACATAACATGTACTGTTATATTTTATTTATAGTATATGGACCTTCTGGTCTCCATCATTTGCACCAATATCTCGGCGGTAACGAGGGCTTCAAAACGCCAACGAGTAGATATCATCCTCATTATCCTCATCAGTACGGTAGCAATCACCATCATCACCACCATCCGTCTCCGAGCTATACAGAGACTTTCCTGAACTACAGTCGGTTGTCGTCGCACGAGCCGGCTTTCGATTCGAAGGCGCAGGAAGCCCCACCGAGGGACTCGTATGCCCAGGAAACGGAGAGTACCGGCAGAGAACGGGAGGGTGCGATACCCTACGAAAGCATGCAGAGATCGCAATTACCGGCCACAACCGCTTCCGCGCAATCCTCGATACTGGACGGCGCGGCGAGCTCGAAAATTGAGCAAGCGCCGTACACGTGTCTCGGCGTCGGAAGCTGCGTCTGTTAAATAAATGTGATCGAATCTGTTGTTTGCATATTATTCGAAGGGAGATCTCCCGTCGATCCCTATTTGACGTTCCTCGAGACGGAAAAGCAAAGCTGCGTACCGTCTGAACGTATATGTGTGGTATCTTGTAAATATTACTTATTTTTTCACGCGCCGAATTATCAACGGAGATAGACTAATAAAATCTGATTTTTTTTTTGCGAATTCCGATTCGCGTCTAAGCGTTATCTCCGATCGTTACTGTGCGCGTGTTCCAGTAGTTTATCGCGGTTGTAATTTATTTTATAAATATAAAATAAATCTTTATCTCAATAGGACGATTATCGGAAATACAAATTATATGACTTGTAACTCTTTTTACTTACAGCTCGACGTACATTAACAATTCATGGATTTCCATAAATTAGACTAATGCGACTTCAAAACAGCAAGACTATCTCAAAAAGATATCCAAAAATAAGAATTAAATTGCGAATAAAATTGCAGAAAGCGTAGATGCGCAGCCGTGGAAAATAACATCGCGCGTTGCAAAAAAGTTTATAATTCGGAAAAGTCAATAAACATTAGGTCATAGATTGGATCGTCCTCTTCACGCGTTCTCGATGATGCGCATATGACGTAAGTGCGCGATTGCCCGTGTATTTCGGGCTCTGACACATGAATCGAACATGTTTATATTGACCTCTCGCTTTCCCTCGCTCACACCGTCGGCCGTCCTCTTTCTCAGCACGCGACAAAGTTTCGCTGAATAAGTATAACCGATGACTTAAGCCGGCTGGTTAACCTTGCGATCCGAAAACTACTAGAAACACTTTACGAGTGGCAGCGACAACGTCAACATCATCCGAAATTCGTACGAGTGATAATATACTGATGACGATCGGTGGCTAAAGTGCACAATTTGAGATAATACTGTGATTAATTTATATAATTAGAGCTGCATTAAAAAAATTTGCATGTCCGTAAGTATCTTTTTTTTAATTGTTTCGTCAGTATTTTATTAATTTTAATATAAATTCTAATTATATATTTTCTAATTATATATTTTAATGTAAAATAACTGGTGAAATAATGTCGTTAAGCACATGTGTCGAGAGCCAATATTCGAAGCGAAATTTCCGGTTCAAAAATCTCGCAAATTTTTTAACAATGAATGTTAAATCGAACAACGCACCAGAGAAGAATGTCGCACTTATACTTGCTAAGGTTGCCAAATATACGCGATTAAACCATCGCCGGATAGGTATTGATCCTTTCCACGTAGCTTCCATAATTCCGAGGACTACGTCAACGATAAAACTGACATACGCGCTTCGCATTCTGATTGACTGTTTCTCCGCCTACGAGCGCTTCCTCTCCTGATGATTGGCTGCGCTGCTTTGAATCGATTGCTTCATGAACATTGCCAGTTTCCCGAAAATTTAACTTTGCGACAGTGTCAAATGCCGCTAAATGCGTAATTCATCATTTCCATGTTCTTATTGAATTCCAATATCGTGATAATCGGAAGCGATGAAGCGATTAACAGCAAATAAGCGCATAATCACGTTACTCCAAAATCGATAGATTAATATTTACATGATAGTACATACATACATATGTTTGCGACATGGTTTTATCTTTTAGTAAACATTCACGTCACATCGGTTGGGAACTAAAATTTAGCTCGAGACGATTTTTCCGCATATATATAGATTAGAATGGCGAAGGCGAAATCCGCCGAGCAGGAGGAAATGGCAGGAGGGATGGGTTTCAAGGACAAGCAGAAAGCGTTGGATACGCTGAAGGCTCTGGACGGCCGCGATATCAGTTATCAGTATCACGTAATCACGAGCTTCGTCAACCGCGCGAAAAGAACGTTGCAGATCACGCGGGACGAAGAGAAACTGGCGAATCTGCGAGATTCCCTGAAAATCTTCGAAGACTGGCTGACGGATTACAAGGAGAATAATCGGGGAAAGGAGAACTTTGCGTACTTGCCGATCGGAACGATCGAGGCCTTCCGCGGTCTCGCGAAGAGGTACGACGTGTGGAACGACGAGTTCTTCAGGTAAGACCTCGGTAACCATCGCATTTTTTTTTTTTTTTTTTTTACGATAAAGACCCCAGACGATTCGATGAGCTGATATGGATTTTCACGTTAGGGCGTACAAGGGCGAGAAGGGCGACTACAAGGGCCTGCGGGCGGCGAAAGTGCCTGGCGAAGACATCACGTGGGATATCGAGAGGAACAGGCGCTTGAGGGAGATTATCGGCAAGATCAAGAACGAGCGCGTTCAATGGTACGAGACGGACGTGGGTGATTTTCGGGGACTGCCGACGAAGGAGCACGCGCGATGCATCGTGCTAGCGTACAGTCCCGATCCCGCGAAGTTGAGGAAACTGGTGACTCAGGTACGCGAAAAATTCGGCGAGGACGACAATGACGCGGACATGGAGGAAGAAGAACAGCGAGGTGCTAAGAGAGCTCACGATAGTTCGTCGAGCAGCGATAGCGAGCCGGAGAAAAAGTTCGCGAAACGTTCACCGGAAGCTGAAGAGAATCAGCGGAACGAAAAGTCGGAGAGCGCGCTAAGTTTCAAGGACAGGGAGAAAGCCTTGCTGAGCATCAAGTCTTTGAAGGGCAGAGATATATCGTATCAGTTCCATGCGATCAGCGGTCTGGTGAAGCGAGCCGGGAGAGTGATATCGTGCACGAAGGACAAGCAGAAGATCAAGAATATGACGGAAGCCGTGGAGGTCTTCGAGAACTGGATCACCGATTACAACGTGAACGGCCGGTCGAAGGAGAACTTTAACTATCTTGCGATCGACATCGTACGGGCCTTTAAGCCTCTAGCCGAACGATACGATATCGAAGACAACGGCTTCCTCGAGTGAGTCTCATTCGATCTATAAGGAAATTCTTGAAAGATAAAAAGATATTTTAAAAAATAAATTTTTAAAAATTTTATTGACAAAATATTTCGATTTTACAGAGTCTACGAAGAGGCGGACGGCGATTACAAGAAACTCAGATCTGTCCGAGTTCCGCAATCGGATGTTACGTGGGACGTGAAGAGGAACGAGCATCTACGAGAGTTGGTGGATCGCATAAAGAAGAATCTCGTCCAATGGTTCGACACGGACGCCGAATTTCGAGATTTGCCCACCGTAGAGCACACACGATGCATCATGTGGGGTTTCAGCTACGACGTCGCGAAGCTGAAGAAGCTCTTGCCTACGTTAAGCGAGAAACTTGAAGCCGCTGACTAATGTGGCTTAACAAATGTCGCCGGATCGCCATTGGTTCAAAAACCGTCATATTTTTATTGTACGTAACAAAAGGAAGAAAGAGATATGCTTGCTGCACTGCGCAGTTTATTATATATTTTATCGCGTTGTTCATACATTGAACGCAATATGTGTCAAATGTTTGCTGTAATAAATCTGTTATTTTAGTTGTGTGTAGGAAAAATAAACGAATATAGAGCATCGCGCCTTTCGAGAGATTCTCGAGATACTCGATGAAGAATTAAATGAAAAATACAGGAAACTTAATTATTAAATTTAAAAAAAATGTCTAACATATATATCGTAAAATTTTTTTATATTAGAGTCACTTCGTGTTATATCAGTCACTTACCGACTGCACCCGTACTTATCCGCGCAGCAATTTTCAGTACGTAACTTTATCGCGACACGTGAGATGGCGCCGCGATCGGCCGGCCGAAGGTTTTCGACCGCGACGAACTCAATCGATAGTTTTTATCAGTCACGCTCGGGAGCAGGACTTGTCGCGGCTCCGGTTTTGAGGTTAGGGTTAGGTTAGTGACTCGTTGACACCGCGACGACAGCGGTCGCGGGCAGTGAGTTTTTCGCGGTGCGTAAAAGAATCGCGAGGCATTGCCGAAAACTCGAGTAAGCGAACGATCATCCGTCGCGAGAGAGCCGAATTGCGCGAAACGACATACAGTCGGAGCCTGCAACAAGCATCGCCGTGTGATTCCGTTGACGTTGATATCTGTTTATATCCCGCGCACACACACTATCGGAGGAGCGAGATCGCGGGTGGCATCCGAGCGCCGAGCGCGTCCAAAAATAGAACGGCGGCGGCGCCTTCGACGAACGAATTCCGTCCGCGCGAACGAGTGCGAGTGAGAGAGAGAGAGAGAGAGAGAACAGAGTAGGGGAGGTATCGTTCTCCGGAATTCCGGCGACGAGATACACGCCGATGACACGAGGATGGAACGCGTGCCGCGATAGCCGCCCCTCCTTCCCCTCCGACCGCCACGTACATCGCCGAGTACGTACAACCGGAACCGGAATGTTCCTCGCGACCGACGGATCTGTCGTCGACCCGAGTCCCGCGTGCCGTTGACACGCGCTCGATCGAATGTCCGATTCCGCGCGACTTCCGCTCTCGTCCGGAAACAATCGGGTCAATCGGGGTTGCAGCAGCGAGGTGAGTGAGAAACAATATATATCGGGATATCGCCATTATATTCGTAATTATAATTTGTTCGATAATTTTGACAGCTTTTATCGATAAGAAACTTCGATTGAAATCTCGAGTTACTCTCTCGCGTAACGTGACAAATTTTGAATAATATAGTGCGAGAGAGTATAGTGAATTTTCCTCTCATGCAGAGAAATAATCTTTTTCACAAATAATTCCCGGATTATATATATAATCGTAAATATCTTTTATGAAAAAGAAAAAGGGTCCGCGAAAGAGACACATCTCGTGACGTTTCTCCTGCAGCGTTTCGGAGCGAGTCGCGTCGCGTCTTCGCGCCCGGGGCGCGCGCTTTTTTCCGCGTGATAATCATCATCATCGTCGCGACGATGCCCCTCGATCCGTCGTGCGTGCGGCACGCGTCGTCGCGTGTCGCCGCGGGATAGACGCGCGTCGGCGGCGACCGCGAGAGCATCGATCTCTCTCCGCGCGACCGCGAGGGGGCGCGAGGCGAATTAAGATTCGGCACGCGGCGGGCGATCGGGCGCGAACGCGAATGAGGCGCGAGGCGAGCGACGACGGATGGCACCGATCGGGAGGAATACCGATGACGACGGCCGAGCCCAAGCACCTCCCCCAGTGAGAAGATGTCGCAGACCGCGGATGCCGAAAGCGAGACGGGCTCCATTTGCGACGAGGAACGCGTCCGGAAGCTGTTCCAGGCGTGCGACGGCGACGGCGACGGATACATCGATAGGTGAGTCCGAAAGAAAAAAAGTAATATATATTTGCCGAGATAGAAATCGCGAACGAGATGTATATAAAGCCACTAGTGGTGAGATTAAGTATCTTACAAGTAGGTTCGAATTTTTGTTCGAATTCTATGATTATACATTTAAAAAAAAAAACAGTACTTTCAAGTACATTCGAGAACCTAACCTAACCTTGATCAAGTAGATTCGAATTTTTAAATATTATCGATCGCGTTGATGATACGCGACTCTCGATTTATTTATTATTATTTTCATTTCCAAAGATGATTACTGCGATGAAAGGAAATGCCGAAGAGAATTCGAACGGAATTTCTATAATTTTATTGCTCGTTCGTTTTCTTCGCCACCGGACTCTCTTTGCGGAATCGGATTTCTCCTCAACAAAAATATAAAAATAGAGACAAGTAATATAGTATATAATTCCAATCGCGCGAGTTGACAATTTTTCCGAATCGTACGAATGTGTCACATATGGAATTCCTCTCGGCGAATCTTGGCGGTTAAGCGCAATTTAGCGATGGCTTAAATATCGCGCGGACGGAATGGAAAGAGCACTTTCGCGCGTGACGCGACCGCGCCTGCCGTTGGCACGTACGTTTTAATTATTTCTTCAATTAATTAGAACCGCCTCCCCCCCCCTCTCACTCTCTCTCTCTCTTTCTCTCTTTCTCTCTTTCTCTCTTTCTGCCACGAATACGGCGAGAGTTCGTCGCCGACTCCTCCGGGACTTACGAGAGAGACGGCCGACCGGTGCGGCGTCTATTTCTTTTTATCCCGCGCGCCAACTTTGGCGAGTAAACTAAACTGTCAGGATCGCCGCTGTAATAGAACGCAAACGCGCGTCCAATAATATAAGTTTGCGATAATTTACGAGCGGACCTCTCTCTCTCTCCCGAGCGCGAACTGTATTAACTGCGTAAAACTTCATCATTCGCCTTCATCCGCCTCCGTCAATTTTTCCTCGACTGAAAAACATTTTCTCGTTACTCGAATTATCGAACGGCCGTCTGTGTTTCGTAAAACTTGCAACTCGAGAAACAGCGTTCTCGTTTTATTCGAACAGAATTTTATATATATATAAACATCCGGAGAGTTACTCAAGAGATACACCTCTTGCCTTCGTTTTCCGGGTTCGTAAATTAGATCCTATCGAGGAATGTTTTCTTGCGTTGTTTTATGTTCTATATTTCGTTCCTCGCTCGCCATCGTTATCCATGTCTCGATATGTTTCTCCCTCGTATTTTTTTTTTTTTTTTTTTTTCGTAAAGGGATTCCGTTCGGCGAGACCTCGATATTGCACGGTTCTCCTCCCGCGAACTCGCGTTCTTATTTCCTCCCGATGAAGCTTTAGGTGCAGCTTTTATTGCGCTCGTAGAACATTACGATCCGTTTCGCTTCTCCCGTAGCTTTCCGCCACAGGTAAACTTACGTAGGCAAAATTATATCCGTCCGACATACGGTCTTTCTGTACGTATTGTACGCATGTAATGTTTACACGGATTCCGCTCTTCTCTCGCTCTACGTACACTATAAGGCTACGCAAACTACATTTATATGCGTAGAAGGCGGGCGGGAGAGAACTCGACGGTGCCGTATAGCTTCTACCTCCTTATTTAACCGTGTTTTTTTTTCCATTCACATCGATTCGTATCTGCAAATGAAAACAAATTACTTTTTGTTGGTCGCAGAAAGCTTTCGAAATTTAATTTAAAAGTGATGCTTCTTTTTTTTATTTAAATAGCACGCAACTAAGGGATAGAGTGGCGAGTAATTGCTAGTACTTTCCAAAGAGAAATCCCTTTTAGCGATCTACCCAAGTCATGCCGGATAAACGTATAGAGTCAGCGTGACTTTCAAAAATCGAGAATCAAGACAATTACGTTCGCGTTTTTTTTTAGCGGATCGAGAGACTCATTCGAAGAAAATTGAATTAAGATGCGAGAAAAGAGAGAGAGAGAGAGAGACAGAGAGGGATAGGGCGGAGAGACAGACATGGAGGCAGCATGCGAGCACGAGTGTCTGCTGCCCAAGCTTTAATCCCGCGAACGAGATTTATCGTCGGCGATCTAGTTTTGTCCGTGTGGTACGATAAAACGATCGGATCTTCCGAGAAATTACCGCGCGCCGTTGTTGGCGCCGATTAACGAATCTCGCGCGCGCGCGCGATTGTCCCGAGATAAATAAATCCTCTTGGTTTCGAGGTCGCTGGCAACATCTGCGCGATTGGAACGGGAATGATTTATAAATTAACCGCCGGTTCCCCCCCGCGCGATAATAATTGCCTTTACGTCGTTAATTATCGCCCCGGGGGAGGGGGGAGGGGGAGGGGAATAACATCGATTCGTTAACGAGCAATAATTTATTGCGGCGTCGAATACGTCGTCGCCGTGTGTTTTATGGCGATCATTCTACTCGCGCGAGCGCGACTCTTCTCGCGCGTGCGCGTGCGCGTTTATTTATCTCTTCATATTTTATATCCATACGGAGAGAGAGAGAGAGAGAGAGAGAGAGAGAGAGAGAGCGCCATGCGTGTGGCAGCTAGTCTTGTATATAGATGCGTTTTGTAAAAGTGAGATTCGCCGAGTTAAGGAGCTCGACGAGGGATGAGACGAGGAGGAGAGCGCGTGCGTTCTACAAACAAATTAAGAGAGTAAACCCGGCGGAACCGCAATTCTTCTCTCTCTCTCTTTCTTTCTCTCCCGCGAAAAGGACGAGAAAGATGAAACAATATTTCCCGACTCGTTGGCATTCATTATGGCGCGCTTTCGTAACCTCGTTATATCCTCGCTCGCCACCTCAGAACCTTGTGAAACGCGCGCGGTGCACGTTTTTGACGCACGTACTTTACACGCAAAGTTTCATCAGCCTTCTCCCCGAGTATATACGTATGATAATTTAGGGCGTCCCGATTTTACCTTTTTACGACAAATTCCTTCGCTGATACGAGATAATTTTTTTATTCTCTAAAAAAACCTCGAATTACGCGAGCGTAAAAAAAAGTTTTCTTTTTCCTTCTTTTTTGTTGCCTAAAGTAAACTCTCTCGGAGGGAGATATTAAATGACCAAACGCCGCTATTGTTGACGTGAAAGCCGAATCTTCACGCTTCGGACAATTATCAAATTGACGTCAGGAAGCTCAATGACCTAACTTTCCGGGGTACAGTTTGACGTTTCACGCAAGGCGGCCGCGGAAAGAGATTGTCTGTTTCTCGAACTGATAACAGAAGGGAGAAGGAAGGTCGATCTCGTCGATGCACATAGAGACCCTCGACGATATTTCCGAGGGTTGGCCCCGAGCAAACGGAGGGCTGCTAGTTTCCCCTGTTCCTCTCCCCTCCCGCGTTTTATGGCAAGTGAGTCACACTACAACCGCGATCGGGTTCGCTTCGTCGTCTTCTCTTCCCCTTTTCGTTTTTTGGTTTTATACCAGGACTACTTCGCGCGCACAGCCAACGTTTGCAGACTCGTTTATCGGCATTTCTCTCTCGCCCCCCTCGCGTTTTTCTCCCCTCTAATCCCCCGTCGTACCCCCCCTCCACCCTCTTTACCTCCTTTATTGTCTCGGTTTCTCTTCTCCCCCGCGGCTATGCGCCTTTCTACTATCACGTAAAATACAGTCGGTTCGCGCCCGGAATACGGGCTGCACTCGTTCCCGGGATGCAACAGATTTCCGTGAACGAAAGCGAGCGTAAGTCGTAAACGTAAAATTTTGACTTGTTTCGTTACGGAATAACGCGAAGGAATAAAGAAAAGCGAGTGATCGTTGCTCCAGTAAAAACCGTGGCTAAGATATCTTCCTCGATATCTTTTTTTTTGTCTTCCCACCGCCCTAGTTTCTGTCGGCGATTTACTTTACGAATAAATTTTCTACGCGATATAATTCTTCTTTTTTATGAATAACAATTTTCTTTCTCCGAATAGCATATCTATCGCGAGAGGAATCTCCGGAGAGAAGTTTCACTTGATATGCAGGGATGAAAAAGTGATCGATTTCGGAAACGTTCGCGAAAATCTAACGACGTCGTCTTACTAGAATTCAGATGTGAAGAACAAAAATTATGTATATTAGCCGGAAAACGCATGGCAAAAAATCAATATCGCGAGACTACCACTGATAGCAATGACTTATCCAACTTGTCATTTTCGAAATTGTCATTGTACGAAATTTAGACACGATAAACGATTTACGACGGGACGTTTTCGTGACAAGTCTCAGATTTCCTCGACTGTCTAAGCTAACCGTACGATAGTAGGATGCAACCGGCGACTTACTTGGGCTTGTTTGCACGCGACAGGGCACGTAAACATAATGGGAGGAAATTTCCGCGAAAGATTTCTCCGAAAGAAATATCGCGCTAGAGCGGCGCTCGCTCAAATCGATACCTCGATTCGTCCTCGGGGCTCCAAAAAAAATTTTTTTTAAATAAAAAGAAACAAGGCGACTCTCGTACCGTACTCGATTCACTTTAACAGAAGGGAAGCAAGGAGACGAATCGTATGAAAGAAAACCGGAGGGAGAACGATAAAGAGATTATTATTTTCAAAAATTATACAATACGTTATATTTATTCATAATTGTATTTTCTTCGCTGTCTTCGACTCTCTTTTTTTTTATCCGTGCATCCTGCGTGAAAATTGTTGACCGAGCGCCTCGAAAAATCACCGCATTTCGCGACATTTCGCTCAAACCATTTCCACGGCCGGCCATTTTTACGCGCGATCCGCAGTCGTAATTTCGTTACGCGCGGCAGCTTGCTCCTGTATCCCCCCGTTTATCTCGGTTCGACTCAGCCGCGATAAATCTCGAAATCGTCCCGACCAATGATCGTTATTTACGCCTCTCTCCTGACCAGCGGGGGAAGGAGATCAGAATACATATCCCGCCGTGCCGCTGAAAATTCTCGTTTTGTCGACGCGTCGACGATTGTCTAGCGGGATTACGGAACCTTCGTTCTTTCTCATGTTTTTCTGCTATCCTGGAGGCAGAATGAAGATAACGTACGAACTTTTACTTGTATTAATTAGATTAACATGATGCATAATTACGATGACGATCGCGGAAAATGTTAACGCGCGTTACACGACGAGAGCTTTTTTTATTTTTAAAGGGACAGCGCATCATTTTTTATTGATATTTTTTTTCGAATTATTTTCGGAGCCATTGTAAATTTGATGAATCTTGACGATCGATACGCCAATATCATAGCTGGCAACGTCAAGGTCTCGCGTCTCTCGTCGCCGAATTATTAATATCAGTCAGAGATTCCGAGATTAACTGCATTATCGTTGATCGTTGGCGCTAAAATTCGACGGCCGTAAGCTCCTCTCCGGATGAGATCTCTTGCAAAATTCCATCATATAAGGAGATCGTATATTTTTAACCACCGGTACTTTTAATAATCGACGACACGCCGAAGGTCCGGTGTCTGGGCGACCTCGTAATCGAAGTAACGCGATTTCTCGCTAATTATCGCGAAATCTAAACCTCTCGAGAGACAGAGAGCGCTGACAAAGAGATGGTCGTTAAAAGGGGGAGATGGAGTGCTGCGGGCGGATTCGTTGAAGAGCGAGGAGGGCTCTCTTCCCGTTAAAAACCATCCGCATTAGGTAACATCCCTTCTTCCCTCTCTCCCCTCCCTTGTTCCATCGCTTGCAGCTTCTCTTTTCCGCGTCTCTCTCTCTCTCTCCCTCTTTCTTTTTTCCGTTTTTTCTCGTTTTGTTTTTAATGACGCCCGCGGGACGGTACCGACGAGAAGCGAGAGAGCTCGCCTCTTTCCGAAAGGGCGGATTAGCCCTTTATAAGGTGGTATAAGGCTCCTCTTTTTATATAACGGACTTTGAGGGATTCGACGTCTCTCTCTCGATGCGAAATAGAGCGAGACACTTACAATGAGACGACATCGCGTATCTTCGATGCGAGTTTTCTCGCGCAACCGCCGGTTTCTTTTCTGCTTGTTTCGCGTCGATATCGTATTCCTTCGTATCGCTTCTCCCCGCGCGTTGTAAAAAGAACATTTCTCTTCTTCGAAATATTTATTTATCTCTTTATTTTTATTTAACTTTATTTCTATTAAGATCTTTTACTAAATGCGAAAGGCAAGATTTAATAATGGTACCATCCATCTCTCTTTCTCTCGCTTCTCTTACGTAACCTCGACCTCGGAAGACCTCGAAAGGTAAAGGTCGTGAAAGGTCCTTCGAATTCTTCGGAGAGATGCCAAAGGGCGACACGACGTGATAGGAACCTAATCGCGTTTCTCGCGTGGAAAGGTTTTTTTGCGAATCTCACGCAGCAAAATCTCTGGAACAATGATCTTGTATCAGTATAATCAGGTTTCAGAAACAATATTTTAACGCGGGAGAAAGATCTTGGCCGTCGTATTGTGTGGCACGAGAGTTTCACATCTCTCAACAATATATGCCGCTTATTGGCCCGTTTCGTGTCGGCTTTTTAAGTCGAGCATAGGATACTTGTTTTCTCCGACAATAAAGTTTGCCGCGAATCTCTCGAAGCTGTGGATTATTCGAAACTCTCTATCAATTGTATTGAAATTCTACAAGTGGAATGCTAACTTCACAAAGATATATTTCATTCCCTATATTTTCCGTCCCTTTGATATTTTTCGGCCCTGAATTTTCTTTTGTTCGGCGCTTTTTCGGTGCTTTATGTTGATTCGTCCCTTCCTCTTTCTACATACGCGCTGTTTCACGAGCGATGATTAAAAGTAAAGGCAGAGAAGAGAGAGACAGAGAGAGAGAGAGAAAGAGAATTCGCTGGTTCGGAAAACGGGAAAGGACTGTAACGAGATCACCGCGTTACAGGTCGAGGCACGAAATTGAGTTTTGATCCAATCGCGCGCCACGTCCAATATCGACACAAGCTCATGTATTCCCTCGGAATTTTCTTCAAGAGCCGGAAAGTCCTCTCGACGGCGTCCTCGGCTGATAATTTCAATCCATCCATCCATCCGTCGCGCGCAAATCGCATTCTTCATTTTCCTCTCATCTCCGCTCTCCGTAATTTTCTTGGCGTACCAAATAATGCATTACATACATACGTATGCACTTGAGATGCGGCAGCCTATTTCTCTAACTCTTTAACGCGAATGGGAAAGATTAATCGCGCGTTAAATTAATCCAATTGATTGAATCGTAAAATATATCGAAGAAAAAGGGGTGAGAGGGGGGAGAAAGGGGGAGAGAGGCGCTTATGTAACTCGACGTCTCGCGTGGA
This sequence comes from Lasius platythorax, assembly GCA_963971435.1. Taxonomy (NCBI): domain Eukaryota; kingdom Metazoa; phylum Arthropoda; class Insecta; order Hymenoptera; family Formicidae; genus Lasius; species Lasius platythorax. The sequence continues at coordinate 2,639,582 of OZ020538.1, read as the reverse complement.
TGCGCGTGACAGAGGGAGTAGAAATTAAACAAGCCGTTAAATTCACTTTTCTCATCGAACGGATAAACACACCGACGTCGATGATACACCGCGTATTACAACGCGATCGTTTCCCACGTGGCGGCACATTTATTTCGCACTCGACATGCGTTGTTCGAAGTGCCATTTAATTGCCGCCGCGTGTATAAATGCACGACGCGTGTGCCTCGCGATCGAATGTTTTACATTTATTTCCAGATAACGCTCGAGTAAATTAATACGTTATGCGTGTTGCGATAGAGAACATGATCCGCGAGCGTTTAATGATTATTCGACCCTCTCAACATTTTTCGATTCGTAATTATTAAAAAATATCTTCACAATATTAGATAGAGAGAGAGAAAGAGTTTAATCATAAAAAATTGCAGTAAAAATTAACGAGAAACGATATAATAAATAACAAATGTATTATATTTGCAGAAAAGCAAGGGTAAATTTCGAAAATTATAGAGAAAGATGATTTAATAAAAGTTAAGATATATTTATTAGATTCTCTCGCTGTTGCAATAACCGACCGTTCATTATTCCAACAGTTTCCAGTTTATAATTATTTAAAAAAAATGGAATATTAGAGAGAATAATTGTAAATATAAAAAGTTAATGAGAAAACGGTAATAAAAGTATTTTTAATTGTAGAGAAATTAGAAATAGGGACGCATTTCAAGGATAAATTGTAATTAGAAGATTGCAGGAGAAAAACAATAAAAACGGCTAATGAAATATTTATAAGCTTTTTCTCTCGCTGTCGCAATGATCGTCGCTCATTCCGACTCGTGTATGTACAAACGGCTTCTTCATGGGAAAGGTGACCCGCGAGGAGACAGAAAGAGAGAGAGAAAGGGCGACGTATATGTGCACTTTAAAATAAACTCGCGTGTCTGGCGTAAAACCGCACGCGCGACGCGGCGAATGGGACGCGACGGGACGAGAGTGACATGCATTGCGGTGGGATTAAGTTGCATTTGTTTTTCACGCCGGCAACGATATATGGATATATTTTTTCTTTCGCTTTGCCTCTCCCGGATCCAAACCGCAGCGCGAAATGCGTCTACTCGCAGTGACACTTGGCGCGCCGTCGACGTCGCTCGCGCGATCCGTTCTCGCAGACGTGATATTCCTCGTTAAGATTCTCTCTCCGTGATCTAATTGGATTTTAATCATCGCGGAATCGCTTCTGACCATCGTCACTCTCTATGATAATTATAAGAAGTTGATGATTTAATTTTAAGGTAGCGCTAAATTTTAAAAAGTGCTGGTTAGACTCTATCATGATTTTTTATCTTTATCTCTTTTGTTTTTTTTTTAGATTACATATTCTAAATATTTTAAAAAGATTCTAAAGACTATATTCTTTGATTAGAAGTTTGGTACTTGTCGTTTCACGACGATGTATAGAGTGTGTCCGAAATTATGGAACAGTTGACAAGAAGATGATTAAATCGATAATGCAGAATAAAATATTTGTATTACGAGGTTTTGTTTTCAGAAAAAAATGTGACTTTAAAGATTGCAAAATTAATAAGAGAGAATCTTATGATCTCTTTAAACAAATAATCTTTAACGTTCAATCTCCTTGTATTGTGTTTATGTCAACAACTTTATCTCGATTACCGAACAGTTATCAAACCGTGTACAAAGAGATACAACATTTTACTGGAAAAATAAAAGTGATATATTTAAACTTTTTACAAATGCTAATTTCGGATGCACATTCTGTATGTCTCGTCATTTAGCTACGATTTCTCTTGCTCGCTCATCATAAACGCGGAGTCGGTCGCAAAGTGCGGCTCGCGTCGCGTTAACCCAAAGTGAATTTGAAGTGAACGAACGTCGGTGGCGCATGCAAGAAAAACGAGAGGAGGAGAAACGAGGGAGGATGCAGTCGCTCAAACCTTGGGAAACTAGAACTCTGGAGAGGCTGTCCCGACATAGACACGGACATTGCGAACTGTCTCTGCGACGGTATTACACGCGAGAGCATAATCCTAAAATCGCGCTCTCTCTCTCTGTATCTCTGTCTATTAATAAACGCAAATCTGCGAATGAACTGGCGCAGGATTATTTTGATTATTGATCTTTGATAGAATATATTTATTTATTCAACAAGTTGACTGTTTGATCAATAAATGTTATCGAACAAAAATCGTAGGATTTTATATAATAACTTTTTCATCTTTATTTAGTTCAGATTTTGTACCGCGTCTTTCGTACAACACAATATCCTTTATAGAAATTATAATATCAGGACTTCAGAATACATCAAATAACTATATAATCCAACTTTAATCAGAGTTGACTGTTTGATCGACAAATTTTGTCGAACAAAAATCGTGGGATTCTAATCAATAACTTTGGTATCTTTATTTAATTCAGATTTTGTACCGCGTCTTTCGTACAACACAATATCCTTTATAGAAATTATAATATCAGGATTTAAAGGACTTCAGAACACATCAAATAACTATACATATAATCCAACTTTAATTAAAGTCGACTGTTCGATCGATAAATGTCAAACAAAAATCGTGGGAGTCTATCAATAACTTTGACATCTTTATTTAGTTCAGATTTAATACCGCGTCTTTTTCTTACAATATAATATCCTTTACAGAAATTATAATATCAGGATTTAAAGGACTTCAGAACACATCAAATAATTATATCATCCAACTTTAATCAAAGTTAACTATTCGGTCGATGAAACTCGCTGTGCATAATGGTGTGCATTAATTGCGTGGAACTCCCGCTCGAGTGCAACGCCCGCAAGTATCAATTAAACTTCCGATGCAGCCTCCGATGCTTACAGGACAAGCGTTTATATAGCCGGAAGCGAGCTCGCGCCGACGACGACGCTATATATGTAATCCATTAATATCGCACGTCGCGGCGGCGCGCGAGGAGAGGGCATAATTAATGCGTGACGTTTAATTCGCGATGGTCGCATTAAACCGGCGACGCCATTGTTTCGACGATGAGAGTGATAGAGATGGATACCTCCTGATCTCAGAATTGGCTTTGATAACCGGCGTTCCATACACGATTATCGTACATATGCTGTCTGTGAAAAACGTGGAAATGGATGGAAACTGTGTGTATTGTGTAGATGATTCTCCGTAAAAGGAGTTAATTTTGTTAAAATATGTTGCCAAAACATATTTAAAGTATACACAGTTCCTCGTCAATTTATTATGGCCACCTTAGTAATATCAGCACAAATGATATTTTTTCTTTATATTTATTCAATGTTGAATTTTTATAAAATAATTAAGTCTCCACTTTTGTAATTGCTTTAAATGAAAGGTCCTTTCTCTTTCCCATTTTACAAAATTGTTTTTTTTTATTTGATAATTTCTTAAAATGATTCTAAGAAATATCAGCAAGAATATCGTTAATGTTGATTTTCAATATTTAAAATAGCAAAAAAAATTTATACACCCAAACAATTAATCATGTAAAATTAATACCATTGACGATTTTGTCAGAAAAGTATATATTAAATTACGCTTTTCTAGCATTACACGTCTTTATATGTATTAGCATCAGCACACTACAGGGCTGTATAATATGTCACCGTTGCCACTTTTCAGAAATAAATTCACATTAAGTGTTGCCAATAAAAGTATGCTACTACGTATAATCCAAAAATACACTTTTAATTACATTAACATGCCACAATATTGACATAATTTAAAATGGGAAAATAAAAAGATGGCCAAATAATAAGTTGACTGTATAACTCTCGAATTCTCTAAAAACTCATTTAGATATAATATCTCGAATATTCGATATTCATGGTAAACATGCCAATTATTATATCCTCTAATCTCGAAATCCAGATTGTAATAAATAATCTTGCGAGCTTGTAATTTTCCACAAATCGCGCAGATGACTGCTACCGTCGCAATTTTTCACGTCTAGACGTGCGAAGGACGAAATCACGGGGCCAGTCTGGTTTAACGATTTTCCGGGGATATCTCTCCGTGGCGCGCGGCAGACGGCTCTGTAACTGATGAATCTTTAATTTTGTCCTGTCGACCTAGCGCCACTGGATGGTGCAACGGAACGGTTCCGCCGCGATTCTCTCTCTCTCTCTCTTTCAACCCCGTTGGTTCGCGTGACGCGAATCGCGCTGTTCCTCGCTGCGTCGCGGCGCGACCGATAATCAAGAGTGACGGGCCTGCTCTCGTCCTTCCAGCTGGTTAGACAATTATTTGAGCGTCGTAATGGACGTAGGAGCGATCGCGCGGATGATATGACAAGCGCCAGCGGCCGTCCCTTTTAATTAAATGAATCTCGACAGTATCGTTAAAATGGGAGAGCGCTCTTCCTCGGGATAGAGCGATCTCGTCGTAGATCCGTTTGCTGTGTACACGTCGGGCGAATCGAATCGGATCGTGGTCCGCGATCGCATCTACATAATGGATTATTACCATTTATACTCTTCTTCCGACATATATATATATATATATAAGTATATCAATTTCAACAAAATCGGTGAGGCGTTTCCTTTTCTAGATATTTACCGAATCTTTGTAAAAAAAGCAAGAGGATAAATCGAACACCTAATAAATTAAAATTTATATGCAATAAATAAATAAAACACAACGTTGTTAAATAATGTTAGAATATTAACTATGCAAAAATAAATATAATTAATATAAAATTCATGCATAAATATAATTAATGACAAAAACTTCTGTGATTATATAATATTATATAATCAACGCTATGTAGAACGCTTCTTCATTTCGTATATTACATAAAAAAATCTGATAAAATATCAAACAATATACAGCTATAAGAAATTTTCTACTTTGCATAAATTCTAAGTTGCATGCAATAGATTTTAGATCGATAAATTTATATTTACATTTGATTTTAGTATAATTACATTTCATGGTGATAATTAATTTTGCGTTATTATCTTCAGTCACAGGCATTTTGATAATAAAAACAAGAATTAATGATTTGTCAAGTAATTATATTTTTAGAAATAATATCGTACAGTTTATTATGCAGAAAACATTCGTCAAGAAAAATACCAATAGCGACATAAAGTAGTACATAAACAAATGCTGATTTTAACGTAAGGAATTGCTTATAAAATATTATGTTTACTAAATTTTGAAAATATTACAATCAGAAAATGTTAATATATTCATAATGATCCAAAATGATTCACAAACAATATTAATCAATACAATATGCATTATTACAATATTACAAACAAATTGAACATTCACAAACAATATTAATCAATACAATATGCATTATTACAATATTTGCAATATACTTGCAATACTTGTTTGCAAACCATACATATTTAAATACTATTAATATTGTTGAATATTTAGTACCTACTATAAAAGCATGCAATATTCTAATTACTCGTATTCTTATAAATAAATAGAATCAATAATCTTTATATAAAAATGTTGAAATCACAATATTTTAAATTACGAAGCATCTCATCTGTTATACATTTATTTATGTTTAGTATTATAATTTATATCATAACAATTTGCAGATAATAATAAATTGAATACTAATTTAAGAGTTTTAAGACTGTTAACAAATTAATTAATAATAAGTTGAATAATTTATAGATTATGTATGAGATTTTTATCGTTTGTAGAATACATTAAATTCAATGTTGAATTTAAATTTGAAATATAAAATTTATATTTGTTTATTGTGTAAGAGAAATAAGAACTATATTATTATTATTTCTTCCAGATTTTTACATTTCGAAAAAAATAAGATTGTGTAATTATAATATTAAAAAATATGATGTTAACTTTGTTAATCGATTAACTATCATTATTCATGTTCAAAATTTAATTTAATTACATTTTTTTTGCAAATCCTACATTTCTAAATGCTGTGTATATTATTAAATATATAGTACCATAAAAGCATACAATATTTTAATTATTCGTATTCTGTTAATTAAATAAAATCAACAATCATTATATAAAAATGTCGAAATTACAATCATTTTTAAGTTACAAGGTTTCTTATCTGTTTCACATTTATTTATGTGAATTATTACAATTTATATTATAGCAATCTGCTGATAATAATTAGTTGAGTACTAATTTGAAAATTTTATGATTGTTATGTCTAGAAAATTTTTATTAAAATTTGAATAATTTATTGATTACATATAAGATTTTTGTCTTTGTAAATATATTAAATTCATGTTAAATCTCTAAATTTGTAAAATAAAACTGTATTTGTTTATTGTGTTCTAAAAGTGATTACTATTTTTTATTATTGTTTGTTCTAATTCTTACATTTCGAAAAAAAAAATTGTGATTACAATATTAAAAATAACTGTGTAATAAAATAAATTACTACATTTTGGCAGCAATTTATTTTTATTTTTATTTTTTTATATATAATAAAATTACACAAAATATTTTTCGTTTAATTAAATCACACAATCTTGTTGATCTCAAAATTATAAATTTTGAAAAAATAAATTAATTTACATTAATTATGCTAATTAAGTTATTAATTAAACAAATTGATTATACTAATTATGTAATTATAATTAGTTTTTTAAATTAAAATAGATAATTTCTCTAAATTATTAGTAAATTTGGTATTTAATTTTTATTAGAATAACAAACAAACAGCCTAAGAAATATATTTAGAAATAAAATATTAAATAATTTCTAATAGTTTAAATCGATTATGAGTTATCATTTTGTTACTACCAGCTAATTGTTATGATATACGTTAATATTTACACATAAACATATAAGAGAAAAAATACTTGAGCAGTATAAATCAGTATCACGCCGTGATACTGACAATGAGAAATAATAAAAGGACATTTGTATAAGTATAATTTGTAAGTATACAATTTGTAAGTATTTAATTACAGTTACAAACTTGCAAGTTCAAATTATGCGTTAATATTGGTCAACTTTGTTGGCTTATAACACAAATTTGATTACTACTAACGAAATTATTGTAACTATGTATTAACATTATTACTGCAACATTTTTATAAAAAGGTCTTTGATTACAATTAATTTTGGAAGGAAATTGTTAATGTATTATTTCGAATATTTTGAATTCTAGAAAGAAAGGCACGCACGCATATAATCAATTTCTCGCTGTAAATTTCTTAATTTATTAACGATCATCATTTATTTAAAAAATTTTTAAAAGATAAAATAATTTTACTAGTAAATAAATAATATTATTTTAAATATAATCATATATAGAATAAAACATATAATGCATTTGTGTGTGTGGAAATAAATGGTTTTAATTTAAACGTTAAATTCTAGTTTAAATTATTTATCAATTTCACGTATGTATATGTATATATGTATATATATATATGTTTATATATAACGTTATATATATATATAACGTTCTCATATACATAATTAATATTTTTATTAAATCTATAATAGCATAAAATGAAACAATTAAAATAATTGCGTTATTCAATTTACTTTCTTTAAATTTATAGCTGTTAATAGCTTTTTAGAAACTGATTGTTAGTTAAAATTAATTATATGTTTGCAGTGGTTTCTCTCTTCACGCGCGTGATGACATTACACAATTATTAAAATATATCCTATCTTAAAAATTAATCGTGTATAGCAGCGTATGCATTGTTAAGACGACTTGAAATGGGGAATCGGGCTTAATAACGTACTTACGAGACCTTAAAAATATAAACACTCAATATCACAGTTAAGTGAATCTTACAATGTGTACGAAACATTAATATTAACATTCCATATGTTCGTTCTCTGGCGGCTGCAAGATTAAAGATATTATTAATATAATAATAACTAGTATACCTAGGTAATTGATAAAGATAAAAAAGCAAGTTTAAAAATATATTGTACATATTATAAGAATAAAAGGAGTCATATGATCATGGGTCCAGAAATACTTTCCTTCACATTTTAAATACTCTTTATTAACGACAAACTTTAACAAGAACACTTTGTTGTAGGAAAATTAATTTCTTAGGAGAGTCAATTTCTTTTTGCTAATCTATTTAAATCTATCGATTTAAAACCATTAGATTTTAATTTATATGGATATCTTACACAATTTCTGCAAATGCTCCTATTAACTAGTGAAAAGATACTTCAAAATCATATTATTGCTTCGTACCGTAAAGTTCGAAATATTTCGAAATGTTTAAATTTTTAAACTTTATCGACAGTCCGTGCGACATTGATGCGAGATATGGATAATTCCGAAAGAAATAATTATTTGCAGCACCTTTTTTAAACAAAGTGTTGCCAAAAACTCTAAACAAACATATTTATAACTCAAAAAGGAAGCATTTTTAGATTCATGTTTATAGGATTTTTTTTTATTTTTACAATAGAATATGCTTCTAAAGTTTGGCCATTTATTTCTGAAACATTGTGTGTGTTTATAGCGGACTCGTTTGTATGCTTATATATTATGCTTATTTTTAGTATCTCAACAAGTGTATTTATATCGAGTTGAAACAGACTCTGTATATAATTTATTGTTCATATTTACTTACTCCTGGCAATGCATGCTCATCCAAATCAACTATGTGTCGATAATGGACTTGTTGATAAGGAGCAGCTGGCTCGATAGGAGGCGCGCGAAAGAGGTTTAATTGTAACGGATTGTTACGGATAATATTAAATAAGTTCATCAACCAGTATATATTACGGAAATTAGTAATTAAATTCCGCATAAATCTTCTAATGACCTCAATGCAATTTGTACTGTAACAATAAAAAATCGTAAAAAAATGTAAAAAAAATCTTCAATAATGTAAGAATATTTATAACAAACTAAAAACATTTTATATTGCAGTTATTAATTATTAATTTATATGTATATAAATTAATTAATTATAAAAGTATAGTCAATAATATTGAATATCGGCTTACTTGCATAAACAGTAAAGAATGAATGCAATAAGTAATCCTGCCGTTAATAATGCCACGTAAGTAATTGTTATCGTTGGTGGCTCTCTTCGTCTGTATAAGTTCTCGTGAGTATGAGTATAATTCAATGATTCCACATATTTTTTACATAATTCTTTTATAGAATATGTCGCATTGTTGTGAATGTCACTTCTTGTATCAAGTTTATTATGCGTTTCACTAATTGGTAGTAGTATTATAAAAACTAAAAAATAATTCTTATTAATAATCCATACACTCAGATAATATATATTTTATACATCCTTTAACTTTAACAAGTCATTATATAATTTTTTCTTTATATTTACTTGTTGATAAATATTAAAAGGAAAACAGAAATTAATAAATCACGCAAATAATTATTAATTTCTATCCTCTAAAATTCAAATTAAAAATATTAATTTTAACTAAATAAATTTTATATGTAGCAAATTATTATGTGAATTATCGTCTTACCTAATATGCATGGGACAAAACTAGTAATAGATACGAACGAAAATAACGAACATAAAACTCGCTTTAAGAGTCGCATTAAACTAGTGAACTGCATCATGGACTTGGTTAGCAATTTCCTATCTAAACTTCAGTTAGATTCGAGATTGTTTCTTTATCCTTTTCTATGTACTTTCGTTATCAATATTGATGCTGTATTAATCGCCTGCGAAAAAAAGACATTTTTTTATTTATATTTATATCGAAATCTTATTATACTTGCCCGATTACACAGATTTTAAGCAAAACAGAAAAGCTAGACATGTAAACGGTCAATTGTCGGATTGAAAAAGACATTTATGGTAGCAAAAAGAAATTAATAAGAATAATAAAATATATAATAATGATAAAAAGATGTTGTGATTAGAAACATTAAAGAACAAAGGAAAATACAATTTGCTTTAATTACTAATAGAAATTGTTTTAATTAAAAATTAATTAATAAAGTATACCACAACATGTCTGCAATCAATTTGCTATCACACACAGAGCGTAGATAGTTGTTATTAAAACAATAATGTATGTATTTCTAAGTATTAAAATATTTGAAAATTAATAGTAACATGCGCTCTCTTCTAACAATAAGATGTGTGTGAAATTGCGGGAAGGACAAGATATTTATATTTATTATCCAGGCTTTTTATAAGGTCGTACCAACTAGAAGGTAATACCAAAAGACTTTCAATATTTCTTTATTTGCTTTCGATAAAACCGATATTATTTCCTTGAATTTTTGGTCAATAAATTGATAATTAATAAGTAAGACAAACGCACACAGTAATATTACAAACAGTCATTAAATAATAATTTGAAAAATTTAATTAATATGACATAAATAAAGACGGTAATTGTATCTTGTAAAAAAAATCGATTCTATTTCCAATCATGATATATGTGTTCGACAATTTTTTAAGATATAATAAAAATAATATATATGTATATATATATATATATATATATATATATATATATATATATATATATATATATACATATATATTATTTTTATTATGTTAAAAAATTGTCGAACACATATATCATGATTGGAAATAGAATCGAATTTTTTTACAAGTTATATATATATATATATATAACATGAAATTGTAGTAACAATATCGCGCACTCGAATTAATATATGATTTAAATGAAGAATGTCGTTATCGACGAGTCTTCAGAACCTCAGGCATTAATTTTACGATAGAAAATATCGCTACTTTGTACTGATGATTTTATTGTACCAAAACTTAGAATAAATATTATAATTATGAAGAACGAGACATTAAAGAAAAACTCGGCACGTGACGCGATATATTAAAATGCTAATAATTGATTTTATAATATGAATTTTTGATTTTACCAGATTGTGAGATCGAAGTCGTTGTTCCTTTGATCACTATAGATACACAATACATACACGAAGGACGATACACGTATGACTTCTGAAAAATTTATACGAGATACCTGTAGAGTGTTGATTGATCCATTCGCCTGAGGCTTATTGGCTGTCAAAGTCGTACGAAATTGTTTATCTTTAAATGCTTAAGAATCAGCATATATCTTTTGTATCTTTTTCGGTAGGAATTTCGGCATTATATTGGAATCTTTTATCTTTTCGCCACTTGTAGATTTCTTTCTAATAAATAGTTTTGGTTGCAATTTAAATTGACGAGCATTATAAATTGACACTCATATAAAGAACAAAACCACATAAGATTTTTATTTTCGAAGAAAGCAACGAAATTATTCAACATCATTTCTGTTTACACTTTTTTCAATTTTAAATCTCAAGCTAGCATCAGTTTTGCTAAAGATCATTAAAAATGAAATTAATAAAATAAGAAATTGATAGATTCATGCAGTTAAAAAAATTTTTGTAATGACACGTATAATATTAATGCCTATCAACACTATTTAGAACTCTTTCAATTTGTATATATAAAAATTGTAAATGTCATACGATATAAAAAAAAAATTTTCTACAAGAAAGAGAATGGAATATTTTTAATTTAAGCGGTAATTTTTAATTTTTTAAACTACAATAGGCAAATAACTATATAAATTTTATTTTTTAAAAATAAGCAGAATTAATTTTTATTTTTTATCAAGTATAAGTTTTATTTTTGACATTGAAAAAACTGCCACAATTAAAACGAACCTAAATACAAATATAGAGGCAAATTCGTTAGTAATTCTAATGAGTTCTTAAAGTGGCGTAGTTACCAGCAGCCTGAAATTTCGTAAATAAATTACTTTTTTTGTACTTAAATGAAATGGAATGACAAAAACGACTATACTCTCGGAAAAGGCGTTGAATTTACTACCAAAATAATGCTATAGTAAATATTTGAAATGTAATAATTACTGCCGGCAAATTAGCGGCGAGTGTAGTGCCAAATTTATAGTGGCAAATTTTTTGATAACAACTTTTGTTCTAATTGTTACTACAAATCACTGAATGTTCAAAACGGCAAAATGTTTGTTGATATCAACTTAGTATCTATGCCTTCACAATTAACATTCGTCATTTAAAGCCATCCGTACGTATTAATGAAGAATTAGATAGGTGGCGTAATTAGCTGCTATGGCGTAATTACCTGCACTGACCTTATATACTATATATACAATATATCCTATTGATGGGACAATTATATACACAGCGGTGCCTTTCCACTTTTAACTGTTTCATGCCTCATCTTCCCGTGCCATGCCTCTGTCTGATGTATGAATTATTCACGAGTTGAATTATTCATTAGGAAGATATAGTACTTAGTCTTCGTAATACACATTTCGCTTAATACGCGATACTATGCGACGGTTTGTTATTTGCGATTCGCGTTAAACGGTCGAAACTCCATCGCGCGATCGCGAAGAATTTCTCTAAACGGATCTCTAAACGTCCCCGACGTCCAGTACGTACTTTCGACGAGACAGGATATCATTCGGTGGAATAGCATTCGTAATTCAATAATCAAACTCTATCTTCGCCGTTGAGATTCGTGTTGTAAACTCGCGCATCTACAACTCATGCCCCGACGATACCTTCGACAAAGCATTCTTAATGACGTCTTGTGAACTTTCAGCCAGGACCTATTGACGGTATGCCGGGAATTGAACCTCGAGAATTCGGTGGAGGAATTGATGAGGGAATTGGGCGCGGACGAGCAGGGTCGCATTTCCTATCAAGAGTTCCTCAGGCGACGTCTCGCCCTAAGACCGGAAATCGAGGCGCTCAGGGCCGGCAAACGACGAAGCAGTCCGCATCACACGCCGGAATATCTGCCCACCAGCAGCGACAACAGCCTCGGTAAGAATTACATATTCGTTCAAATTTCCGCGACCTTTCCGTTGGGCGCGATAATAAATCTCACGGCGGCGGAGAGAGAAGCGGAAATTTCGCGAAAAGTAACAAGTGCCATTTATATTCTCGCTGCTTCGCCGACTCTCTAGGAATGTATCTAAAGTGTCGCGTATGTTTATCAAAATATACAAAAGTAGACCGTGGAATATTCCGTAACGGATATTATTTCGCGAACAGTGTCTGGCGTGTATGCTGGTTGCGTGTGTCACGAGCGCGCTATTTGCTCGAGACACTGATGATCGATGGAACAATGAATGTGGGATGATCGCGAAAACACACTGCGGTAGCATTTGTATTGTAATATCCCGATCGCGTGTAATACGATATCACGAGATCGATGAATGAATTGGAAATGGCAACCTGGGATATTGCGCCAGACGCGTTTCCATTTCTCGCACACAACTCCGTCGCCGTCGAGACATAAATTCTCGTTACGCGACATTGAAAAGGACTTGAGAAGAAGGAATAAAATGTCTGATTGTTTTACTTTATCAATAAAAATTTTCGACGCTAAACGATAGAGGCTTCGAGCGTTTCGTTTTCTTTTTCTTTATTTACCGTCGAATCTCAGAAGAACATATCCGTCAAGTCACTTTAGTCGTGTTTGCTCATATTTCTTGACGTTAAAGGCGGAAAAGATCTTCGCCATAATACTGATACGCGCGTAATTTCTATTTCAGGAACCGTGTCGGGACGACATGAAAGTTGGGAATTCGACAGCGGTGCCCGTGATTTGTCGCCGGAACCTCATAGCCTTCAGAAGCTGGTGGAGGCAGCCGCCGGCGGAACCGGAAATATGCTGGATCTCGCGAATAAGGTAAGTCGCGACGATTTATCTTCCTCTCTTGAAACGATATTTATATTTTTGGTACTGGTTAGTTCTCTTTCTACCGCAGTATTAGTTATATATTTCGTGCACGAGTCAGTTAATCGCTTGGCGAACATCTATCTCTCATGTTTATTATATAAACTCTGATGGAGTTTATCATATTTTTTGCGCGTGTCGAGGGAAAAAAATTTGCGAAACGAGACTTTACGGTCTCGTTTGTGCAACGCATAGTAAACGACGCGATTTACTTTCGTGAAACTAAAAAGGAAAGAGAGAAGCGCCGACAGTATTTGAAGATATACGAATCTGAGAGAAGATTGTGTATATCGAGCGATAAAAAAAAAAACTTTGGGATACTCCCTGCTTGTTGATGCAACATTCTCGCTGATGAAAAGTCAACGAGACGCGCAATTATCCAAGGCAAATTGTCTTTGCATGCCGATAATCCTCGGCGTGAACGCACGTTCGCTTAACTCTCCTCCATCTCTCGCGGTTCTCTCTTTCTCTCTCTCTCTCTGTCTCTATCATTTCCCTCTTCGTATCTCATGGTTCGCACCTGGGAATTTCTTTGTCAGCCGCAATTAACCACCGCCGAGACGCGGTATGCCATCGAGAAAGATGGCAAGACGTGCAATTTCCGCGCGTTCTTTGCTTTTCCTCGTCCGATCGGCAGGTTCGGTGTCGAATTTACGAGGCGTAGATTATTAACGCGGTACGTCGACATTTTATCTCATTTATGCGTCCTCTTTTCAAGTTTATCGCGTTTATAGAATATATAATCGATTGAATTTAAAAAAGGCTTTTAAATTACTGTATTAACATATCGGAGGAGTCTTAATAACGCAAATTATTTGCGGAATACGATTATTTCGTAATCAAGTGAATATTAACACGTTGACTGCCCAGGGTATTTTGTATGTGTTACCGTGTACGTCAAAGTAGAATTTTCACATTATCATAAGTATATAATGATAAAATATTAAAATGAAATATTTTATTTTCGATTATAATATTAATATTTATATTATAATTGATAATAAAATATAAATTAATTAGTCAAATGTATTAATAAATTATAATAAAATATGAATATAATGATATTATTATTATATATTTGATTATAATATTTTACTTTATATTATAATATTTTATTTTATGGCATCCATTTGTTGCAAGCGTTTTAAAAAATTTGATAGCGCCGGTCATCAGTGACTACCATGGCAGCGTGTTATCTTGTGAATTAGACAATTAAACCTCGATCGAATTTTTGCGTTTATGTTCAAAACACATGTATTTTTATATATGTATATATTTCCTTGCGAGCTCTCACTTTCGGATTACTAATATAACTAATTCTCGTCTCTCGGGGAGGGAACGTTTCATGGATGATTCGCGATTGCTCGGTAATCGCGAGGTTCCAATCTCGTTTCAAGAGCCACGGCAGCAGCAAAAAAGATATACAAATATACCGACCGAATTCAGAAGTTATCGCAAAGTTCTCGCGAGAAAACTTCCATTCCCTGCGTTTCGAGGAACGGGAATAGGAAAACTAATGGAAGATGGTTCAAGGAAGGAAAAAAAGAAACGCACACGCGCGTCGTTTACTGCCTATAAATAACCGTTATTACGCTCCGCATTACGGCATAGAAAAAGCGAGAAAGCCGCAGTAGCAGATTTTGAGACTGCACCGAGAATGTTGCGCTGTGCGCAAAAAGAGAGAGCGAGAAAGTTGTGCAAAGAATTTATTAAAATGCTATTTACTAAATACGGTTGTAGGAGAAACTCGATTAATTTTGTGATACTAAGAACAATTTTTAATAATTTTTTGATTAAATTGAAATAAATGCGCGGACGAGCTTTATATCAGGAGAGAAATGCAAGTATCTTCTATTAAATCAACACTTCAGATTGGATTATTATATTTTTAATTAACAGTAACATCGATTAAGATAAACTAGTTACGTTTAGTGTAATTTCGTGAAAGTACGTCTAATTCGAATTTTCAAGTCTTAAAGTCTCATTCTAATTTTTTAGACAAAACGTAAACAAAGTTTTATTACTCTTATTCTATGAGTTTATAATGATTTTACTAATTGTAAGACAAATTATTTTAAATATGTAAAAAAAAAATATTTTTTTTTTACCTCATTTTTGTCATTGTCACACATCAAATGCATCGAAATAACTAATTAGAAAACATGTAAATATTTACATCTGATACGGCCGATTATCACGAAATTACAGCAGTGTATTATGATATGTTTGTCCTACGTATGAAATCCGAACTTGTTTACAAAATGTTGGTGTATAACATCGTGAATCAGGTTTATTTAAAAGTATCACAGAATTATCCGAATTTCCCGTATATGCGCGTAGAGAGAAACAATATCTTATCTATTTTAACGATTTATATAACTCTTTCAACTTTGCATTTAGAAATAAATATTTCATTCGATGCGCGCGTATTTGGATTTTAAGAGGAGCGTCGCTACGGGCTAACTCTCTCTTTCTCTCTCTCTCTCTCTCTCTCTCATTCCGGTTGATATTTTTCCTTCCTTTTATCACCCTCGTCTCGAGTGCGCGGGAGGAAAAGCTTTCGCGTTACGATGGCGTCGGGAAGACATCCGTTTTCCGCGAAAGCGCAAATATGCAGCGCCTTAGGCCATCCTTAAATTCGGCTATGCAGCCAGCAGTTTTCTCGCGCTATACGCCATGCAACGCGAATTTACATAGAAATGGAATATAGAAGCCAGAAGAAAAGAGAGAGAGAGAGAGAGGGAGAGAGAGAGGAAGAGAGAGAGGGAGAGAGAGATATCGGGCTAAACACAACAGCGGCGTTAATTCCCTTTGTTACTCCCGCGTGTAAATTGCTAGAGTTGACTTATAGCGATACGCTAACATTAACATACGCGACATAGGTATTCAGATACGTACAAGATTAATCCGTATCTACCGAGCTATGAGATGGTTGGTAGAGATTCAGACTGTAATATTTCGTGGAAAAGTGCAGATTATCCTACACGTCTGCAAGATATCTCACACACGTGAGTTGTTATTATTATTATACACAGGATTATCTCCTCTATTCTTTCTCTCTTTATCCTCCTCTCTCTCTTTCTCCGCGCGCTGTGCGTTACTAAAGTAAGAGTAAAGTGCTACTAGGATCAAATAAAATAATACAGCGTTGAACAGCGTGCTACTACAATATATAAGAGGATGTAAGAAAACCTTAAAGTTTGAGGAAATTCATTTTTTTTATACTATATAGTAAGAGTAAAGGAATAATATTATTACGCAACCGCGTTTAGATTCTTGTCTACCCTCGTCTTACTATCGCGAAGTAATCATTTTGACTGTGACGATTTTACGACCGGCCGTCGTACAATATCCGGAAATGCTGCTAACATTCTCTCTAATTGTAACAAAGAGCTCGTAAAAAGGAAAAAAAAAGGAAAGCGGGACGACGTCACGTGTATATTAGCTGCGGGAAGGACAGATTATTATCAGAGCGTGTAAAGAAGGATGCGGGGCCGAAGCATGGCACGGCCCCATAAAAAAAAACGAAGCCGGATAGGTGCTGGGAGTTGGGAGGCCACGAAGTAATAACGGTCTCCTCTTGCAATAAAAGATTCCGTAATTTTTTTTTCCCTCGAACAATTGACCTGTGCGAGCGCGATCCGCGCGCGCGATAATCCGTCTCGTCTCGAACGATGGGAAATATCGTCCTCCCGTCGAGGACGATGTTTTTCTAGGGCGGCCGATCGTTATTTTCCATCGCGACGCCCACATCCTTTTTCCCGAGGATATTTACTTCCGTCCTCCTCGAGCGTCGTCGCTAAGGCGGGCCGCGAGAATTTCATACGTTTCCTCGTCGTCTCCTTCTCTCGCTCTCGTCTCGAGTCTCCCTATGAATTCTCGTGATAGTGCTCTCGCGTGACGCAATAAACGCTACGCCGTATAATAGTACCGTAAGACGGGTTGAAATTGCGTCAACAGGTGCGAGGTGGGTTTTGCGTGAGAGGCGAGGAGGAAAAAAAAATCTCTATAGAGATCTCTGATGGAAGGTTCATCGATAGGAAAGAATACAAGTATCTCTCGTGTATAAGGAGAAATTAATAACAGGAATCTGGCGGAGAGATTCTTAGTCGTTACATATTACGCAATCCAGTTCCCAATTTTTACGTCACGGACGAGGAGACCGCGCCTCCGCGGGACCGGAAAAGAATATTCGCGTGCAGTAAAAAACTATATGCTGTTAATTATTATGCCGAGCATCTCATTCGCATCTGTTATTTCGGATAACACGCTCCGTTCGGCGTGTCGACATCCATAATCGCGCGAACAGCTCGAATGTGGCTCGAAGAGAGATCGGAAATCGACGAAAATCCTGTTACTTCGAAACGACGACGAAGGCGAAGACGGACACGTATAGACGTCTTCGATGCCTTGGGACTCTGCGAAGCCGGCAAACCCCTCTTTACGGGAAGCCATCGTCGTCGTCGTCGTCGTCGTCGTCGTCGTCGTCCGACCCTCTTTCCTTTTTCCATCTCCCTTTCTCGCGGAAGGAACGTCGCGCGTTAATCGAGAAATTAGCGAAGTTAATTAAGAAGCCGCGCCCCCAGACCGTCTCGCCCACATAATTACACTAATACAATAGTGCGACGTTTTTGCGCTCGCGTTTTCGGTCCATCCTTTTTCCCCGCAATTCTCTCATCTTTTCTCTTTGATCTCTTCATCTCGCTCTCGCGATAGTCCGTATTATAAAAGTACGTTTAATTGCGGTATATTTATTTTCTCAGATTCGCGTCGAATTTTACGATCGTATTATTAACGCCGAGGACTGATGGCTTTCGCAGTCACGAGACTGCAAATGAGTTTGTTCGCGGATGCGAACGTGGACACGACATTGCAAGAACGTCATGATACCGCAACGGGACGTTTTTGCGCGCGCGCGACGTGCGTTCTAACGAGTTACGCGAAAAAAAAAATCTCCCCCGAAGAGGAGGCGCTTGCGGTGATCTTCTAATAATTTCTGCTTAAGTGTCGCTATTCGGTTTAACCGCTATACAGTAATCTTCTCGCTCGCGCGCGAGCGTAATAGTCACGTTCTCTCCTACCTCGTGATTATGTCAGCCGCGGGTTCTTGTCGCTTCTCACCTCAAAGGCCATCCGTTCTCAGGACTTAATGGACGCGTTTTATCTTAACCGTTCTATCTCGAATCTTCTCGCCGAACAAACAAAGCTTGCGCGGTTTCCGTTGTCTCGGAGCGACGCGCAATCGATACGGCGGATTTATATACGGTATTCGGTAACGTTTCTCCATTCGACACGGTGATGGAAAAATTGGAAACAAAAGTAGAAATATGTGCGATATTCAATTGATGTATATATATAAAAAAATAATTAATTATGTATAGAAAATTACTTATACGTATCGCTAATAGATGTTTTATTAAACGCGTTCTGGGATAGCATCGCTCCTAAGCACTGTTAAATGTACAACAGAAAGTACAGGCAATAATCACGCAAGAAAATAAGAGGGTAGAGGAAAGAGACAGAGAGAGAGAGAGAGAGAAACTTAAAAATCCAAGTAGATATCTAGAATGATTAAGGATGATATTTATTCGCGATAGATGAACTTGAATATCCTATATTCTAATTAATTAAACGATCCAACCGACAGAGATTTAAGACTTGACAGCGAAGAGTTTCAACTATCGATAGCAGTTATCACAATGATACGCCACGATAAAACGATACATACGAGTCGCTTGACGTTAAAACGGGTGATCTTTGCAACTCCGCGATAAAAAAACGTGATAAAAAAAGAAAGAGAGGGATCTTGAATAAGATAACGTGTCACAGAGTTTGTCGCGGAGATTCCTCGTACAATTTGCAGTTAGGCTCCTACGTAAAGTTAACCGGGTTTCGCGCGGCGCTTATAAGCTGACGGGTCAGCGGGCGCTTCATTACCCTCCCCCTCCCCCTCCCCCTCTTTCTTTCGCGAAACACGTTGCGGCATCCGCATCACCGTACCACCCGCAACGGCACGGTATCGTGCATGCACCGTGAACGAGTGCGTTTGCGGAGCGGATAGATAACTCCGAGAGAGCTTTCGGTGCAACGAGCCGGATCGGCGGCGCTCGGTGGCTCTCGGTCGCCCTCGGCCGGCGCCTCCTCAAACACCTTCGGGGTGTACGTAGGAGAGAAACCGTACGGTAGTTCGGTAGTCCGGTCCGGTTCAGTCTGTCACTGAACGTCTTGGCGATCGCTCGCGTCTCCGCGACTCCGTTCCGCTTCTTCTCGAGATATACGCGAGTTCCTCGCGATGAGTCGGCCGCGCGAACAGTGATCGTGATATCGCTTCGATCGATCTGACAATAATAAGTATCGGGAGAGATCGATCCGGGAATATACGGGATACCCGCGTAAGATACTCCGATTCTCGTAAGACACTCCTCGTAAGGCAATTGAGCTTTCGACTCGCGCGATTCTCTCCCTCTGTGGCGACGACGACGTCGATCCGAGTATTGCGCGATTTATCGTCACCTCGTTTAGCGTAAGATCGACGGAGGAAGAGGGGATCGCACGGTTTTGCGAGGCGGCAGATTTTAGGGCGATGATTTTTTTTTTTTTTTTTTCCGGCCCACGAAGAATCGTAACGTAGCTGTCTTACAGGATTGACCTCGTAAGAACAATCGATGCGAAAGCAATTACGCGGCACTAACGCGAATCGCCAGCGTGTATCGAACGTTATCATCCCTCCTACGTACATATGTCGTATGTATAAGATACGTATAGGTCCGTACGCGTACGCTTCTTTTCCTTTTCCGTAATTGACTTTGCGCAAGCTTTTTC
The DNA here is from genome assembly GCA_963971435.1 of Lasius platythorax. Lineage (NCBI taxonomy): Eukaryota > Metazoa > Arthropoda > Insecta > Hymenoptera > Formicidae > Lasius > Lasius platythorax. The sequence goes on along the minus strand of OZ020538.1, from coordinate 2,619,055 downwards.
TCCGCCAGGAACATTCTGGTCGTCATACTTTTGCGTATCGCGGTCATCGGCCTCTCTCTCTCTCTCTCTTTTATGAATGGGGTTCCCATAAATCGCGCGTCCGCGTGATTAACTTAATTGAAATTAACTTTTTTTCAGAATCGATCTTTCTTTACGTGCTACCCCCTCCGTCCGCGCTACTTCTCGACGACAATGTCGAGTTTAGAAAGGAAAAGGAGGACGAAAAGTCGTTCGCGGAAGCGCGTTCACGGAGACTTTTTACGACGTACCATAATCCCCGCAACGCAGTAATCGTAACCCTTACGAGGGTGTCGTCCCACCCGCGTTCGGAGGGGCGAGATTTACGAGCCGGCCGACCGACCGACCGGAGTCGAGTAGTCACGTGCGTAAAGTTCGTCGGTTTAATTAGATGATAGGAAATCACGATTAATGGTACCGTCGGTACTACTAATGAAACGCGGCCATTACTCAACGCGAGCGTTGACTTGCGTTTAAAGGGCGCGACAATTTGCATTCGGTAATTACATTAGGGCGCATTGTCTCGTGCGCGAAAAGAATTCTTCGTATAATTTAAAACGTAAGAATATAAAGCTGTGCAAAATTTTATTAACCGCGATTATACACCGTTGTCACTAGCCGAGTAACGAAGCGTGTATAAGGGGTGGTACGCGAGTGTGCTACTTTAAGAGATATTCGCGTAACAGGGATATAATATATTTCTCGCGTGCGTGTAAAGTTTAGCGTGACGCCGGCGCGATATTATTCTTGCGAGAGCGTTGTTCTTTTTACGACGTGTATACACACAGGCGAACGCGCCATTAATGATCTTTCCTCCATTTCTTGTAGCGTAATTGAGAGGTTAACCTTAGCGAGCAAAAAGTAGGCCTGTGCCAATGGCTAACGCATCGCTCGCTCGCTTCGCTCGCTCGCTCGCTTTTCCACGCGTTTTCCCCTTTGCTCGACTGGCACGCCGCCAAAAGAGGGCCGATTTCGGGGGTGGGGGAAAACAATGCGATTCATTTAACTTCCATTAAATCCGTGCGCCACCCGGTATGTAAGCCGGCGCCGTCCGTCCGTGCATCCGTCCGACTAGAATAGGCTCTCTACTACTAGGAGATACCAGACTCTGTGTGCACGAAACTCTCCCGAAAGCTTCCTTCCCGTTCGCGTCATTATTCCGGCATCGATCAGCACTCTCGGGATGTGCATCCGTCCCTTGGATGCAGCGGCTGCTCTCAGACATATTACCACGTCGCGACTGAGAAATTTACTAAAGTCGGATAACCGAAGTTTAACAGTCAAGAGTTTACCGTAAGGCAATATTACGCGGTAGAAGAACCTTTTGTATTTTTCAGTATATTATGTCGGATTATGATTAAATGACTATACGAAGTACTCACCTTCGCGTTAGCGTTGAATATTTTTCTGTATATTTTTTCCAAATTAATCTTTTTTTCTACAGAGATATTCAAGCTTTAGAAAAACGTTCGATAATGTTCGAATAATTAGCCAATAAAAATAAGGACTCTTTCGTAAACTACACTTCGAAGGAGCAAATAAATAACGGAATTATATTCTTTCTAATTGATTTTAAGTAGATTCTGCTTTCATAAAATTTGAGTTTAATTAAAGCTTAATTATGAAGATATGTGTGTAAAGAGTGTTTAAATACGGAGACAAATCGCGAAAAATGAATATCCTCGACATGTTCATATGCACATATATATTATTACATATTATTAAATATATCAGAATTAATTAAAATCCGCGGTAACGACTCTCTCGCAAGAAGATAAAATATTCCGATATTGATCGCGGGCAATAAAACGCCATTTGACGGTATACATATACGCCCGTGCATCGGGTGCATATAGATGCACCCGCAGAGATAGGCGACTCGTTCTCTGTTTTTGCCGCGTGTTGCCGAGCAATGTGCGCGGTGACACATATTTACGTCCGCGACAAACGCAGTCCCATCCCATTCGCCTCTTACGCGATATACAATATAATGGCTCGAACCTGCGGTTTACGCATCGCCGATCGCCGCATATAGTACCGGATAATAAATTACACGTCGTACATTTAGTCACATCGAGAGAGTGACCTCGTCAATCGTCCTTCGAACGGCAAGATATCCATCTCGTTCGCGGTAATCGAGAGAAGGGAATTATCGTAACCGATTACGGGGGCGAGAAAAAGAGTACGCTTTATAGATACACGGCAACGACGCTAATTACGGGCGAGTATATGTACACGTTTAGAGTATGAGTTTAACAAACCCTCGGTATATAGGTGCATTCCAACCCGTTGAAGTTGCAAGCTTGCACTTAATGCATCTATATACCGAGGGTTTGTTAAACTCGTACTCTAAACGTGTACTCGCATCTACGATACCGCTGATCGCCCGCAATTAGCGTCGTCGCCGGTCCGTTTTCCTAAATTCACGCGATCTTCTCGGCGTGCTCGGCTGCCTCGAGCAATTAACTCGTTTAATTAACGGAGTTGCACAGCTGATAAAAGCGGCGACACCGCGACTCGTTCTACGCGTTCTACGGAATTCCGGAATTTCATCATCGCGCACGACGATGATTTTTTGTTCCAAAGCGAGCGTTACTATAAGAACGTGTCTGCAAGCACGTATCACATCCGCACTTGTCCTATATCATTTTTTTCTCTATTTTTTCTCTCTTTAGAATCTCGATATTCGCATTCTCGAAAATTTTCTCCTCTCTCTCTCTCTCTCTCTCTCTCTCTCTCTCTCTCTCTCTCTCTCTCTCTCTCTCTCTCCTGCATCATCGAATAATATGTATATTTTCTTGTGATAATGCAATTATTTGGAATTCAGGGCATTGTTGTACGAAATTATTAATCTATTATTCGCGTTTTCTTTCCAGTGATTTAAAATTTATCTCCAACCGCTCGTATATATTTTTGTCTGAAAATTTATTTACCAATTTATTAATGAGAGAGACGTAAGCTAAGCTACGTCTCTGCGCAGCATTGAATTAATGATCGGAAAGTTTGCTCGTAGATGTTGCATACACGTTGCGGTTGTCACAACGCACAACGTGGGCTCGAATAGTTAAATAATAATTAAAAAGATCTTGTAGACCAAGGAGATCTTAGCGATTACTTAAGGCCAATGCAAACTCGATAACGCACTCCTCGTGAGTGAATCCTCGTGGGTGTCGCGAGGACAAATAAGCGCGCGTGGGCAGCAGATGATTTATTAAATTCTCGTTTCTCTCGACGGCGTTTTTAGAAAGATCGTGTATATTCCGCGCCCACACACTGTTTCGAGTTATGTATTTTATATGCTTTTCTTTTTTTTTAATTCTTTTGGAATTCAAATTCTCCCCTAAATAATCGAGTGCTGAATCTCGTGCGTTCTACGGAGAGAGAGAGAGAGAGAGAAAAAAATGTGTGAAAATCCTTTTAAAAATTTTTATCTCGCGACTGATGAGCGTTAACTTAGAACATCGGGGTTCGTTTACTTCATCCCTAGAAACTCGCTCAAGTTTAATGAGCTCCGGCGCGAAGAAAGGGTTAATCGAGCCCGCGATGGTCTCGACGGCGCGTTTCTTGCGAGGGGGAGAGGGGGAGGGAGGATTAAGGGCGGGGTTTCCGTATCTACTTTAGCCGTCGTTAGATGAGCGCACTCGTTATTTAGCCAGGTTTATCGAGCATCATCTCATCCGCGAGGCGCGCGCGAACGCGATCTATTCCGGCCGGAAATTTACGCAACACATACATGTATGTACACGGGAATATGTTTGCTCCCCAAAAGATTTATGCCCGCCGCTCCGCGGACCATCATTCTCCATCTCCGGGAAGGCAACGACGTGTAACGTCGAAATTAGGTTGCCGCGTCGATCCAATGTGCGAGAAGGGGTTGTTTTTCGAAAGCTTCCTCGCGACTCGACGAACGCTCGTCCGAAGGGAGGGAATGTTTTCTCCTTGGCCCAGTGTATCGCACGGGAGGAGCATGTAACATAAACCGGTCACGTCGACGCAAAAGTCTTGTACACGAAAGGGGAAAGAAGTGGTACGCGAGAAAAAGTTCCCATCGATCGCTCCGCTGCGGAAATATAGTTTCCGTGACGAGTAGATAAATCGCATTCAAACTTTAATGCGACACGAAACCCCGCGATGGGCGTACGCGTTTTAAAAAGCACTGAATATTTTACGTGCTTTTGGCGGATGACGCTTGTGATCGTAAGTTTTTTTTTTTTTTCCGAGAAAATTTTTAATCTTCCACAAAAATAATTCTTTGATCTCTTTTCTACCTTTCTCGCTCTTCCTTTCTCTTTGAAATATTATTTCATGGTTTCGCGGAACCACTAATGAATAATTAACGAACCGCCGTCGTGTCGCGGCGAGCTCGTTAAACGTTAAAAAAAAAAAAAGTACAACGTCAAACGGGAGATTCCGACAGAGAATGAAGAGTCGGTCGCGCTTGAACCTTTTTCGCGAATTCCTTAATTGCTACAATCTTCGTTAAAACCTTTGAATTATAGACGAGAATTGCTACGAATAGTATAAATATAGTTTAAATAATAGTATAAATGAGAAAAAAGCGCACATCATTAACACATGTATATACACGCGCGCGCTTTTAAAGTTGATTCTGAATTTTTCCAGCGCAAATATATAATCGGCGATTATTATTTATTGTATACTATACAGTCACGTGACTTTGATCAAATATAGTATTTCGGAAACGAGTATCGATTTGAACGCAGCAACGGTCGGCTAACATTGTTAGACCATGCGCAAAGCTACCGTGGACTAGGAAGGCTCGAAAAATATATGTGGTAGCGAGAGTCGAAAATAGAAGTCGATCAATACCATGTGCGAAATGTTGTAGCATCGATGTAGCCCGCGCTGTTACGCGTAGCGTATCCGTTTTATTCGCGAATCCTGTTCTCGACTCGCGCGATTCACTCCCCGAGGTTGTAAAACGAGACCCATTCTGCTGGTTTTATTCATAGAAAGAATCTCTTCGTCTCTCTCTCTCTCTCTTTCTCTCCTTCTATCTCTCTTTATTCGAAAATATTTTATTCATGCGCATACGTTCGCGAATGTAGAACGAACATATGGTACAGGTAGCGCAGTATGTTACACATATACTTGGATCAAACGTCCGCATCGGATACGCGCGTTTGCCGCATTAACTCGCGAAACGGTGCGCATCCACCGGCGCGTACCTCCGTTATACTCGTCGACCTCGTCGTCGGTACCATCCTCGGATAAACAAAGCGTTCGTTAAACATTCATCAACGTCATTTCTTCCCCAGCCGCGACCGGCCGGCCGGCGAATCCCGCTATAAAACTCGATCGAGCGAGTTCGAGGGAAATAATCTCTCCACGCGCTCCGGAATTACCGCAACATCCGCCTCGCGGTCTCTCAGATAGGCGTGTTATAAGCGGAATGGAATAAATCGATCGAAAATAAATTAAACGAAAATCTCTCGACGAAGAGAAGAAGAAGAAGAAGAAGAGGAAGAGGAGGAAGGCAGCAACTGTGCTCCTCATCGATCCGTGACGGTCCCGATCGAGATCGATCGAGATTACATCGCGCGGAACGGCGGAGGATGCCGCCTTCCTGAGGTGTCGGATTGCCAACAGCAGCAGCAGCAGCAGCAGCTCGTCGCAGCTCTCGGAATTCAACGTGGCGGGCTTCGCGGTAGCCGTAAACAACAATGGCTCGGCGGAGCCTTGCTACTACGTGGATCACCTGCACCGGCAGCACGTGCAGCTGCAGCAGTCTCAGCTCCACCAGCAGCACCAACAATCGCCGCGCTATCCGGTGCAGATGTTTTCCGGCCACGTGTCAGCCTTGGCCGTCAAGGAGGCCGTGCTGGAGCCGCCGCCGCGTCGCGGCGACCTCGTCTACGTTCACTGCGCGACCGCGGAGGACGAGGCCGCCGAGGACGAGGAGGAAGAGCCCCGGGGTATCATCAGGTCTAGGTCGTGGCTCTGTTGCCCCGGTGATCGCCGATCCGATAAGACCGTGCCCATACAGGTCGAGGCCGATAACAAGGATAAGCAAAATGCAGTAAGTTTTTCCCCCCGGATTCGCCGTCTCGATCTTATTCTTCGCGATCTTCAAAGAATGAGGGGGAGGATAACAGAAGGAATAAGGATAGGAAAATAGCCCGCGCGAATTATCCATGATTGTACTGTTTGAAATTTGCGATTTATATTTATGGAATTTTTTTTTTTTTTCAACACGTATATATCGCTGATAATTCGATGATCGCGTTCGTCGAACGAGGATCTCCTTAAAAAATGTTCGTCTCGTCTCGTCGAGCTATCGCATCGTATTTGTCGCGAAGACGCGCTTGGAGATTCGGCGACTGATTTATCGCCTGCCTGGTCGGAGCTGACTTCTTTCTATCCGCTCGCATTCACGTGACCATTCTCGTGATGCCTTGGCATGCGCCGCGTCGCAGGAAAACCTGTCAACTACTCGATAAGGCAGGCGAAGACTTTTCAGGCTTCCGCGGCTCCTACAATCGCGCTCGATAAATCACCGTGTCGCGGCCGTCAGTCATACACGAACGCGCGAAAGACGCTAAAGAACCTTTACTCGATAAATTGCACGTCGGTTGTAATGAGAGGAGCCGACGCTCGGACAAATCCGACATCCGGCTTTGCCTATTCACGGATAATGAGTTTCGTCGAAGCTCCTTGTCGCGATTGTTCGCGATCAATACTCGCCGGAAATATCGTGCGTATCTACGCATTGCACATATTCTATATTCAATTTTCACTGTGTGAAAATTTTAAATCAATGTTAGAAACATTACGCAACAATTATCGTATACAAGTCATGTCACAGTCATCCGTTCTCCAAACTTGTGAAGATCTTGCGCGACAAGTTTATCGCAGTCTCCGCTTAAGACGAATTCTTAAGTTTGGAAAATTCTCTCGAAATGAAGAAAAATATCTTCGTATCTACGATTTATGACGAGACGCAAACTTTTATCATTCTCTTCACCTTTATACAATTTCACCGTGATACGCGGAGAGAGAGCAGATTAAGCGTTTGTTTCACACTTTTCCACGTGGTTCCGATATTTATGACGCGATAACCCCTGAAACCTGGAACATCGCAGCCTCCATTATTGGTGTCTCCATGGACCCAGCGCGTTTTCACGCGCACCCTCGTTTTTTTTCGGACAAATTTCTTTCCCGGGCTAATCTCACGACGGTTACGACTGAGGAGAAAAACTTCCGTCGCTTCCTTCTCCCCGCAGGAAGCGTAACTTTGGCGAAAATTACTTCGACGTAATATCCGATAAAGGGGAGTTCGAGTAGGCAGAGCCAGAGTTTATAACGCTAGTTAAAACACAGTCCGATATATCACGCCAAGATGCTATCTGGATCACTATTAAGAGATATATGGATCGCGTTGGACCACTGCATGAACGTGTAATTCGAGAAGTTGAAACGTCAAAAGCACACTTTTACGAGATAAGATATTTTTACGGATAAGATATTTTTGCGTTTCCGGAATATTACGGAATAGAATACATCTATTTTTCATGCGGATGTGTAAAATTATCGTCGAGATAAGTTTGGCGTCGCTTTTCATCTCGAGATTGGACGCGATATTTAAACATATGGTGTGTACGAAAAAAAAAAGGATATGATGTTCAATTATCGCTGGGTTTCACCGGAGAAATTGATCGGTGAGCAGAGGAGAGCGGATTCTTCGTTTCCAAGCAAACTAGTCGTAGATGAATCCTCAGCGTGAAAATGATCGAACGCGTTGTAATCGCGATGGGAGGAATTTCGCGCGAAACTGCCGCGGAGGAATTCCATGCTAGTACGATCGCGGAAACGATCAGCGGCGGCCTGAATCGAGCACAACGAGGATCGAACCAAATTACACGATGAGAATCCTCCTTTCCCCTCCTTCCTCTGCTCTGTAATGGATCTTCGCTCATGCGTGGCTGGCAAAATACGCGCGAACCGTGAAACCCAACAGACGCCTAACTGTCTACAGTACGTTCGATGACGTCCACACACAATTTCAGGCACTCTCGTTAAATATGTAGATCGCACGATCGCCGACCGAATCGTTACACCGCTTACAATTCAATCGACGATATTTCATTAATGTTTATCGACTAACAAAAGTTTAGGATGAGCCGATTGAGCAGATACGTATTAACGCGATTTTGCAGCTGTTTATCGTTTAGAATAATTTAGAGATCCAAATCACAAAGAAAGAATCCTTGAAGATCCAGAAGAAAGATTGAAAATGGAAAGTACTGGCGATCTGAAGTGGCCTAAAATTTTGGAAAATTCGAAAGAAAAGTTGGAAAGATTTTATAACGCAAGTAAACATCTTGCTTTCTCAACACAAATTTATACGTCGACTTTATCGTAATTTATGTCATTCACCTTAATGGTTAGCATCTTTGTGATATTTCACATCACATTTTTCTAATATCTCTAATATAATATTAATTTGTACGTTATGTTACGTCATTATAAAGATAATTAAAGTTTAATCTCTTTTGGACAGAGTGCGTCTTTCCAACTGCAAGAAATAAGCGTGCAAGGTATTTCGCTGCGAAAGCGCAATAATCGCGTGGCACGATTGCACTCCGAATAAAAAAATGGCTTTGAAATGGCTCGTACGGCATATCAACGAGAAAGGTATGGCTCGTACGGCTCGCTGGACCGCGAAAAACATTCAGCGTCTTTCATTTTTCCGTCTCTCTGCTCTTTCCACGCAAGTGTCGTATCTATGCGCGGTATAAGACGCCGTCTTATTTGTACGCCATCGGCTTCAAGATGTAGGTTAATGGTATATGATCTCCTTGTGTGTTGCCACCTTTGCTCCAGCGACTGGCTCTTGCGCGTAGTTGTTTCTTCTTTTTTTTTCTTTTTTTTTTTACATCAACACGGAAAGTTACTCCGTAAGAAATTTTTTTTTTTTTTTAATATCCTGTGCGCGCTTTTGCGTTGCAATTGAACCGCATTTTTGTACGTTTTAAAGAAACTCGGATCTCGCGTCATTTTATGGAGACATTTTGCATTTAGCAATCGACGCCGCAAATCTTTCTCTATCAAACTATTATTATTTTTAAGCTTATTAATAACGAATAAAAAAGAACTGTCTTTATCTTCTACTGGAATATCTCTAGAGTTTGATTATTATTTTATTATCGCGTCCGCGAAACGCTACTCGTGTCTCTTAATTATACATCTATTATTATTTTTATCGCAACGATTACGATTCTTGCGAGTTGAAAACGCAAGAAATGGAATGAGACGCGCGCGATATGGAAATTACTGTATGTAAACTAATTGCGAGTTTGTGTCCGAGTGAACGGTTCGACGTGTCCGAAGGCGAGTTCGGTAATCGAATCTCTTCGTTCGTGACCTTACTCGCCGTATGTAACTGCAAACTGCGACCATGTGTGTGTATGTGCGTGTGTATGTGTGTGTGTGTATGTGTGCGCGCGGCCTTGTAATTGAATCCTTGATTGCTTTTTGTTTGAATTACACTCCGGCCGTCGTGTCCCCCCTGTTTGCACTCGGGACGGCGCACACGCATACACACCATATGACCTTAACCGAGGACGAGAAGAGGATCCTTTGTGAATGAAACGTCAAAAATTGCCGCCGGGACGCGCGGCGATTTTACGTCGAGAAACGTTCTCATGTCGCGGTCTCCGGCAAAACGGAAATTTTTCCTCGCCAAACGTTCAACCGCTGTTTTATGTACAGTTAACATAAACACGCAATTTTTTTGCTTTCCGTTGAAATACTATTTTATTACGTGGAAGAGAGGGAACAGCGAAGTATGAAGATATAAAACGTACGACGAATCTCGTTCCTCGAGTCTCTCCGCGCGTTTACGGTTTCTTTCCGCAAGTCGGCACCGGATCCTTGCCGCAGGTACCGACGTTGCAATGGGGTGGCGCCATCACGCAGGGTCTCTCGTCCGGACAGGGGGGTGCGTCATCGCAATTTTTCCCCGGTAGATGAATGTAGTCTTCGTTGCCGGCGCCGGCGTCATCGTCCGCCGCAGTTGCCGTCGAAAGTACGACGACGATGACCGTCAGAGCCAACATTAACTTCATCCTCGATTAATTTCACCTGTTGACACAATTTATATATTATTCCATAGAAAGTAGTAATGATATATGTGGAGACTCTTGTTGCCTTTTGTATATATGTGTGGCTTTTCTCTCATACATTCTTGAATATTTTTGCGAATATTGACAATGTAGGAGCATACTCCTCGTGAAAATATAGGAAGATTGATTATTTGTAAATAGAAGAGTTCACTTTAACACAATATTACAAGTTAAATGCAAACGAGAACAAAATAAAATGTAGCGTGTGCAATATATAAATTGAAAAATTTCAATAGACATATGGGGGTAAAATTAAATTATAGAAAGAAACTTAAAATATAATACATTAAATATACATATAAAAAAAAACTATAAATATAAATACAGAAAAAAATTTAATTAAAAAATTGATTAAAAAGCGAGACTTAGCGCATCTCGCGCCAAGCGACTCGACGTTACCTGAATCTTCCGTGTGCAAAATCGGGGATTAAGATGCGTCTATAAGATCAATGCGTCGCGCTGACAATATATCTCGGAGACGAATAGTCGCATCATCGCGCGTCCGACTGTTCTTATACACCGCTTTTCCCCTTCGCCTTCCTCCCCGCGAATCGCTCTGCAATCACGCGGCCGACAATTGTTGATGTGATGACGTCTCGTAACGTCCGACACGGGTGGCTGCGCGTGAGAAGGACGCGGATTCTTTTTTTTTCTTTTACGCACTTCCTACCGCGCGTTTACGTGGGTAAAGAAAGGAAATCGCGATCGCTCGCGAGAAGAGGAAGCGAAGATAAACGATATTTTCGCGATTCGCGTCGGTGATATGCGTCGTTTGTTCTCATCTTTAATGATAGAGATATTTTGCTCGATTCGCGGTAAATTAATCATTCGGCACGTTACATCACTATATGCAAATTAGTCGAGCGATTAAGCGGCGTGATTCATGCGACGCGCAAAATATTCTGCGCGCTATTTTAATGTGCATCCAGACTATTTCTGGCTCACATTACATTGCGAAAACATTACGATTCTATACTGTTTATATGTCTTTATGTAATACAAATTACAGTCAATTTAATGCGATTGATCCACGCATATGTATCTGGGAAATTTATTTATACCAATTATTATTTACCACGTAAAGTTAGAGCTCGTTACGAGAGAGAAGATCCTAACTTTCGATAGTAAAATTTTTATCCATACCATTAATATATAATAATGAAGAAGGCACATTTTAATCTTAATAGTAATGAAAGATTTGTTTATCAATTGATCCGGGGAAGATGGTCCAAAGGGGAGAAGAGGACCGAAAAGCGTTCAAATCAAATAAAGAAGATTTTAAGAGCAAGCTTGTTGCGCGTAATTTATACGCCTGGCTTTCATCAGCCCATATTTCCTACCTGAATTTCTGTATTTATACATCAGAGCCCTTTCGTTTTATCGTCAGCGGCGAAAGAATTTTTTTTTGTAATTAAAACATCGAAATTCGAAGAATCGGAGGGAATCGGAGGAATTTAATTTCGCAGCTGCACGCGGCCGCGCTCTCCTCTCTGCGGTCCGAGGTGGCCGAGCTGAATTCGCGTCTGGTGGCGGCTACTCGCGCGCGGGAGGCAGCCGAGGCCGCGCTGATGCGAGCGGAGGTGCAGGCGGCCCGCGCCGATCAGCGAGCGGAGCAGCAGGCGGCGCGACACGAGGAGCGGCTCACCGAGTTGCACTCCGTCATCGCCGAGCTCGGCAGACAGCTGGAGCGGCATCGCGCGACCGTGATCGCCGAGGAGGACGAGTCCGGTAAGAGAGAGGTTTCGTCCATCCTTCTATTAGGCAAGCGGACAGACGACGTCGCCGATATTCCGCGTATTTGTTTCCCCGAAAAGAGCAAGAGGCGTCTATTCCCCGGGAAAATCGGGAAATTTTTTTACCTTGAAAAATCCGGGAATTCTCTCATGGAATTTTATTGAGACTCGGGGAATTTTTTTTCAAAAATTGTGTCTGATAATTTTATCGACGATCTCTTTTTTAGTATCATGGTCTTATGTAAGTTTCTTTTAATAATATTCAAATAAATTAGTACTCCTTAAGACGCTTATAATAAATTATTTTTTTTGTTTTATATTTTTATCTTATATATTTTTGCACATATCTTTATATTGCACTTTATTATTGTCCAAATTAATTTTACGATTAATAAATCAATATTAACTGCTAGAAAAACTTCTTGGTAACTTTCTTTGTAATCGTATGAATAGAAAACATTAGAAAGCGCATACAATAAAGAAACTTATTTTAAAAAGCTGCATCTACAGATTTTCTTATTTTATCTGAAATTTTAAACGAAAATACCTGGAAGACCAGGGAATTCTCGAGAAATTTTTTTACAAGATTTGAGTAGACACCCTGAAGAGGAATAAGAAGGGAGAGACGAACCTTCACGGCCAATTCTCGGGGAAACGCGGGGAGAGAGCAATTCCCGGGGAGGCAATCAACGATCTCTTCTCGGTTTCCGGCAATAACGATAGTAATAGCTCTCTCGATGTCGCGCGCGTTCTCGCGATTCCCGGTTCTTCTCTCGTTACCGAAGAAGAGTCGAATCTCTCTCTACGAGGGATTCGCGTGGTCTCGCATCGCGAGAATCGACCGTTCTTCTTCCCGTTCTACGATTGCCCTTCCGATAAATCCAACGTCCGGGCTGACGGAGTGGACGCGATCTCTCCGAATCGCGATTGCGGAGAAACCTTCGCGCGAAATTCCGAAATGTATACCGATCGCCGTGAATCGCCGCGATCTGATGATCACGTCTCTTAATGCGCAGAAGTCGAGACGAGCAGGGACGCCGAAGGTTCCATCACTAATCCGGTGGAGGAAAGCGAGGGCGGTGGATATATCCAAGGAGACGGTGATCGTACCTTGGGGGATGCTGATTCCAGTTGCTGCGAGGATGAGAATCGACCTGCCGAGGTAAAAGAGAAAAATTTTTCAAATACCGAATTTCTCTCTCTCCTCTCTCTCTCTCTCTCTCTCTCTCTCTCTCTCTCTCTCTCTCTCTCTCTCTCTCTCTCTCTCTCTCTCTCTCTCTCTCTCTCTCTCCGAATTGTCATACGGTCTCGTACGAATATAATGATATTTATATCCTAATGCTACGAGCTAATAAATTATACTTTTTTAACGTAGAACGGCAGGGAACAGCTGGACAGTCCGGCCGCGTTGCCGACTCCGGAGCCGACGCAGCAGGCAGCGTCGTGTCAGAGCGTCGCCGTCGCGACGCTCCAGGAGGAGATCACGGCGTTACGAGCGGAGATCACGAGCTTGCAGGCGCAATTGGCTCATTTCAAGAACCAGAGGCAGACGACGGGTAGCGATTCGCCGCGTCGAGAACTCAGAGTAAGTTCGGAGCAATTTTTTTTACAACAGACTTTAGATATATAATTATATATGTGCAAGAGATATTTTTCGTATGTATTTTTATTTATATATAAAAAAAATAAAAAAAAATAGATAACGATATTACTAAAGAATTAGTAACAAGGATTAATATATAATAAGATTAAGACAGAAAAGAAAATGTTAATAGAAACAATTATACACACCGCCTCTTCTCTCCTCTAGACAAGAGGTAACACCAGCTCGCCGGAACCTTTGACGGCGCCATGCTCGCCGCTCTTGCCACCGCTACAGACACCTCCGACGAAGAACGTAACGAGGGAGGAACCGCCGGTTCTGAAAATGGCAGAGAGAGTGAGATTGAGAAGAACGGACGAGAGGCACATCACCGGTCCGGACATCACTAATCTCGGAGTATGTATGACGCGAGATTTTTAACTTATAAAGAATATCGTTTTGTTAATTTTTGTTTTCTTAGCTTTACGATGTGCGATTTTATGCGCCCCATCGCGTATTTCAGGTATGTTCCACCATGGTCGCCGAGCATCTCGTGTCGGATCTCCTGGAGCAATCGAATCTGCAGGAACTGAACGGTTCCGAGAAGCAGTTCGAGGTCGAGACGGAGCGATTGAACAGCAGACTCGAACACGCGCGGGCGAACAACGCGGTTCTCGCACTCACGTTGCACGAGAGCAAGGCGCAATGCGACAGGTATGTGTCCTCAAAATGACAGGAGCCAAACGTCACGTGCGTAACACATGGTGATCTTTTCCCGTTGCGTTATCAGGTTGAGCTTATTGGTCGGCAAGTATGAATCGAACGCGACGGCGTTGCGACTCGCGCTTTCGTACAGCGATCGCGCCATCGAGGCCTACGACGTTCTCGTCGCTCTGCTGGAGAGCGAAATCGGACTCTCCACCGAGAGGTGCGGCGTGACGATCGATAATAGAAGGGCGGCCGAGAACGTTGCCTATCACGTCTTAAATAGACTCGAGAACGACTGTACTAATACGCTGGGTGCCCCGTGGGAAGACAGCATGGTCTTATCGGACGAGTGCGTATTACTTTACATCGCACACAGTATGTATGTGATGTATAAATTTTTTTCTCGACGATAGATCGGAAATAACGTGGAACGTAGAGGACGAGCAACGACTCAGGAGACACATTAGCAGATTGAAGGGAGAACGTACGATGGTGAGATCGACGGCGGTCGAGCTGGAGAGCGTGCACGCGGAACCCCTGAACTCGAAAAACACCATCTCTCTGGCGGAAGCCAGGAAACTCGATTTGGAAACTGCCGTACTCATGCAGGTCCGGTATCCGGCTGAGGAGAATTTTAGAATAAAGTTTATACAATTTTAAAACATATATATAAGGATTAAAAGAATATTTATAAAATTTAGATTAAAACTTTCGAGTATTTTATATTTTACAAGGATAAATAATTATTCAGGAACTGATGGCCATGCGAGAAGACAAGGCTGAGCTGCGCGCCAGGGTATTTCTTCTGGAGAAGGAACGCGCTACCATAGAATTAAAGTTGAACGCACGGGACACGCAGATTGCGGCCCAACACGCCACCATACAGCATCTCCAGGGTCAACTGAGCGATGCGGAAGCTATGCTCGCGATGGCGACTAACAAGGTATCGTGTATCTAAAGTGTATTTTTGAAACTTTTCATCTTCTTGCGTTGATTAACTGAAAACGCACTTAGGATCGCGGTTTGAGTGACAATGAGAGCGAGGGAATGGAGTCTGAGCTAATCGAAGCGCTAGGTAGAGAGGCGAGGCTGAAGGAACGTCTGCAGGAATTGATCTCGACCTTGGACGAAGTCAACAAGAATTCCGAACTCAGGCATCAGCAATCCGCCGAACTTGTCAACGATTTGAAAAGAGCTAACGGGTAAGTCATCAAGTGGAATATTCGCTCGCGTTTTCCACTTCGCGCTTGTAATAAATAAATAAAAATCTTCTCTGCCCTCTTTTTAGCGCATTAGTTCAAACTCTGGAAAAGTCCAAGAAGAAATATCAATCTAGACTGAAGAAGTTGGAGCAACAGATGCTGGGAATGGTAGAGAGGCATGCTGCGCAGGTATGATTAAATATAGGTGAAGTATCCGCTTTAATCCCTCGATATTCGTAAGAATAATGATTTATTATACTCTAGATACATTCTTTCATACGTTTCTTGTTATTTCTTCTGTAGCTCCTTCCGTCTCTCTTTTAACCTCTGTTCGACGAGATCCTCGAGATCGTCCAACGGTCTGTAGATTTCATGAACACACTGCGCGCCGGCTAGCATTGTAATCAACGCCGTTGTAGAGAACATAATGTAGCGTGGCCAGGATATCCCAGCTGGCATTATACGTCAATGTCCTAGTAGAGAGTCTGTGTAAAGTTCGCTTTTTAGGCCTCCTGCTGTAGTCTCTCCTCGACTAGCTCCTCTACCCTTCGACGTTTGTACGTCTTGTAGAAGTTAACCTCTCCCACATGCCAATTGATCATAGAGTATTCCAAGGCCGCTCCGAGGATGAAAAATATCGGTAGAAATCGGTACTCGCCGAATATTCGTTTTCCCGGCCACTTATCAAGTAATTTCTTCAATCTTACTCTATAAAATGGCATTAAAAATGTTTAAACACGGCTCGTAGAATTATGCAACCACTCCTGCTAGTCGGCTGTCACCATGTTGGATTATTCCCGATGCGCATGCGTGTACATACTATACACTAATGTATAGGAACACTCATACATATATCCTAAGAATTAAAATAGAGTTTATAGCTATATAAGGAGATATACGTTTTTTTTCATATATAAATTTGTACACCGAATGTCAATTTAATTTTCTGTCATACTTGCAGGTGAAGACATTGAAGCAACGAATAACTTTATTAGAGGAGGAATCGATGGGTTACAAAGGAAGCATAGCACTGCAGTCTCAAAGTTCTGGCGCCAGCGAGACATCGTTATGACAATCGAGTGACTGAATGGCAGAAAACGAAGCACGATGCACAAGCTTGACGATCCAACAATTACTCTTAACGTCTCTCTTGTCGTTGCGAGAAGACGAGATTGCGCGAAACGAAGATTAAACTCACGTATTTTTTTACATCGAATAATCGGCCGAAAGTAAAAATGCTTAGCCATTCGCTTTGTAATTATTACCACGATATATATACATCGACGCTGTCCCTTAACAGGAATAAAAAAAAAAGAAAAAAAAACTCAGCTGGGCCTACGCAATGTGTGCAATGTGTCGATACACGAAAGCAAGTAGCCTATTTAATACGGAGCATTCAGCACGTAAATTATAAATAATTGTTAATTAGTAAAGTGTATCGATTGCAACAGTGATAATCGTGTACATATGTATATTGTAAAACTGTAAACCAAGTGTGATACGTGTAAACAACAATGTAATAAATTGTGCTTTATTATCAAAGTCTCGTAACGCGTTTATAAATACTTAAATGAATGCATCTATTTTTAATGTATGTATACGTTATTTCCTTTTTTTTTTTTTTTTTTTTACTTAATAATTATATACAAGTTCGATTATGCTAAGTCTCCTGATCCTCTTGCTGCTGCATCTGTAATGCCATAACCTCCGTGGCGCTTTTCTCTGGCACATCTGGCCCTTCCTCCGCTGGTACGTCATTAATTTCCACAGCCTCTTTGTTCATCATCATTTTCTGTATTTCCTCCTCCAAGTGCACGCAAGCCTGCTCAATCTCGTAATTTTTGGACACCAAACCGACCCACTGCGCTTCGAGAGCTCTCAGTTTATCGCCTCCCTGGGTCTGCATCGACTTCCTCTGCCAATTGACCTCTTGAATCATTTTTCTCAGTATCTGCATTTGCTTCTGAGCCTGACCCACCAGCTGAACCAACACTTCCAGGTAAGATTTCCACGCTTCGCAGCCATAGCCCATCATTAATTCTAAATTACAGATTCTGGAATTGTGCAAAGATGTAAAAAAAAAATAATACAAGAGAGAGATTGTGCGCTCTGACGAAGCTAGTGAGATGAATCGTTGTCTACCTAGTGGCCTGATGCTCCAGCTGCGCGCTACTGTTTTCTACACTCTCGTTCCACGCTGCTAGATCGTTGAGCTTGCCGGACGGAGGCGGCGGTAACTCGTAACGTTTCATACTAAGCACTTCCATCGGTAAGCGATTCTGCATCCTCTCGAACTCGTGTTTCAGCACCTCCGTCTCGAACGCGGTTATATTCAGAGGCGGCAAGTGCTCCAGATAATTCTTCGTCGGTCTGTAACGACGTGTCTCCTCCTCTACCATCGCCAGTGCCTGAAACACGTTGGATTCTTTTATAAACATGAAATAGGCGAGAGAGAATTTTTTGCAAGGTAACATCTTCGAAGGTATAACCTTCAATGACTGTTGTTTATTTTATTCAATTGCGCTTGAAAAAAAAGCACACGATTTATTATTTACCGCTTCTCGCACGCCAGGTTCATCGTATCCCTGATCGATATACGGCAGCGCATCCACGATCACTTCCCCAGCCATTATAAATTACAATTAAATTACGCCAAGATACTTTTTACAAATAAACAAATATCTGTAAACCACATTTCTGGTGTCTGGTGTCAAGTGTCAGGTGTTACGTCAATGAATATAAAATATATAGAAAGAGAACAAATGGGGAGAACGAAAAAATCCGACAAGTAGCTAGGGAATTTCTTCGAAGCGTTTGATTGGCCAATGAAGGCAAAAACATTTTTGTCCAAATCAAAAATCAACCGAGCACTAAATCGCACAATAGACGATCGATCTATGAAATGCAGAGTCCGTGGTAATGCAAGCGTCCAACGTCATGATGTTTATCAAATGTATCGTGACATATTATTTGTGAGGATTTCATACGTTTTTAATGATTGATTCGAGGAAGCTTGAAGAAGATTAATTCGAGATTTGCAGAGGAAGGAGTTTGAAGAATTTCGTATCGAGATTTTGCTACGAAAATCTTCAAGAGACGCCATTTTATTCTCGAAATATATTAGTCACAATTGCGAAACGTGTGAATAACTTTCGTGTGAGTTTCCGCGGTTTTTATATCGAGGATGTGTGAATTTGCGCATTTTTTTCAATCTAAATGATCTTACTTTTTTCAGCGATATGATTGTGTCGACAGAGATTTAAGCTTCTGTCAGTCAGATTATCCTCAGCGATTATTCTCCTGTAACAACACATTCATCAGGTTAGTTGACAAATTTAAGCAAGTTTTGCTGTTTCTTAATCTCAATTATTTTAATACTTATAATAATTCACGTAAATTTATTTTTATTATTTGAAATATATATAATTCTATTTCGCGTGAAAGAGAGGAAAGAGAAATTCTTAAATATATTGAAATTATTAAGTTAATTGCTTTCAGTGCAATAAGAACAGGAATATTAAGTTTAATCATGGCTATGCATACCGTGCCACCGAAGCGAAAAGAAATCTACAAGTATGAGGCTCCATGGCCATTATACAGCATGAACTGGTCGGTGAGACCCGACAAAAGATTTCGTTTAGCACTGGGAAGTTTTGTAGAAGAATACAACAATAAAGTACAAATTGTTTCACTGGATGAGGAGACGTCTGAATTTAGCGCTAAAAGTACATTCGATCATCCTTATCCAACTACAAAAATTATGTGGATACCGGACAGCAAAGGTACTTATTTATTTTTTTAAATTTGTAATCTTCTAAAGAGGTCAATAACAATGATCAAATAAATACTTGTTAGGTCTATTTCCCGATCTTCTCGCCACGTCCGGCGATTATCTAAGAGTGTGGCGTGCCGCTGAGCCAGAGACTCGTTTGGAATGTGTTCTGAACAACAATAAAAACTCGGATTTTTGTGCGCCGCTCACGTCCTTCGATTGGAACGAGGTGGATCCGAATCTAATCGGCACTTCCAGCATAGACACAACCTGCACTATCTGGGGATTGGAGACGGGACAGGTATTGGGCAGAGTGAACATGGTTACGGGTCACGTGAAAACGCAGCTGATCGCGCACGACAAGGAAGTATACGACATCGCGTTTAGTCGCGCCGGAGGTGGTCGCGACATGTTCGCGTCTGTCGGCGCCGACGGATCCGTGCGGATGTTCGATCTACGACACTTGGAGCACTCGACGATAATCTACGAGGATCCGCAACACACTCCGCTATTGCGACTAGCGTGGAACAAACAGGATCCCAATTATCTCGCTACTGTAGCGATGGACGCGTGCGAGGTCATCATTCTCGACGTTCGTGTGCCGTGCACGCCAGTCGCGAGATTGAGCAATCACAGGTCAATATAAAACGACATAATATTATTAACCGCCTGTCTATTCATGATTGTTATTTATATAATATCGTACATAATACAGAGATATTTTATCTGTTGTATTGAATTTTTTTTTTCAACCAACATTTCTTTGACCAATCATCTTTGTTTTTTTGTTACAGAGCCAGCGTTAACGGTATAGCTTGGGCCCCACATTCGTCCTGTCACATTTGCACAGCCGGCGATGATAACCAGGCCTTGATTTGGGATATACAGCAAATGCCAAGAGCGATAGAAGATCCTATACTCGCTTACACCGCCGCAGAAGGTGAAGTTAATCAGATTCAGTGGGGCGCCACGCAGCCCGATTGGATAGCCATTTGTTACAACAAAGCAGCCGAGATTCTTCGAGTTTAAATTAAAGATCCACCTCACATCGAAGTACGTTTATTTTTAATTTCAATTCCAACAGATATAGCAAGTGGTACTAAATGAACTACTTTTTTTTTCTTTTGTTAACATAAGACACATATGTATATCCCATCGAGCAAAGAATAACTATGAATAGCAACATTTCATTTCTTGCATTTTATAATTGTATATATACGTTTATAGAAATATTATATACTTGATAACAATAGAAATATCGATTTAAAATTCTGGATACGTAATTGAATCGGTACATAATTATTCAGTCATTAATCGGTTTAAACCGGTTTTTTTTTAATTGCGTTAGGTGTGGACATTAATACAATTTTATGGTTAACTGTTATTACGGTAACAGCATACGCAACCATGTAGCGTAGCATAGTTGCGTAGCATTAGTTCCCCGAATGTGATCATGTTATTGTGATTACCCACAATTTTTAGTATGTATTGTACAGATTTTTATATAGATGGAAATTTTTGATATATGAAGATGTATATTATATAATGACGCCCCCAATTTTACGAATGCACCATGTATTCAATGATTATATCATCATTGATATAGAGATACCGAATTAGCAAGTTAATTTATAAGTGGCCCCTCGTGTAATAAAATATTTATTAACAATTTAAAATGTATTACGCAGAGATTATTGAATTACTGTATTGAGGTTGACGCACATTTATAAAAAGGTATATTAATAATTAATAAGAGTAAAATTTTTACAAAAACAACATGCATGTATTATCATAATATGAAATATCGTGCGCGATTTACAAATGTTAAATGAGCAAAATGCAATTATTTACAATAATGAGCTCTGTGTATGTACGAGTCCACAATTCGGTCAATTATATAAAATGAATGCGCCGATTCTTTCGCATTCATTTTGATCTAGACTGACATTGCTGCGCGCGTGCGTGTATGTGTGTGTGTGTGTATGTAGACATGATTTTTTTTTAGTACGCAATTTCTCTTGCTAATTCAATAAATATCATTAACTCTGATACAGAGTAAATATACTTTTATTGCCTCCAATGGGTGCGTTCCACTTAACGTCCGCAAACCCGTTCCACATAACGACCACAGTCATTGTGGTCGCGATCGAAACGTCGCAAGCTAGTGGAACAACAAAAATCGCGGTCGTGATCGTGGTCGTTGCGAGCGTTTAAGTGGAACGCACCCAATGTAGTAAGCAGTGATCTTTTCGTGATTTGTCAAACTATTCGATAGGAAATATTCTTAAAAATTTCTAAGAATTATTAAGAAAGCCACGATATTTTCTCAATCGTAGGCAGAATACTTTTATCTAATTGTATTAATACACTTTTAATATAACGCGAGAGCTTATCCTTTCACGTGTCGATATAAGAAAAGAAATACGTTTTGACAAGAATCTATGCCTTAAGAGACTTGAATAAACGTATAACAATATTTTTAATTTTTTACATACGTCTATCCTAAATCAAGTATATTTTCGTCCGAGATATTATTTATATAGAAGCATCGACTTTTCTTTTTAATGTCGACAAATAAATTACATCCACTCAGTCGCGAGACACTCTCACAAGTTACACATGCACGCGTTTCGCACTATTTTTAGCAATAATTTACACAGCATTCCAACGAATGTTGTAAGCAGATCATATCCCTAACAGCACACATGTTCAAGAGATGTCCTCTGAACATCTTTTGAACATGTGTGCTGTTAGGGATAGTTACGAGAAATTTTAGAATTCATCTTTTATCCTTGTCTCGATTTGATTTTCTCCTAAATCAACAATAACATGCGTGACTTACGTCGTCTAAATAACAACTGTTGCGTGCGATCTCTTTTCGCTGAGTATACTTACTCTACTTCAATATAGAATAAGCTCAGACTAATAGAGTACAGTACTAGAATAATAAAGTTCTCGATATCCTCGAGGCGTAAAATTCAAAACAATTGAAAGACTCGTTATACAGTCTATGAGTCTATTATAGTTCGCGAGCAATTTAATGGCAAATAAGATTGCATCGCGAGGTCTAAACTCCTCGGTACGTTGTGACCCTTATTACTGTCGCGTATAGGACGCGTTTTTTCCACACGATTAGCTTTTCCAGACTCAGTCAGAGTCGAGATAGCTTTGGGCTCTCGAACTACCTCGAGCATACAAATTTTCTGAAACTAACATACTCTTACAGAACGCATAATTTACTCGCAATATAATAAAGATGAAGCACCGTACACGCCATGGTGAGCATGTTTCCCATAGCGATGGACATGTGCAGTCGGCGGAACGCCTGATGGATCTTCAAGTAGTACGGGCAGTTTTTTAGCGGCCCGGCGTTCTGGCCGCCGATCTCGGTCCCGACACCTGCCGCGCGTTCCAAGCTGTTTTTCTGCACGATCAGCTGGAGCAGCGGAGGTGTCAGATAGAGACGTATCAGCAGCTCCAGGAAGAAGGCTCCGGACATCGCACCGACCTACGCATAACACAAATTTCACTTTTTTTTTTATCCGTCTCTCCCTCTTTTAATTTTATTAGATTTAAAATTAAGTAGAAAAATTAAATTAAGAGATGTTATGTAAAAGTAAAGTTTGTCTTTAAATTTTTCAGGATTATCTACGCACCTGAACAGCGATTTCGGCGTCCCACGTATACACCGGATGGTGTTTGACGAATATGAGGAGCGTGGTGAGACTCAAGCACGCGTTGATCGTGAAGTATCTCGGAAACAGGACGCGCTGCACCTCACCGAACGCGTGTCGTGGCAATGCAAAGTATAAGGATAGACCTGCAAAACATTAGCAATGGATTATGGAAACTTCTGCAAGAAGAGAGAAAGAAGAATCGCTCTATTGGAGTGAGCTCCGATATATAGATATTTCGATATTTCTTAATTACCTGATACGAAAGTCATCCAGATTTGCGCACCGAAATGTATGACGAAGGACGCGAGGTAAATGAAGGACGTCGCCCTTGAGTAAGGATGGCCAGGAGCCTGTGCCCTTTCATTCGTTGAAACGAGGACCGATGCGACGAACAAGACCGCCGCGATCGTGATTACATGAGTGGGCTGCGTCGTGTAAAAGAGAATCCTGTAAAGAACGGTAATTATGGATTTAATATCTTGGTCCCTCTCGATATTGCGAGAATATTAGTTAAAGGGATCAGTGTGTTCTCTGCTCCGGATCAATCAGAATTTATCGATAATTTTTACGTAAGAATGTCAAATTAATTTTCGACGTTCTCAGATACTGTACATATAGTTCAGATTCGATCGAATTCCAAATCGAGAATTATTTAACGAAAAGTTATTTTTTATAACGCGATAAGAGACTTTGAAATTAATGGAATACATTAATCTCGATCAGAATCGTACTCGTTCGGAAAATGGCCTGATTAGATCTTTTCCCTTTTTCCATCTAGATTTTTATCACCAGAAAGTTTACAGTGATGACGTAAACTTGACGTGATTTATGATATAATCTCACCGGGCGCCGTACTCGACATATCTTTGCAATTTAGATAATATTCGCCGAGTATCTTGAACTATATTATTTAATACATGATCCACACAGGCCTGCGCGTCGCGATATCGACGACGAAAAATTTCATCACGCATCTCTTCGTTAGATAATTCGCGGCGCTCAGACTTACTTCTTACTTAATGCATGCGTCGACATGACGTCAAAGTGAAATAAATCTGTCGAGATTGAAGGCGTCTGGGAACTGTAAATGCAAGCGTGATTAACGCTTATATAGATTTGTCTGTCTAAATAAGATTGATTCCGCGAGCAACGGACACGAAAAACTTTCGCGAGCAACGGACAAAATGATAAAGTAAACACGAGAACTGTTAACGAAGTGCCGAGTGCGCGTTTTACGCTACTCTTTTTATTATTTCTTGTCCTTCTAGACAAATCGAGAAAGTTACTGTTTTGGTTACCAAAACTGGTAAAAATTTTTGAGTCACCTCTGTTATTTAAATATATTGATTTTTCTAAAAGGACAATTTTCGCGTTGTTTATTTATTTAGACGCTATATGTCGATGATATGTATATTCGATAACACATTTGAACACTGTCCAAGTGGAATATAATTTATGTACTTATCATTTAGTTCCCGTATGACGCAAATGTTAAAAATGCAACGCATGAAGATGAAGAACTCGTTAGTAAATTTCAGCAAGCACTTCCTGCCGGGATGACACGCATTTTTTATGCCCCTGGCACATCGAAGACGCACGAACAGAAATAATTCTCGCACGTACAAGCACGTGTCATATGTATAATATATGCATACGCATACACGTGACTCTCTCTCTCTCTCTCTCTCTCTCTCGAAATTCTCCGAAGTGTCTCGCGTGTTTTATGCCGGTGCTGTTACAAGGATGCTGGTACGCACTCCCTGGTCAACCACCTCGACGTGGTGTCATCCCTTTTTTTTCTCTCGACAAATTGAAAGCGCGCGTGCAACTTTGCCAACGCGATATTATTCGCTTCGATGAAGCTCCGGTTAATTCTGGTCCTATTAATTCTGGTATATTTTGTACAGCGTAATAGAGGAATTTAGGATCATCTATTTCATAGATAGACACAAAGTAACTCTGATTGTTTCGTTGCAGAAATTAACGCATTTGATCCAGCAACCAAACGCGATTTAACATGACATTGCATGAAATTATTATCGCACGCCTTTGTCTGTTCATTTAATCTTAACAGCAAATAAATAATTTTACATGTCTGTATCTTCAACGCGTGAAGTTTTTATCTTTAAAAGTTGTGCCGTAGGTATTTATCAAAATTTCAGACGCAGGTTATTCATAATGTGACAATGTTCGATAACGTGCCATGCTGTATAAACAATTGTATACAATTTTCGCCGATGCGTGTAATTTACGTAATTGCATGAAGAAGACACAAGGAGAGATACTCGAGAAATTATCTCTTTCTCCGTTAAAATAAGATAAAAAAAGGTCGTCGCGAACCAATAGGCGGACATCATCCTTGGACTAATTTTACATTTGCAAATAAAATCACGAGGAGCACGGCTGTCAAGAGAGACGGAGAGAAATTTTTTTTTCTGGCGAACGTAGAGCGCGGTTCTCGATAAGAAACATCTGCGACAATACATCGCGCGTGATCGCGATTTATTGCGACCCCCTTCGAGTGTCGATTAATAAAACGACGAGGACAGTCGGCCACGAGACAATAGAGTGATTTGTCAATGAATTTCTTGCACTCTCGGCCGCCTCCTCCGTGATTAATAAATTGGCGTTTGACGCAACTAGGCGCACGCGAGGTAAAAAAAATCCCACCGCGCGACACTTTGCGTCACACTCGTCTATCTATCTCGCTTGTTAGAGACCCGCATATTTTTATCTCCTACATTTCATCATTTGCGTTATTTTTACATCAGTCACGACAAGTGCATCCGATGCATGGCGAAACCAATGTTCCCGATGCATGATAGGGATTTAATTAAAGATTAATGAGAAATTTCTTTGCTTTTTTTCTCATTTTATCAACACGCTGCTTAACGATTGTATTCATTTATCTTTTTTTTACCGTTCATCAGACATTAGGAATGATACATCTTTCTCTGTCGCTCTTTCTTCATTTTAGACAGATGCTTATTGCTTACAATTAAGATATATCGGATAGCCAATTTTTCTACATTAGTTTCTTTCTGCTTCTTTTATTTTCATTATTATTATTATTATTATATTCTCTGCTTCTTTCATATTTTATTTTGCGTTTTAATCTCTCTCTCTTTCGTTATCTCTTTTTTTTCTTCCACTTTAAAATTATATTGTACATCCGTTTCTATTCGCGCGACAGGATTCGCGGAAGGGAGAATCCGGAGATTAATAAGTGCGGATACACGATCGTAATTCAATGTGCGAACAATCGGACGCACCTGCGTGTGTGCGCGTGTGTGAGTGCGTTCCGAGCCTGGCATTATCAAGCGGGAAACGTGCAGGATGGCACGCACGACCCACGTCGCTTATAGATCGCGGCCGCATATAATCCGCAAAATCAGTCCTCTCCCCGATTTTATTAACGATAGCGCGAAGCGACGTGCGCGAATCTCTATTGCACGCATCCGGTCTTTCCGTTTTCTCACAAACCGACGCGTTACTCCCAAGATGTAACCTCGTAGACTCTAGTGCTTGGAATACACAGTTCTTCTAATATATGACGATTAATTTCAGAAGATCTTCACAGAAGATAATCTCAATATATGGAGAATTTTTTTTAATATAAAATTATTACAATTGAACAAGAATCTGAAATATGTGTGGTGAAAATTTTATTAGAGATGTAACATCGTCGAAAATAATTAAGTCATATTGCGAATAACTGGATATATTATACACTGGAAAATGAACAGAATAGATTATATAAATTGTTAATAAACGAATGGATCACGTGTAGAATGAACGAACGATATACTACATATATGTACATTCTGTGACGTGTTTCTAATGAAAATACCGGTTGTGCGACATAACGGAGTGACCGGACAAAACAAAAACAAAGAAAAAAAACGAGATCGTTTAATTACGCCTGATTTGTGGGTTCTTTGAAGATGCGAGAGAGGTGCTCGGCGGATTGCCAACTACACGTTCGACGTGACAGGTAGATTACAGATGTTCGGTATGTCTCTCGTTATACGGCTCATCGCTTCGTACGAAATTTCTATAAAAAGAAATCCTTGAGACTTGCAGATTTTATGTATCTTCAATTATTGAGAATGATTGATTATGATTTAATATACTGGTATAAGAGGTTTTTTGCGTGTACAAACTAATCATCATTGAGAAACTTTCAGTTAAAGTATACATTCTTTAGTTAATTTCAGGTGGAGTTAATAGAATTTTTTATTTTAGGATTAATTAGAGAAAGATATATATAAGATGGAAAAAATCGGAAACTTGCAACGAATGATGTCATTTTCGCTAAGAAAAAATCAACTGCAAATTAATCTAAGTAGCTATTATTAAAGAGACAACTCTGGGGTCTCGACACATCATATAAATATATAAATTTGCGTTAAAACGAGGAATACAAGAAGCATTTTTTCGATGGTTCTTTCTAACAGCGACTCATGTATAATATTATAGTGGCGTATCTTCGTATGAGATGTGCAAAATTTATAACACATGTGAAATATATGTATATATATTGACGCGGTCTGATTGATGTACATATATTTATTAAAGAACTATTAACGCAATCGTTTTGCAAAAGCAATTATCGGAGACGATTGACTCTAATTCCGACTAATATTCGAGACTTTCGAACGATCGATCAACGGACCGAGTCGTTAATGAGGAACGCCCTCGAGAGGCAATAATGTTTCCTACGCCTTTGCATTACAAACGGGTTTCTGCGGTTGTCCGAAACGCCCGAAACGTGTAATTATGTTTTTTTTATTGGAGATTGTATCGCGCGTGAACGTATGCTGTGTCAGCCCGAGAATGCACGCGTATGCGATTCCAGCGCGAGGAAGTCGCGATTATCTTCCATTAAACTGTGTTGTGCAAACAAAGATTACCGCCTTTGATTTGCGCCTTTCGCGCAAAAAGAGAGTGCAACGCACTATATGTATATAGTTAAAAAAAGGATAATGTGTTATATTAATCATTATATATTATTTATACATTATATAATTAATATTTATATAATTATTACATAATCATATAATTATATAATATTATTATATAATTAAATATAATTATTATTCTTTGTTAATTTTGGATATATGTATATATAAAATTATGTTAAAATATAAGTGTTAAAACTGAATACAATAAGAAAAGGCAATAAAAAAAACATGTAAATCTCTCTATAGGCGGCTTCTGGAAAAATAGAAGCTTGCGTGACGTATCCTTTGCAAGAATGCATCCATTCATTCGTCTCTCATTTTCCGAGAGGACGTGGCGATTACATGGAGGACACAATCATCGGCCTGTGTGCTCCCGCACGAGACACGCCGTAGACACGTAATCGTTACCCATTACACGTAATTATCGCCCGGCTAATTATAGGCACGCGATGTTAACGCCCGAGAAAATTACACACGATGACCGAGAACGATTTATTCGTGCGGTGTCTCTCGACACGCAGAAGTGCAACCACTAGATAAAAGATGCGTTTGCGGAATTATATGAAATTGTTGGAATATCGCGTTATCGATATGATAAACTTTACGTCGAATTAAGCGGATTCGCGGAGATCCGTGGAATTTTTCGATTTTTTTATATTTTTTTTTCTTTTAGAGATTTGCGATATCGGAATCCAAATTGTTCGCGAAATATCGAGAGAAGAAAGAAAACGTGATGTCATCGGGAAAATGGGCGTCATTTGAGGCGTCATTGAAAACTTTTGAAGAGGATAGCACATCGATTGCGACGTCATTGGAATCTTTAGCGAGAATAGAGAGAAAGAGGATGTGTGCGTCACTTGTCAAATAAATTTCTCTAATCGCGGATTTTAAATCGTTTAAGAGAAAGATATCTCTTTATATTTAATAAATTTTTAAAAAAGTTTAAAAAATTTTAAATATAAAGTTTCATATTTAATTCAATGAATAAATAAATAAATATTTCTATTTATATAGAAAAGTTGAAAAAAAAGAATAGTTTCTCGCGGCGTGACTCATTCCAAAACTAACTTGATTTTTCAAAAGTACAATGTATTTCGTTTCAGCAGACATAAAGAACATTTATTTTCCAAATTAGATAATATAACAATAAGTAGAGAATAAAAAGAGAAATCCTGTCGAATCGTCACACTTCCCCCATGACGTCTTCGCGTGTTAAAAGGATCATTGCTTTTATAACGATTCAGAAATAGAGATCAAAGGCGAATGCCGACTAGACATGTGTGTCTCATAAATGAGAAAAGGAGGGCGATAAATGCGTCATATGTACGCGGAAAATTTATCGTGAAAATACGATAGATTTTTAATCAAGGAGTGATATGGTACGATCGTGTACCATCATAGTCTCGATTTGCGTCACGCGCCGATTAATGCTTTCCTCCTCTCTCGTTTCGACAATTATTCAGGATTTTATTTAAAACGATAGAAACATACATACATAATCTTGCTACGTGTATGCATCGGTGTGATGCATAATTCTTCGATCTAACGATGATCTCTTTTGGTTCTGATAAAACTAATACATCTACGGTCCCGTTATCATCTGAATCAATAAGCGGAAGGCTCTTATCACGAGAAGACTCTTCTCAACAATATCAAAATCCAATTAACGATTATCCTTATCGTGTGTCGTACTAGAATCTACGCATTAGAATCTAAATGTATCCGTGATTATTGAAGTAATATAGTCGTGATGCGTATAAATAACCAATTTTTTAGAAGCCACTGAATCCGTTTTCTTTAACTCTTCAAAAAATGAAAGTGCAAGATATATTTCCATTTTATTTATTTATTTATTCACACGATCATCGCGTTCTTAAGATATATCTAGGAATTTTAGGAAATCTGATCTCTCCGCAGAAATAATCCTACAAAGACTAGCATTGCTAATCGGAATCGCGTATTATGCTCCAACTTTCTTTCGCGACGAACCTTTGCTCCCCGAGATACGCGCGAGATATTATTTTATCACTGAAATTTTATGCAAAGGTGTTGGTGTATTTATTGCTTGATTTTTCTCAATGAATTTCGCGGTAATGTTACGGAAACAGTTCGCTGCCTCTCTGATATATTATGCATCGATTTTCCATAAAATATTAATGCGAACCTAAGCAGATTATATCGAAAAGATGAATGAAAATGTATATACATATATACATATATCCGTACGTTATTTTTACGCGTGTTGTTATATGTATATATATATATATATATATATATATATATATATATATATTGATTTGATATTACATATCTGACGAACGATCGTAATTGGATTTGTAATGAAACGCAGAGGCAGCTGAATCGTGTATGTGAAATGATTTCACGCACACACACAACTCGCAAGGCAATTATAATATGCGAGATTACATTGCATATACAGAGATCTTTTCTTGCGTGCGCATCGCATGCAAAAGCTTTACGATAGCGATCGCTTTGTGTCTACGAGTCTTACATACTTTTCAAAAGTAAATCTTACATGTACGGAGATCTCTCTTTCGTCTACGATAGTGTCTTACGACTTCAAAGACTGCGCATCCGCAAGTATGATAAATATGCAAGACTTTTGCCTAAGTTGACAAGTGAGAGATTCGTAGTTACATCTATAAATTACAACGAGATCCTCTCAGAGGAACAAGGATTCCACGCGCGTCCAGCTCCCAGATCTGCCTCCTCTGAAGAGAACCAACTCGCCTCTGGTGGAAGAAAGCGAGAGCGTCTCATCGACGAGACGAGAGTCGCATAAATCCGAAAAAAAATCCGCGCGTCGATTTTCATGCGGAAATTTACCTTTCAAATTTTCCGTTCAAATTTTACATGAAGAGGATACGAAGGAGAGGGAAAAAACATTTTTTTTCATACTTACTTGAACGCTTTGGTGCGACGCACGACCTCGTAGTACTCGGCCAGCTTCTTCAGCAACAGACTGTAGTGAGCCGTGCTGGCGGCCAGGAGATTGTCGGCCAGATCGGGCAGATAGATCGAGCTCTTCTCTCGCTCCCGCTGGCGCAGGTGCTCCTCCTTCTCCAGCATCTCCTGGTGAACTCTCATGTACTTCTCCTTGGCGCGGGACAGCTTGCCGCTTCTCGGCTTCGAATCGGGCAACGCGGTCGCCGTCGTCTCGCTCGTCTCGCTACCAGCCAACGTACGTACACACATGGCGCTCCGCTGCCGATGTGCCGTGATATCGGCGAGTATCAAAGGCGAGTCTCGCAGAGGCTATCTCCTCTTATTTGCTCTTTCGGTCCTTCCGAACGTATCGTGCTCCAAGCCGACGATCCTCGTACGGGACACTTGGACCACGCTTGAAGACCGTTCGCGATCTCCCTGATCGGAGCGCGCAGCTGTCACTCTCGGTATCACCGATATCTCTCGTACTCGATTCTCTATCTAGATGCTCGCTCCGCAGTAGCGCAGGTGGGTTTGACGAACTCGCTCTGCTCGATAGCGCGATAGCCTGTCGTCGCGAGGGTGGCCGATCACGTCCGATCGTCTGATATGCGTGACGTGCGTGGGAGAGAAATTCTACACTCTTCTCTCTCTCTCTTTTTCTCTCTCTCTCTCTCTCTCTCTCTCTCTCTTTCTCTCTCTCTCTCTCTGCCTGATTATCGCCGTAGAGTGCGCTGCGCCTCGACACCGCTCCACTTTTATGTCACTCCCTCCCTTCTCTCCGGTTCCCCTTCGTCTGGTGACGAGATCTGAGGTGGCGAACGGATGCGAAAGGGTTGAGGCGCCGCCGACGAGTCTCCCTTCCATAGGAGAGACGTGGACGGGCGCCGGTTTTTTTTTCTTTTTTTCTTTTTTTTTTTAGATGAAATTTTCATTTTCTCCAGAATTGAATTCTGAAGAGAACGATATAGAAATATATTTGCGATATTTTCATTCACTATAATACTCTGTGAGTGAACAAAATTAATCGCGTATATAACACACACACACACATGTGGAAGTGTTAAATGTATGTTTGTTTTTATTTGATGTAATAGAATGAGAGATAAGGCATTTTTTCATTGCTAATCAAAATATTACACATAGTTATGGAATTTTATTCTTTTTATTAAAACATAAAGTGTATCGTTTCTTCTGATATTTCTCATTTGATGTAGTAGAAATACTCGAGATAAAGCATTTTTTCATTGCTAATCAAAATATTCAACATAGTTATGGAATTTTATTCTTTTTATTAAAATATAAAGTTTATCGTTTCTTCTGATATTTCTCATTTGATCTAATAGAAATACTCGAGATAAAGCATTTTTTCATTGCTAATCAAAGTATTCAATATAGTTACGGAATTTCATTCTTTTTATTAAGTCATAAAGTGTACCGTTTCTTCTGCATTCGTTGCGTCATTATAAATCATAAGAAGTAATACACACATTTTCAATTTTGCAGTGGACGATGAATTTATTACGAGGTTACGGGAGCTATCTATTTATTTATGTAATTGATAAATTATTTATTTATGTAATTGATGACTGCTTGTGGTACATTTTTCTAACGTATCTCTCGCATTCCTATTTGATAAAGTGTATTACTAGAAAACGATATAGAATTTTTTCGTTCAATCACAAGTTACATTACAAAATCTCGAAATATCTCTTTTGATAATGGATATTTTTATTGCGATATAAATTGCAAGCACGTATTATGTCTAGATGTGAATTATAACACGCGAGAATCCTCTAATCGCATTTGTCAATATAAGAATTACGCATAGAGCTAACAGATGATTCATGGAAATAGGAAATTCCATCTTGTGACAAATCTCGACGTAATGTAAATAACATTGATAATTGATAATGATAATGTCTAATAGTTCGTGTAAAGTGCGCGTCAAGCTGTTAACGCTGTCGACAATTGAGTCGAATTCGGAGCCTTTTTTTTCAGCCAAGGAAGCGGTCCACGCAATCCATTCTGAGAATAAACTCCAAATTGAACAATGATTCATATTATATCGTAATAATCATCGCGGGTATCGCAAGCAGACATCAAAGTTAAGATACAGCCCCGTATTAATGTCCCAATTTGGCGCTATACAAATTTATTTATCCGATTCTAATCTTTGAACCCGATACGAAAATCGCGCGGAGTAAAGTGTGAAGTACGATATAGTACTTCTTTTAATATACGATAATACTTTTTTTCTTTGAAAAAGCTTCCCTTTACAGACATACATATATATGAAGAAAAAGAAATGAAGATTTTACTTTTCTAAAATTTCACTTCAAACGCCTTGGGAGAGATCGAGCTACGACAATCGATTTACGATTCCACTTTCGGTCGCTACACACTCGTTACAGGCTCGCAGGTTTTCGGGATGAGCTTGTACGAGCTTCCGGCGTCAATCACGAGAATAATTGTTAAATTGCTGCCGCTGCGGAAGCGCAAATCCGATGCCGCGCATTATGCAACGCGTGTGGCTTACGTGCCCCTAGGTAGGCCGATCTCGCTTTCCAGCCCCTGATTCGAGAAACGGGGACTTCAATGAAATTCGGGTGAATGGCTCCTCTCCCTCAAATTACTCCCACCGAGCTATTAGAGAGCTATCAGCCCCGGGGCAATGCGAATCACAAGAAAGAGAGAGAGAGAGAGAGAGTCATACCTTCTAAAAAATCGTCCCCAAATATTTAGCACATTTAGCCGATTCTCGAAGACTGACAATGAGTCACCGTCCTTCTTTTTTTACATATTATTGATCTCTCCTCGAGAAATACCGAGACGTGAAATCCAATAGACACGCGAGGCCGCGAGAGTGTAGGTCTTCGGTTCGCGAGACCGCGATTTCTTTTTTTACACACGCTAGCAAAGAGTACGTATGTATGTCTTACAACGATTTATGATTATTTTTAATAGAGCAGTACGAGAGATTTTTATCAAGCGCGAAAAATAGGGAATGGCAATGGTGACAAAATCACGATGTTATCGCGATTGATAACGGTCGACTACAACAATTTAACCGCCGCTAACTCGATCGCACGTTTATTAATTATGCTTATTAATTACTCGAAACAAACGGGGATTCTCGATAGGTGACTGCGTTTTTTCTAGAAAAAAAAAATAACGCGTTAAACACCACTTTTTGGTGATGTAAATACGCAGTAACTTGCATTTGCAACACGAATCGTAGCGACGATTAAACGCGTATGTACGCCGCATAGTTGCATAGCTGTCATTCGAGCGCGTGTTTACATTTTGCACGCGCGTGATTAATAATTTCTAAACAATCGCGTCGATCAAATAAAGCGCGTCTCGCCTGACGCAACGACGGCTTCTACTTTCGAGAGAAAGAGACATGCGAGAGTCAAATTAAACATAATTACATATATAATTATATTTTATATGTGTTTAATGTAATTGCAATATTTTTGTACAACAGGATTCGAATGCGCATTCTCGCTTTATTAAAAAAAAAAAAAAAAAAAAAAAAAAATTCTGCCATTAATAAAGTACTACTAATGTACTGTCAAAATTTTCAATTTCTTCTTATCAATTCTTGCCTTTTGCTTTCAGAGTATTTGCGCGCATGCAATATTTCACGAACGAATCTGGGATCCCTCCGGGCGATGCGCCAAACACCGTGTTTATCCAAACTGACTACTTAATGACTGCGTTAGATTTATTGTTAGCGGTTTGACGCGCGCAAGCATGTCAACGTGGAAGTTATTCTCGTCTAGCCTGTATTTACGTTATCACCGAATAGCGTCGATGAATAGTAATCTACGTTACAAGTAATTAACAATCCGCGTCGAGCGGATCAATCAAGGAATTCAGTACAAATCGCGTGCTAAAAAGCAGCCAGGAGAAATTTATCCTACCCGACATCGTCGCAAAGTCAATGCACTGCCAAGTGCTGTCAGCCGCGAAGGCTGTCGACCGCAAACCTTTTAGTAAGATGCGAATTATTCCTGCAATTACTATCTATTTATAGTCGCGCACACGCGTCACTCTAACGCAACAAGCTACCATTCATCGATCTGCTCGGCGCTCTCTTCCGGATCTCTTTAACATTGTGTATAATACAATCTGAATTTCATTCTTTTTTTTTTTTTTGCGCAATTACGATAATTAGATATTATTATATTTATTAACTGTGTAACTGTTGTTGAAGGAAAATGCGACAAAAATCGTCTGCGCACACAGCCTTGTTAATAAATTTATTTTGGGTGTCGCATATTTAAAGTAGGTCATCCAAGTAAACGAACGTGCATCAATTGTGGATTGCACGGAACGCGTTTTAACACTTAGCGCTGAGAGAGCTAACAATAAAACTTATTTTATCTCGAGATTATATTTTTCTCGAGTTTTTTTTTTTTTCGTCGCGCTTGAGATTGTACGATAAAGTTGAATCGCTTATCGCGATGATTAGATACATTAGATCGATCCAATAAAACAGGAAATATGCGTGTGATGATAAAATGATTATTGCCGGCAAATTTATTTTAAAATTTATACATGGCGTGCTACATTAACTCACATTTATTAGAAACTACGTTCAAATCGAGGATATAATATAATGAAAAAATAATGTATAGAAATAAACTATGGGTAGAGTATGATCACGAACGCGCTTAGCCCACGGCGATCTATATGAGATACAAAAAAAATAATTAAGTCAATTACTCTTAGCTTTGATCCATCGCGTTTGTCTCGTTCACGTTACTGCCGGCACAGTCCTTTTGTATTGTCTCGAAAAGCGGCTGCAATTCCGGCGTAGCTTTAATCTGCCCGACAAATTCGCTCAACGATGGATTTTTATCTGCAAATCGATATAATTATGTCGCGTAAAAACGTCGCGCTGTACATGAAAATTAATTAAAATCATTTTTACAAGTCACAAAACTCCATTTCATTTAAATTAATTTAATTCATTTAAATTCACTTAATTTCATTCATATTAATATTAAATTCATTTAATTCATATAAAATTAAATTCATTCATTTTATTTCATTTAAATTAATTTAATCTCTCATTTCACTTCAAGAATATTCCACTTGCCTGCATCGGGGATAGTCAGCAACGCTGCGACAGCTCTCAGCGCGGAGCGTTTCAACTCGTCTTGCTTCTCGTACTCCTGCTTCACAGAGTTTGCTTTTACTTTCATCGTGCAAGTACTCTTGAGCGGCTCGACTAATCGCTCCAACCCTGCGTGAGAAAAAAATTAGAGGATTAAAATTAAGTAAATATTCTCACATGTGTAAAAAAAATTGTAATGCAAACAAACGGATGATGCGCGATCACTCACTTTGCAAAACTGCGGTCGGGCACAATTGTGCGAGTCGCGCGGTCATAAGGTAGGTCAACATCTTGATGTCGTAGTGGTCTCGGAGACCGTTCTCTACATGATTTAAGAATTCGAAAACGTCTAGCCTATCGAGGCATGAATCCAATAAGGTATACATGCATTCGAACGCTGCCTTACGAAGATCCAATCCATCGTCCACCGTGTGTTTAAACGGACCCATTTCGACTTCTCTGATAAGTTCTTTCTGTTTATATAAAAGCAAGCTTATATTATAATATAAAGTTCCGGAGATGATATAATTTAGATCTTAGTTTTCGCTAGTTTAGATCCTATCAACCTTGATCTTAGTTTCCGTGTAAAGGTGCGGCAGCACGGCGTCCAAGAGATCCCGTATCAACATAGGTTTATTGTGCGCGGCGGAATTGAACGCGACTAATGCCACTCTCCGAACGTTAAGATCGGGATCCTCTAAAGCAATTAAGAAATTGCCCATACATTGCTTCAACATAACATCAATAGGTTGTGGCTGTAACACGTATACGTATATTATACAAATATTTCTTATATATAATATATGCGATTATTGTAGAACGACCGTCGCCGAAACGTAAAGTACCTGATCGGAAATGGTGAATTTGACCGCGGTAACCGTCGTTGTTCTCATGAGAGCCGACGGTGACTTGAGCGATTCTTGTAATCTTGGTAACAAAGTAGCAGGATCGATTAGGGTCAATTTACCGAGACATTCGGCCACGACGTTGCGAGTACCTTCTTCCGTGCATTCGCAGTGCCTGTACAAGAGCATCCAGATTGAAGGCACGAAATTTTGCAAATGCGACACGCCGGATGGACTGGCCGATTGACTCGTGATGATCTACAAAAAAAAGAAAAAGAAAGTAGAGAGACGATTTTATATACATTTCGATGAAGAAACTTAATGTAAAAGAAATCGTATAAAGATCTTTACTTCTTTCAACGAATGTAAAAGCAGATACTGGCGTTTGGGCTGCGCCTCGATCTCTTGAAGTATGAAAGGCAGGTATTCAGGAAGATTTCCAATTGCGATATTTCCCAGCGTGTAACTAGCCGCGGATTTCACCTCTTCCGAATGAGACGAGAATGAATTTATAATAGTGTGTTTCAGCGAATTAATTCCACTCAGATCTCTGTGTAGAAATAATATATAAAGATAAACGTCTCTCTAATAATAATAGAACTTTCGTATTAAGAAGAAACAAGCTATATAATTCTCTTACACATGTCTTCCTATCTCTCCAATGACCAACAAGGCGAATATGTGTTGGGCGACGTTCTGAATGTCTGACGGATTCTGAACGTCCTTTAGCAACTGTTGCACGATACACTGCGCTTCTTCGTGCCATGTGATTGTCAGTGCGGCTGCACACTTGGCCAGTGAGTGATAAGCCTGCTTGTGAAGTACGGATTGAGTAACTGGAACTATTAACATCGCGAGAAGGTCTCTGTACCCGAGACCCGGCAGATTCGCTTGTACTAAAGCTTGGAAAAACTCGAGCATTGAATTTAATGCGACACCTATTCCAACAGAAAGTCGATGTATTGAGTACACACGCCAAAACATCGTTAATATTGTGTAACAAGATAATTCTACCTTGAAGAAGTGGCGATTTTACAAGGATGAGTATCTCTGGCAAGATATGGTCAGAAACTCTCGTCAGAGCGGCTGGATGTAACTTTGCAATGGTAGTGAGAAGATTCAATGTTAGCTGCGCAATGTGTAGGTCTGACTCATTTAATAATGCAGGTAACTCTGTAGTAACCTGCAAAAAGAATTAAAGATGATCATCCTATGTTTTGTTAAATATTAAAATATACATAGCACAAATAATATTCCATTACCTTGTCAAGTAAGTCTGGATGCAGAGCGGAGCTATAATTGCGTACCAATGTATCTAGAAGAGGCAGAGAGGAAAGTTTTAAAGCTCGTTGATTCTTTCTTAAAAAGGATCCAAGAATGGGTATTGCTTCTTCCTACAAAAATTACAATAACATTTTGTAGAAGAGAATTTTGCTATTTTTCATAGTATATATACACTTGTATTTTATAAATTTACCATAATCGGTTTAAGATCGACCCTCAGAGGAGACGCGGCTATACAAGTTAGAGCCTTAACGGTGGTAAGCCTAGTTATCTCGTTGCGCAGCCTGTCCAGGAAAATAGGCAGGCATACATGCAATTTGTCTGACAGAGTGTCTCCGAAGTGTGCAAGGATCTGTCCCATGCAAGCGATGGCTCTCTCCTTCACCTCTTGATCGATATCCGCCGTTTTGAGCCTCATCAGAGTGCAGTGATATATTTCGTTAGATAACGGAGTGAAGTTGCGGGAAAAGGGTTTATCTAAGATAGGCATTTAAAATCTCCGTTATCGATATCACTCTATCTGCTTTATTGCAAATAAAAATTAAATAATATAAAATCACTCACCGTGAGGTCTGATAACTTGTACGAGCTGCTGCAACACGAGCAACGCTTCGGCAGCGATCTTGTAGAAGGAATCTCCCACAGCTAGTATGATTGGAGGCGCCAGAACTGGCATGTGAACGTGGAACGCTTCGGGTTGATGCGTCACCAATAGCGTATGGACGAAAGCTAAAGTGTCGATCTTCATATTCGAGGACGAGTTCTTGTCACCCAGGGAATATTGTATGCCGGGAATTAATGCTGGGATATGATTAGTCAAAGCGCCAGGTAAAACAAGCACCAGTTCTTTTAGCAAGGAAAAGCAATCTTGTCTCGTTTTGATGCTCTTTTCCTTCATTTGACGATGAACTGCCTTCACTATTAATGGTACTTGCTGTTGCAACAATGCAACAGGTCCGTCATCGTCTTCCATTGCGTCTGGATCGAGCGGTACACCGGTAGCTGGCCTCGTTTGTCTCAA
The DNA here is from genome assembly GCA_963971435.1 of Lasius platythorax. Lineage (NCBI taxonomy): Eukaryota > Metazoa > Arthropoda > Insecta > Hymenoptera > Formicidae > Lasius > Lasius platythorax. The sequence continues at coordinate 2,580,030 of OZ020538.1, read as the reverse complement.
CAAAGCGATATACGCGTGAAATATATCTGATTTGACATTTTCTTCTCTCTCTACAATTATATAACAATGAATTTTACACATTATAATCATACACATTGGATAAATAAGATTTTGATTGACTAAATATATATATATATATATATTTAATCAATCTTTATCTTTATATCTTTGTAGATAAATTTCGGTGATTGATACTTGCCTTTAAACCTAGCAATCAGTGCAGGTGAAACTCCTTTATAAAGCTCTGACAGCAACTCTCTTCTACTAGATACAACCGCTTCTAGACATTTAGCGGCTGCTCTACGAACTTTCCAACTCATATCGTCATCATCAGAATATTCATCTTCCGCGTCTTCCTCTCCGTCCTCTTCTATTTCCATTGCAGTACCTTCTCCGTCAGAAAGATCGTTGATATCGTCATCATAATTGTAATTTGGATCGTACGTGATATATATTAGGCAGATCTCTATAATCTAAACGATAAATGATTTCATTTAATAATGCATAAGATGCATAAATATAATGCCGTAATATAAGATTGATCTGAATCATATACTTTATTTATATGTGGCGTAATCTCTTTCGGACACCTATAAACAAAAGATTCGAATGCTTGCAAACAATATTCCCTCAATTCATCGTCATCCTCATTACTATATTGAACAATCAATGGCATAACGCGTTCTATCTGCTCGCCGAATCTGTGTCCCGCTTGTCGACTGCAAATAAATTTAAATAATAAATTACGTGTAATAATTTATTATGTTCATTGACTATTCGAATACAATGTAAATTATCTAACCAAATAGAAGCAATGCATTGGATATAGGTACGTATGACGTTCTTTGCCGTTTGAGTTTGAAGACCATCGAGAAGATGATCCAGTAATTTGTTGTATAAATAATTGTTGCTGGACGTCAACAGATGACTCAGCGCTACTATAGTGCGTTTACGGACCGCTTGCCGCGGCGAAGAGAGTTGCGGCAATAATGCGGCCAGAATTGTAGAATGAAATGTGACTAGCAGAGCACCGAAGCGAGAGAGCAAGTCGGCGACAATGTCGAGTGCTTCGAGCTGTACGGATACATCCTCTTGCTGAAAGATGTATCATGTATAGATATATAGACATACATATTAAACTCGAAATCAGACAAAGGTAATTTACCTTTTCAATAGCGCTGCTTAATTTGCCTGTGATACGTCTACAAACGTTTGCGACTAATGCACTACAACCCAAGGGAAGCTCGGAAATGACAGTCTTCAAACCGATGCTAGAGATATCGCGCAACTGTTCCTTGTCGGATACCATATTGGTACATAGAGCATCCACAATAGTTTCCACTTGATAATCCTTTACTTTATTAACTAATGGGCCCAAACTGAAATTGTACACATCCTTATAACCATACAATTAAACGAGGAATTTTCAAATAGAGACAACACAAATATTTATAATACTTCATACACGAGTCTACTCTCTGATTATTTCACTCATGTTCATAATTTTCAACTTTACATAATATATTAGTGTACAAGAAATTCATATATAAGAGAAAGATACAAGATTAATATATATGGAATACGCATAAATATATAAAAAAATACATTATGATATCAAGACAAAGAAATCTACCATTTGACAGCAAGATTCTGCACTTCCCCATTTTTGTCTTCCAATAACTTAAGAAGCATTTTTACAACTTTACGCTCAGAATCATCGTCCAGTTTGATGCTGTCTTTTTGCAGTTCGCTCATCAAGTCATTAGTTGCCATAAACCTGAAGTCTTTATCGCTGGATGTCATCTACAAAGGGAGCACAGCCATTCAAGCACTACCATATTATGGATAACGCGAAAAAATATTCGTATAACAAGGATACACCTATGATTATTGATTGCAAAAATACCGGAAATAATCGATTAATTAATTAATAATTATAAATACATAATTACAGACATTGATGAGATTGATTAGATATCAATTACTTGTCATGCAGGAAATGGTCACAATAGATCCAGATATAATTGCACATGTACAAACTTTCGGAATATGTGTGAAAGAGTATATTGAAAAATATTATATACGGAAAGAAAGAAGTTCGCGTTCTCATTTTTTACGACACCCTCGTACGAGCGTTATATCGAAGAATTGGGAGAAGATTGGAGCATAGGTTATGTCATCGAGAAGATATCGCGACGGAGAATAAAATTCTCGGTGCAAAACGCAACGAACCGTAAGTGACATTTCTCTCGATCGCGCTATCACATATACGTATATTACGCTTATTACCGATATGCAACGATTACGTGTACCTTTTCCAGCAGGTTCGCTATTTGATAGGAGACACTAGCCATGATTGCGGAGTTTTTTTTCACAGGCCGGTTCGACGATCGGCAGCAGGTCCGGCGGCGCGTTTTGTAAGGCAACGAAAAAAAGAAAGGAAAAACAAAGCGGATCCCCCGGTGGCGACGATACCGACGAATCCTCACCCCGATGAAGAGTCGCACCGAACCGAAAGATATAATATATATATATATAATATATATATATATATATAATCTAGCGGCGCTTTTTTTCACTCCCTTTCTTCTTTCTCTTCCCTCTACCAAAAGTTATCCGCTATCGGCAGCATCTCTCAATGCGATGCCGAAATTTTGACTGAACGTGCGGCGTTCCTAAAACCGCCACGAGGAAGCCGCCCGTAGTGACTTGCCATACGCATGCGCATGCGCGCATAAATATGCGCATGCGCGCATATTAACGCGTATGTATTTATGCATACGCGAGTATATATTTAGATCCTCGTGAAAAAATAATGCCGAATCGAGATGCACTTTTCGCTATTTTTAACGCGATTCATCGACCGTCAACAGTCAACTCGCGATATAGCAACTTGGGATTACGGCCAATGAATTATCTCGTATCGCGTGTTCGCGTGTACAATAAATTATGTACGACTTATTAATTTTCTTTGTTACCTCTCTTGTGTGATTGCTAAAAATTTTTAAGAATTCAGATGCAAGTTGAACGCTTCCGTTTATTTACATTTAATCCGACAGATAACACTTATTACATTAATTAACACAAACTGCCATTCTACGACAGTGAAATGAGAAACTTATTTTGTCTTCGTATCTGTAAAAAACATCTAACTATATGAATACATGAATGACATAAGAGAATATAACAGTGAGATAGTTAAGATATATAAATAATTTAACAGTAAAATGTTACAAAGATATGAGAAGCAGAAGAAGGTGCAGAAATATTTTAATCAGTCTCATCATCCTCTTCTGTTGTGCTTTCCTCAGCATTTGGATTCAAATTGGATTCCTCCAAGTTTGAATTTGAAGCCTGATCTTCCTAAAACGAAAGGAGAGTATTTTATACATACAAATTAATTATTTGGAAAGCAAAGAAATTAGCATAAGCATGATACTTATTGCGTATTTACAATTTTTTCTTTTGTTGGTGATGCGTTGCTCGCAGTTGTCTTTGAACTCGAACTCGTATTCATAAAGGAAGTGATGGGTTTCTGCCACTCCGGTGTGTCCCTTGGATGATAAGGGTTTCCACCCCCGTAGCTTTTTCCTGCACCTGTGAATAGAAATTTTATTCCCTTTAATTTCTGTCCTTTTACCAAAAATATAGAGAATACGTATGTGGAAGAGATGCCATACTTTTTTTGCCGTTACTTTTTCTGCCAGGAGTATCCGCGCGAACTTTTCCAGGCGCCTTGCTACCCACAGCTGTAAACAAACATGACATATACAAATAATAACATTCGCAACTCGTTAATAATAAGATTCGTCTAAAGTGTCTTTGTTCTACTTTAGCCTACCTTTTGCAGGCACTCTGTCCGCCTTTGTCCTCACCATATTTCTAACACGCGAAAGTTTTAAAGAGACTCTGTCCTACACAAAATCACATGAACGAGAACTTGCGAAATGATACCGCGCCACTTGCCAAAATATCGTTACGGAATTTAAAATTACAGTCAAATCCAGTGTGGCCAAGTTAGGCATCACATCGCTCGTATACTAGTCCGAGCAATTCCGAGGGATTTTTTTTTCTAAAGCGCGAAATACAAAATAACGTTTAAAGTATAAAGTCTCTTCTTCGAAGATATATAAACTTGGATACGAAGGAGATTAAATTGCCATTGATATTAATCATATGATTTTATTATCCGTAGGAGACAAGTATACGAGAGTATTTCGGAAATTCGCTTAATTTTTCCATTTGACAAGTACAGAATTTCGAGGATCGTAAGTCATGTTTTACGTCTCCTTATTTTTTAGCGATTGAGAAAAGAGCGAGCTTAGTATATTTACAGAAACTTTTCAAAGCGCTCGTGATACTCGACACTGGCAGTGTCATCGATAGTTTTATCATAAATACAAGTTCACAGAGAGAATAAATATACGTACAATATATATATATTTGTTCGACGATCATTTGCATAATCGTATGAAATTTTTATACTGACATTAGCACCACATTCGGGAATACGATTCGATCGTTCGTTTTCGAAGGAACGAAGACATAAACGAAAATTATGCAAAATAATTTATGTATACATATACCGATACATATACATGCATATGTTACATTAAACAAAGCCCTTTGTTTTCGACATGGGGTTGTTGTGAAAGATTCCGCCTTAAAGAAAATAGCGTGTGTATCTGTGTGTATGCGTGTAACACTTCATTATCTTTAAACACCCTGTAAAACTCACGGCTGTGCGCAGCGTGGTTGCTCGAAAGGGAAGATAGGTATTATAATAGACAACTTAATATCTTAATACTGAATCACAGAGCCCTGCTATAAGGCAAACGATAAATTATGTCTTTGAATAACCTTCCACAGTTTTAGTGTTATAAACGTTTGCATCTGTATTAAAGAGAAAAATGGATTATTTTATATCGCGGATTTATAATAATAATCCACCAAAACAGTTTGTTTCTGTCTTTGAAATTTTAATATATTCGCCGGTCATGTCGCGTTCGTAAAATAGACATATCCAAAGCTGTATATACTCTATTTTTCACTCTACAAATTACACAAAAAATCAAAGAATTGTGTTTGAAATGTTACTCCGTAACGAGAATACATTATTACACATATGAAGTTATTACTTTCAGGCGATTTCTTGTGAAATATTTTAACAATATTGAGTATATTCTCGTCAATATTCTTCAATAACAATGCATCAATTTTTTTTTTCACTATCTATGAAATTGCCGGTATCTCGAAATTTACACTGAGATTTTCAGATTGCGCTAATTTAACAATGGTCGATAATTTCACTGCGACTCGAGCTGCTTCGTCCAGATCGTCGATTGGCACGATTTTTAAACCCGCGTTGGCGATCAGAGCTTTGGCTTCGTCCACGTTGGTACCCTGCGAAAACACGAAACGTATTTTTTGCACAATTTCATAATTATTAGCGAAACAAAATTCATCGCAAATACTGTACCTGCAATCTTACGACAACGGGAATTTTTAAATCTAATTCCTTAGTCGCGGCAATAATACCCTCTGCTATGACGTCGCACCTCATGATGCCACCAAAAATATTAACTAAAAGTGCGTGAACCTGTAGAGAGAAAAAAAGAATACACGTAAATTATTGTATATTAAATCATAGACATATAAACACAATGACATTACGCACTTACTCGAGAATCAGAGGTGATGATTTTGAATGCCTCTTTCACCGCAGAAGCCGACGCACCACCACCAACGTCAAGGAAATTAGCCGGTTCGCCACCGTGTAACTTTATGATATCCATCGTAGCCATGGCTAGCCCAGCTCCGTTCACCATGCAGCCTATATTGCCGTCGAGGGCGATGTAATTCAAATCGAATTTCGCAGCCTCGACTTCTTTGGGATCCTCCTGAGACCAATCCCTGAGACTAAATAGTTCTTTTTGCCGGAACTCGGCATTGTCATCGAAACGGCACTTGCAATCCAGAGCAAAATCTGTAAAAAAATATAAGTTTGCAAATGAAATACTTATAAATTATAAAATATCGTGAGAAAAGAGAGAAAAAGAGAGAAAGAAAGATCTCAGACTCACAGTTCCCATTAATGTCTTCGGCGAGAGGATTCACTTCCAGAAGAAGGGCATCCTTTTTGAGGAACATTTGGTAAAGATTTAAAATTATATTGGAAATGTAATCCTTCACGTTATCGAGACCGAGCTTGGTAACTATACGTTCCGCCTGCTCCTTCGTAATTCCCTTGTTGATGTCGATAGGTTCGTACATGATAGCGGTAGGATTCGTAGCAGCAACTTCCTCGATATTTACCCCACCTTGGCTGGAAGCTATTATGACGGGACCCTGAAATAAAGAATCCGTTAAGATTCTTCTCTTTGTAACGCAATATCAATATCTGTTAATTGCCCTCTTCTCGTGAAACTTACACCAAAGGCTCTTTCCATCATGACAGCAAGGTAATATTCTTTCCGGGGAAACATGCGTTGCGTGACCATCACGGCGTTACATATCCTACCGGCCTCGCCGGTCTGTTTCGTGATCAGTAGTTTACCCAGCATCTGACTCGCCAATGACTTGGCTTCTTCTGGACTGCGACGAAAAGCGACGATAATAAGTTCAACAATATTTCCAAATATATATATATATAATTATCTACATATGTATTATAATTACGTTTCACACATCTTCACTCCACTGACATTCGTTCCTTTGAAGTGTCCCTTCCCTCTGCCGCCAGCGAGAACTTGAGCCTTCAAGACGATATCTTTCGTCTTCAGATTGGTGGCGAGTTTAGCCGCCTCGTCGGCGGTTTTGGCAACGCCAAATTTCGGAGTAGGTACGCCGGCTTCATTGAGCAAACTGTAGCTGATATGTTCGTGTACATTTAAATTCCTGGCTGGTTGTTTCGCCAAGTTGGTCTTGCATGCCAATATCTGAAAGAGAGAAGGATTTGTGATGTAATAAACCTGATAATCGTTCTCGCGCTTGTTTGGATTATAACTCTAACTCCTTCCTAGCCTTTGTCATTATATTGACAAAAAATATATGCCAAAGTTTACATTTACGTATGTACATCGACGAGGATAAGGAATAAAGTTGATAAAAAAATGTTGACGCACGATTCATTTATATCAAGAGAATAAGATAAGATGAGTGGGTTAAAGTACACGTGAAATAAAGAGTCTGTCACTATAAATAATGTGTAACATGATTAATGTATAGAGATTTAAATATAAATCTGTACTTGAAGGCCGCTTGATCTATGAACTATGTATTGCATACATTACAGCTCCGCTGTGCGTAGAGCTTTGGCACAAATGCTTCACATACAATGAAGGTGAATTGTGTAATAGATTTTAACTGATAAATTCCTTTATCAATTTATTGCTGCGATTCTTTCTAAAATAGAATGTTAAGACTTCAATAATTTTTAGATAAAAATAGTTGAGAAGACAGAGATACACTCTCTTTGCACATTATCTAGTTTGATAAAAGCACATTAATAAAATATTACAAAATATTGTGAATAAGAGTCGGTAAAATGAACTTTATTCAACACTGAAATTTTGTTTCACAATTATCTACGAATTTTAATCTACGTTAATGGAAAAAGATTGATGCCAAAATTAAAGAATCTGTCAAAATTAAGATCAATACTCTATTGTCTCGATAGTTTACATATATCCAGTCATTTTTAAACAAAAATTCAAGTTTTATATATCGTCAAACATACGTATCATAAATTTTGACAACTGTCAAACACGTGCGTGTAAGCATTTAATATATCGGAACGTATCTCGTTTTTTATGATCGCTGACAAGTGCGAATTCGCGATAAAGGAAAGAAGTGCGCGATCGATCGTCAATATTTTCTCTCTCGTCGTTCGAAAATTTAAATCATTCGTCCAAAAATAGAACGACGTACGCATGATCCGCGATCGTCGAGTGCTCCGTCATTTGACAAGTGTTATCCCTTCGCGCGTACGAATACATAATTCGATTAAACGCAATCATACGCGGGAACGGATGCCGCGCCCGTCGAGGAGACGACGCGCAAAAATATTTTCCGCGCAGTTGCATAACTGTCAGGTCGATTTTTCGGGGAAAAATCTCGCCTCCGAGATCCTTGGGCTTCAAATCGCTCGCGACCCTGGCGCTCAATTTAGCAGACTACAGCCGTCTCTAGTATGGCGATCTCTCTTTCTCTCTCTCTCTCTTTCTCTCTCTCTCTCTCTCTCTCTCTCTCTCTCTCTCTCTCTCTCTCTCTCTCTCTCTCTCTCTCTCTCTCTCTCTCTCTCTCTCTCTCTCTTTTTCTCTCCGTCTCTTAATCCTCTCTTTCCCTCCCATCGATTCATCGTCGTCATCGACTATCGGGACACTTTGCGCGGTCCCTCGTAACATGCCAGGCACTTAATTAAAATCGTACACGCGAGAACCGATTGGCTTGACATACCTTAGGACCGTTCAATCGGCAGAAACTCTCCGTGAGCAAGATCGTCCGCGACAACATGGTAGCCATCTTTACCTAAGCGACGGCTGTACTGCCAAGCACAAGCTTCGCTCTCGTGGCCCCCACCTAAAGAGCTTGACGTTTCCCTCGCGCAAATATGACGCAGAAGAACCGACGCGCCGACGCGAGCCACGCTGTGTACAGGTTCGATGATGAGTTACAACGAGCAGCGTCGAATCAGCTGGCTGGTTTTCACTGGTTTTCTTTGTTGATTGAAATTTGCAAAGAAAAAAAATAACTTGATATATCTTTAAGAGATAATAGCTTTGTGTGAGGATTTAAGGAGTTCTCCTGGATCGCGAGTCTTGAAAAATTCAATTCGCTCCACCTCTTTACCCGATTATATTCTCCTCATGCTTCCTCGATGTTCATCAGAGTTTAAATTATCGCGATTTTTAAATTACTGGCGTCGGTAAAATCAATTTCTTATTTATCAAATGTCGATAATTACAAATTAGATGTTATCGACAGTCGATAACTAGGAAAACTTGAAATTAACCTTTATCACCTCTTTGCCAATTACGGGCGTTTTCCAGCAAGCGACGCAGACGACACATTATTACACAGAGTATCATTCTATCTTCTTTCAACACCAGTGAGCAAGAAAGATAGAATGATACTCTGTCACAGTGTCGACTTGTGTCGCTTGCTGGAAAACGCTCTATTTTTCTGATATTTTTTCTATTTTTCAATATATATCAGTAATACCTCGAGAGCACCTTGAGAATTCGAGATTTTTCAATTTAAATTCTTAAGTATCATTGCACAATGAGATTCTTTCAAGATCGCTTCTTTTAGACAATTCTATAATAATATGAGAAGTTTTTTTTCATGCATAGAATTCAATACAAACGAGTTACATGCACATAGCTGGTCTAATTATTTCTTACGTCTGCATAAAACAAGAACCAGCCACGATTTCTTATATACGAAACGATATATTTCATGAATGTGCAAGTATAAAACATTTTGTAAACTGTTCCAAAATAGTTTCACTTTCCGCGTTTCTCGGAGATCTTCGTTTTTCCCGGTAATTTAGCAGTGAATGTAATATCTAAATCCAAAGACTTTGCCAGATTCATCATCAATGCTAATTTGACCGATGTCTCGGCTGCTTGAGCAAAATCATCCACAGAAATTACTTCCAACTTAGCATCTAGTATCAATTTTTTAGCTTTATCGACATTAGTACCCTACGAAGAAACAAATAGATTAGTAAAAAAAAGAAAAAAAAATAACATATTTGCAGATAATATAATTAAAGATAATATAATTTTTAAAATTATAATTACCTGTAATCGCACAACTACAGGTATCTGCAAATTTAACTGTTTAAAAGCGTCGATGATCCCTTGGGCGATTATGTCGCATCTCATTATGCCACCAAAGATGTTTACTAAAATAGCTTCCACCTGGAAAATGTCCCATTGATGACCAATCGATATTGCATCATTTAACCGTCGATTTAATTTCACACCGACAATTACATGCGGGTCCGAAGACAGTATTTTGAAACCCTCCGTCACGGTCTCGATTGTAGCGGTACCACCGACGTCCAAGAAGTTTGCCGGCGTACCACCGTAGAGCTTTATGATGTCCATGGTGGCCATAGCTAAGCCGGCCCCGTTTACCATACAGCCGATATTTCCGTCCATAGCTATGTAATTTAAATTGTACTTCTCCGCTTCGACCTCCTTCGGATCCATCTGAGTCGTGTCCTTCAACGCGAACAATTCCTTCTGTCGGAAATCGGCGCTATCGTCGAACTTACATTTGCAATCTAGAGCGTAATCTGCAGCAAGCATTATAGAGTAACGCATCATTCGGTCTCGTCGTTTGAAAAATATAATCGCGCTCTTATATTCTCCTATTTAATTCGTTTCTTTTTTTTAATTTAATTTAATTTACATTGACCGCAAATATCCTCCGCGAACGGATTGACCTCGAGGAGCAGAGCGTCCTTCTCGACGAACAATTCGTACAGATTGCAGGCGATAATCGACGCGATCTCTTTGCTGTGTCCCGTGAGTCCGAGCTTCTCGGCGACGCTGTCCGCTTGCGCGGATGTCAAGCCTTTGCTTATGTTGATCGGTATATACGCCACGGCTTCGGGCTTCGCGGCGGCGATCTCCTCGATGTTTACGCCGCCTTGTTTGGAAACGATTATCACGGGCCCCTTGTAAAAGAAACGAACGACGAACGGGATTAGCCGATCCCCCTGATGAAAGGACGATTTTGTACATAAATATATACGCGTACATCGAAAGCCTGTTCCAGCATCACCGCCATGTAATATTCTTTACGCGGAAACATGCGTGCCGTCACCATCACGGAATTACACGTCTTTCCGGCCGCACCAGTTTGTTTAGTTACGAGCACTTTGCCGATCATCTTGCTCGCCAATTCCTTCACTTGCTCCGGTCTGTAACAGAGATAGAGAGAGATAGAGAGATTATTTCGCATCTCGTTTCTTTCCGCCGTAGATTACAATCGTTTTATTGATTTTTTTCATCGCGTACTCACGTATCGCACATCACAACGCCGCTGACATCGCTATCCTTAAAATGTCCGATTGCTCTGCCGCCGGCCAAAATCTGCGCTTTCAGTACGAGATCCTTGGTGTTCAGATTCTTAGCCAGATCGGCGGCTTCGTCGGGCGTCTTAGCCACCCCGAAAGGCGGAGTAGGAACGCCGGCTTCCTTCAATAAAGTATACGCCATGTGCTCGTGTATCTCTAAATTTCGCACCAGTCGTTTAAAGATCGGCACTTTGTGCGCTAACAGCTAAACGTGGATAACAAGTACTTGATATAAGTATTATCTGCACAACCGCCGAGGTTTGCGCGTATCGCATAATTTTAAATTAACTTCGCAGAAAAGAAGAATCTTACATTACTTTTCTTATTTTACAACACATGCATAATACATTCCTTTTTAAATGTTACAATGTTCTTTCACCTGTTTGCTTATTCCTCGAGCGCATATTCCTGCTAAAGGCGATATCATAAACGACATGATGACAATTAGTGACAGTTTATTTATTTACTATATATGACACCTGTGATGTAAACTGTCATTGCCGAAATCGATTCCTATAGAATTACATTTGACATTTCGTTTTTTACAACTTCGTTAGACGATTTTCTGTCTGTAATGTAAATACATATACATCCTATGTAGAAAAATGTTGATTCACTTACGAGACGCTTTGCGAAAGTACTTCCTGCACATTCGTACGACTGAGGGTCGAGTGGACGACGAGCTCATATTGCGCTTGCTTCGTTTTTTTTATTGCAACGGTGATAAATGAATCGCGATTCATATACGCGGATGATACTTTGAATCGACTCGAATTGCTCATGTTAAAAATATCATCCACTGTTCGTGTTAAAAATATCTTCCACGTTTTTCGTATAGATTTCTCTACAACTGCGTCGTTGTATCCAGCGCTCGTTATCACTTCTTGAGGGAACAATGATTGAGAGCTCATGTGTAGCCATTGTGTACCCGATACTCAGATTACAGATACGCGCATATTCCTCGGATTGAATAACAAAAAGTCAGCGCAGCATAATATTAATATCTTAACTAAAAGAACTTAAGGCTACATGATATATAAATGTTTTCAAAATGTTTGCGATAAAATATATGTTTGTGGAAGATACGTGCTGCAATACGATATAAAAACTTACATTCAGATTGATATACATGTGTCTTCCCTATGTATGACTATTACATACATAATCTTAACTATAATCAAATTGAAACATAAATATATATGTATGTGTAAATGTGTATATGTATATATATATATATATATATATATATATATAAATTCAACTTTTTCTCCCTATATATTTATATTTTTTATCGTATCATGTTTTATATAGTCTTATAAATTAAATTGTATATATACATATGTAATATATATATATATATATAAAAGCTTTATATGTAATATCACTTAGAATGCTGTCAATTTAAGAAGATAAAGACAACTGGTAGTCAAGATTTATATATTTTTGAAAGCAAAAAGAAGTACATTCAAAAGATATCAGCAGTCTATATTATACATTCAAATGTATACACACTTAAGATTTACTTTCATCCTAAATATCGAAATCTTTTCAACAAACTCACTCTGTATGCTTATGTTATACGTATTTAAATATAACACACTTCTCCTCTCTACGTTTCGTATAATAAAAAATACTGAAGATTTTACAAAGTTATTGCACACAGACAAAAAAATGAGATTTCTTTAATTCTGATAGATGAAAATCGCTTCTCATACTATCCTTATGTATTATTATAATATATCTCAGATGAAAGTGCTACCTTTTGTGATATTCCCTACAAATAGTTTGTACACACGTAATGGTGCAAATGCTAAAAAGCGATACTTTAAATCAACTTTTGCATTAAAATAAATGAAAAAAAAAAAGTGTAAAGCTGTTTTAATTAATGCATTGCGCACATTGCGTTATCATTTTTTATGTAGGGAAAAAAAAAAAAAAAAAAAAAAAAAAATTTTATCTACGTCGTTGAAAACAAAAGTTACTCTCCTTCGCTTTTGATATAACCAGTAAATTATCAATAAGTTTTTGGATATAAAGTAAAGTTTCTGAGACTATACCAGTTAAAAACTAAACCGATCATTAAGAGTTCGCCCTGTAACGCCGAGATTTCCCGATAGGCTGTACATAACTTCGCTGAAACTGCGATCATCGACGTCTCCACTGGAATCGGATGTAGTCGTGTTGTGCGTGCCCGAACGTGATCGTGATCTCGATCTCGAGCGTTGTCGGCCGAATAACGGTGCTCGACCAACCTGGAATTACGATAAATATATCTGTATATATATATATATATAACGTATAAATATATCGCTCGTATTTGAATTGAAAAAATGAATGTTTTACGAGAAAGGAAAAAGAAATACTTTAAGAGAAAAAATTTTAAAAGAAAAGTAATCACCATATTTACACCCTGTGCACTTTGTCTGTATGGCGATCGTCCTCTGGGCAGCTGTCGCATGCCACCGATGGCCGCAGGGTGTCGATTCTGGGTGAGAGTGAGTGGTCGCTGACGTGTGGCGTTAGGTGTGTATTCGCTTCCCAGCGTGCACATGAAGTTAACATTTGGAGTAGGAGTCAGTCGGACAGAGCTACAACATTATTGTATTTAAGACATCGTATTTTATGTAGGAGAACAATTAATCTTTTATATGTCATTCTCGTTGAGTCATAATAGATTATAGAATATTAAATCGACGTTTCTCTATAATTTAATACTTGTGATCACATATATGAAAGAATAACCGAGCTGCGAAATTAATTTGACGAATTATAATTTACTTCATTCGCATCAATTTTTGTTCATACTGCGCCCGTCTTTGCGCACGAGCGATTTGATCGGATCGCAGTCCACCGGTTGTGAAGCGACGCTGCGACGTTAATATCTGTTGCCTTGCCAAAGTTCTTGGCTGCATAGAGAGTAGAGTCTTCTGTCCGGTCTGCGCCAGCTGTAACAATACATATGTATATCATCAGTATCTCGTATATCATTTTCACATTGTATATATATAAAAGAATATTTAACTTACTCTGAATTGATTCTGTAAGTTCAGCCTCTGATTCTGTCTCTGTAGCAGCAGCTGCTTCGCACGTTTCACACGATTCCGATAGGCGATCTGAGCAGGACTTTGATATCCCAGACGATTGTGGACAGAATTCGGATCTCGCAGATTGGGCAAGCTGCTCGTTCTCTTTAACGGGCTCTTGTTGTTCGTGAAGAAGCCGCCCTGATTGAACGTCAGGTTCGTGCGACTTCTGCTACGAGTCAAATTGGAGAATCTATTGCCTCTGCCGCGGCGCACGTTGAACGCACCTCTCGCGTTCGTTTTCTGATTCAAGCTCAAATTGCTGCGCGATCTCGTGAGATTGCCGAGATTCTTCTTAAAGCGATTCTTAGCGAAACCGCGAACGTTATTCGTGTTATTCGCATTGCGCTGCCAAGTCTGTTGCTGCTGCTGTTTCTTCACGATGACCCCGACATTGCCGCGTTTGATTCTTGCACCTCTCCCTCTAAATCCGGCTCGGCTTCTTACAGCACCGCGATTGCGCTTGGAACCGCCGGCTTTTCCATTCGCCGCCGCGTTCTTTTTCTTTTTCTCCATCTTTATGATCTCATCTTAAAAGGAAGAAAATGCGCAACATTTAATGAGCGTACGGCAAACGTACGGCGATGGTGGATCTCTAATCTTTATGAAACTTTAATTCGAAACGTTTAATAATAGATTTCTCGGTGCATTTTAATTCCAACAGAGGAGCGCGATTTCTCTCAAATAAATATTTTTCGTTTCAAATTATCAACACGTATCCAGCGTTGGCGAGAAGAAATATATTGTGTTCACAATCCCAAAAGTCTTTGCCTATAAAGATACTTTTGTAGGCACTACATAGGATGCAATTTTTGTTATATATTTTCCAATTTATTATAATAAAACTAAATATAAAAGATTCTATAATTGTTAAGTTGATGGATAATCAATTGCTGAAATCATTATCCGTATGATATAAAATCATAATATGAAAGTTAATAATCAAATAATAAAAAAAAATGTTAGTTCATATAGAGACAATCGCGAAGAAAAAAAAATAATAATTGAATATTGACTTTTAATTGAATGAAATTGTATTAAAATTACACAATTTAATAAAAAGTAAAATGTTTATAGAAAAACGGCTCAAAATTTAAGACAAAAAGAAGTATTATTCATCCTCAATCTCATTCGAAAGAAGTAATGCTTTTTCAGAATACGACTAAACTACTAAAAAGATATTTTTTATGTGTAATATTAAGTTTTCGCGTTGCATTTTAGTTTTCAGTGTCTATTTATTTTTATCCCCATTCGTCATTCGTTGCTTTATGGAATCCGGAATGGTGTGCAATCAGGGAAATGCTGCAGTTCATAATTCTTCACTAATTCGTGATGTTGCTCCTCATACAGGAATTTTTACATTATATTTCTTGCGAGTTGTGCCTCTCTTTCTCTCTCTTTTACTGTCTTCCTCTCATTATTTATATAATAAATTCGTATGAATTCTGAACCAGTCGTAATTCTTCTTGTAATGAGTCCTCCGATTCGATTATTACCTCTTCCATATACGACATTGCATTTCAGAAGATTTTCAAGAAGCCCACACATAAATAATAGCCCCATTAAATTTATATTTTATATAGATAACTAATTCATAAATATACATGTTCCTCGGCTAGGAATGTCTGCGAGCATTAGAGATTGCGTATTTTCTCTCTCGCTATAAAACATTATTAAAATCAGCTTGCGTACAGAGTACCTGCATTTTCAGATTGCCAGTAAACATTATACTGATATATTATATATATCAATATATAGTAAATCAATTTCGGGTAGCGTCCCAAACAGATTAAGGAAGCGAGATTGAATCGGTTATTTGATTCACACCGCTATATAATCTCTCCTTCACACATTCGTCGGACAAGAGCGAAATGAAAACTAAATAAATCTCATCTTTCGCGCGCGCGCAACGTGCTCCCGTTACACGAGAATCTCTCGCCGATGTTCTAGCACAGATAAAATTGCATCGGTATGCATGCATGCATGCATGCATGCGTGAGAAGTTGTCCCATTTCCCATATTTGTCGCTCGCCGATAAGAGATTCGTCGACTGTGTAACGGATAAAAATACGGTATTGCGCAATCTCCCGCGCGCGTGACGAGAGAGTGAGATTTTCGTCGGGGATGAGTCATACACGGTCGCGCGATGTGCTTGGCAAGATCTCTTGAGAGAGACGCTTCACGAGTCCGGTCTTTCCTCCATCGAGAAGAAAGCGCACCGAAGCCATAATGTTCGAGACGCTGTTGAAGAACCATACTCCGACGATGATTTCTAAATGATGAAATGATGAAACGGGAATACTCTAGAGTTAGCGATGCGTATTATACGATATAGACTGTAATTGTAATTGTATACATATCGTCTCGTCTATATCGATAGCAGCGTGAAAGATGGTCCATCCGCATGCAATTTCCGTTCGAACTTGATCTCTGTATAACTGGATCGCCCTGGGTATCATCGCACAAGTTCATCGTTGAAAGTCGAAGCAAAATCATAATTTTCGAGATGCTGTTAGAGAAATAGTATCCCAACGTGATGACACGTCGTTAATCCTCACGCTTCCTATCATAGAAAATCGATTGGACGTTCGTAATATGCATTATAATGGATAATTTCGTGTCCCCATTCGTGCGATCAAGATCTAGTTGATTCAGAAGTTATAGCAGATGCAAGGGCAGTATAAAAGTTCGCCGTGTGTTAATCCGCATAATTCTTTATAGAATATTCCTGATTCTCGATTCTGTTTCTTGGTACTTTGATGAAATTTCCCGTCGAATACATCCTATCGTAGACATTCCTTTCTTCTTGGGAAAGAAGAGGTAGAAAAGACAAAAAAGATTTAAGACGGATGCAAAGCAGCTCTTTGTACGAGAAATTCCTGATAAAAATTCTCTCTAATCGCTTCTTGATATTTCTATCGTATTTCTTGTACGTCAACGTGCCCATACTTCGCAGATATATTTCTTCCTGAAATAAGCAAAGTTCCTAACAACAGCAATTGCAGAATGCGATGAAAGTGGAGTAATTCTTCTCACGAAAACCTTCCTGGCATGGATAGTCGAACCGTTCCTTAATACTCCAATCGAGATTAGTATTCTGTCAATCTGTTCGCAATAAAACTCTTCTCTTCCTGAGGGCAAATAAATTACGAGCAATCCTAGAATTTATTTAAGACGAACGACAAGTTCCCGTATCGCTTCCTCGTGTTTTTATTCGACTTTCCCCGCCTCCCTTCCTTCCTTTTCGTCTGGAATAAATTCACGACCTGACTCGGAAGAAGATCGTCGATAATCTACGGTTACCCAGAAGCGACGTGAGAACGAAACTGCGGCGAACTCCGTTTTCCTATATCGCCTCTTCTTCAAGAACGTTAAGAATATTTCCTCTATCGCAATCCTCGCGTGCTTTCGTTTAATGCGCCCTCGCAGAGGTTAGGTTAGGTCCCGTCGTTATTCCCGTTATTCGCCCACTCGTCTACATTATCCTCGTCGGGGAGAGACGAGACACAGCGGGAGAAACCGGATGTACAAGCGAAAACAAATGCAGGTACTCTATGTGCACATGTACACACGACGCCATTTTGTCGTTCATCATATCGTACGGAATTTTCGGGGGGAGGGGACAATGTGCTTGCGAACTGTACGCTGCTGTACGCTCACCCAGGATTACTGGCAAAATCGTTAAACTGTTGGGACTCTGGCCACTTACCGAGCGACATATTCACTTTTGCGTCAATCTCTGACATTTTTGCGGTCTTGCGTTCTCGCTCTTTCTCTCGCTCTTTCTTTCGCTCACTCTCTCTCTCTCTCTCCTCTCTCTCGCTCTTTTACGTTCTTACGTCTTATACTAGATATATACGTGCCAAGATCTCTCGCACGTATTTACACGCGACGTCGTCTAATTCGCGCACTTTTTGCCAAACTTTATGTCCGATTGTCCGTTCGCGATCCGTAACTATTACAACGAGACTACGACGAAACTCGCGCGAGACCGCAACACGTCGAACAAGAGAGACGGCCGGAAACTAACTGAAGTGCGTCAAATCCGAAATAGCCATGAGCCATGATGTAAGAGATACAAGAAAGGTAACGCGAGGGGATGCGCATAGCGGGATGCGCGGTAGACGACCAATCGCAAGGAGCATTGCGGCAACATTAAAAAGCGCGGGATTTCTTTCGAAATTGTTCAAAATTATCGACCTGTTCAAAACTGTCGCTATCGTTTCATCGAAAATATTAAATATTAAAAAAATATTTTCGATATTCGCGCTTTCTCACGTTTCGTCAATTAACATTTTCAATATTCAGGTTATTACGTTTTATTAATTGAAATAAATTAATTGAAATATCTCTCTTTAAATTAATATTTTTTTTTAGCTATAGATATATTAATTTAAAGAGAGATATTTCAATTAATTCGATTGTTCAGAATAGCTGAAGACTTCCGCTTCTGATACAATGTTAACTATCTTCAATTCTTTCATATTATATAATTTTATTAAGAAATCTTTATATTCGTCAAAGTACAACATACGAATATACAAAAGACATTGAAAGCGACAAAATGTGCGAAGATATTTTGGAGGATAGAAATGTTCCGTGTGAAAAATTACAAGATACCTCTGCCAAAAACTCTCCGCGAATATCGTCAACCGCTTCGGTTCTAAATGTACTCGTGGCTTCTCTTAATTAAACTTTAACTCGAATTCTCGATTCGAGATAATTATTCTCTAGCCCTTTGCGAAGGCCTGTTTATCTACGGAATCGTACGGATGCGTTGATTACGAGCGAAAACAGCGAATTATCGACAGCGATTGGGGAGGATACGCCTTGGATTTAGATTTGTGGGAGGACAGCAAATCGCCCGTAATACAAATCAGACCAAATGAGATATCGTTCGATAACAGGGAATGTTGCGGTTTCTTGTCCGACAGACTAATAGGCACCGGTTCATCCTTTTTAACAAGATCACCCGAGAATGGTCTCTACGTTCTCGGTAAATGTATCCTGAAGAACAGGGTAGTTTAAAAAAAAAAAATCCATTTCTCTTTGTCTCCATAGAATCGGATAATATATAGATATTCAGTAATAAATTCTCCCGAAAATGCTACACTTTTATTCCCGCTGCTTTTCTCCTTTCAGAATCTGACAGACGTCACCATGTTGCAGTATCATCGACACTTGCAATACGTTAATATCGCCTATAATGATATATCGTGCTTATCATTTCTGGGCAGTCTTCCGTATCTGATGTATCTGAACGCATCGCACAATCAAATTAAACGATTGAGAAATTTCGCACCTCCTTGGTATCTTACCTATGTAAATTTATCATACAATCACTTGACGGACATAGGCGACTTGAAAAATTGTTGGAGTATCGTCAGATTGAATTTATCTCACAACACTATAGAAAATATCTCTGATTTAGAAAATTTAAAGTAAATATAAATATATATAAAATTGACATATACAAGATGTGTATTTGCAACTTGTATATCTCATTGCTTGATCCACATTTTAGACACTTGCAATATTTAAACTTGTCTTACAACCTTATCGAATGCATCAAAAATTTGGACGGCCTGAATATACGAGAATTAAATTTAGAAGGCAATTGCATAACGTCGTTTAAATCCGCTACACCTGGTCGTGGCATAAACACGTTGCCTCATCTACGAATAATAATTCTGGGCTACAACAGATTATCGACTTTGGAATTTTTCAAAGTAATCGTCGAAGCTCCAAATTCGAAGCTCGACAAATTCCGTTTCAACGAATAATTAAACGCATTATATACGTTTTTTTTTTTTTTTATACAATTAGGATGCGTACAATTTACGTTACATAGATCTAAAATTTAATAAAATCACCGACCTGTTGGAAGTACTGAATCTGAAGGGTACGTTAGATGAGGTAGACTTGAGAGGTAACGCCTGCACGAAATGGCCTAATTATCGAAACATGCTGATATCCTCCATACCAAGTGTTAGATTTATCGATGGTGCTGAAGTATTCACGACTGAAAAGGTGAAGTCAGATGAGAAGTTTCAATCGAGAAGCGTATGTGTACAGCTATATCGAATACAGATATTTCTCAGGTAACATCGGCCACGCTATTCGCGTCGCCGCTGGACTTGATAGCTGCCCGTAAAGCAGCAAAATTAACATTACTGGAGCAATTAAATATCAACAAGACGGATGACCATGTGCAACCCTACGACGAGATCAGCCCTCCTCTGATGATACTAACAGGACCATCGGCGCTGAAGAAAATGGCACTGGCCTTGCACGTGGCTCGAACAATTCCTGATAAAGTAATAAAAAAGTATTATATATTTTTTATTATAAATATTTTTTAAGTGAAAAGACGTATGCGATCTCTTGCAGATAAAATACTGCCGTTGGCATACTACAAAAGAAATATACGAGGACGATGACGAGCGTAAAGCTTATATTCTTGTAAACCGGGAAAAGTTTAACGATCTGACGCGACGTGGCGAATTTTTAGTTATTTTAGACCTGTTGGGTGAAAATTATGGTTTCCGTTAGTGCGCGATATTGCTATTAATCCGCATAAAGCTATTGTACATACATTTATAGAAATACACGTGCATTTGTAGAATATATATATATATATATATTTTTACAGATACGAATCAAATCAGTCTGTTGATATCTGAAAACAAAATAGGACTTACTCAAATGAATCTGTATGCGGTTACGGAAATCTCTAAACGATATCCGAATGTTCAGCCGATCTTGATGCTCACGCAGAGTGTAGATCTTCACAGAGACTGGATACGGGAGAAGTTTGACGTTCACACCTGGATCAGGGACAGCGTGGAAAATTTGTTAGTTGTTAAAATAGGCAAACATCGGGAGGATAGAGAAGCAGAGACTGCTAGTTGTATATTAAATTTCGTCGAGGAAATTTTGGACGAGGTTTGTCTCGTCGAGCATAATTTTCTACGAGAGATGCAATCGTACAAAAATTAATTGTACGCTAATAGTAAGTGTATATACATATCGTTAGATAATGCACCGTCTAGAATTCCCAAGTTACGGCGTCAGCGTAAGACCGCAAGGAACCGGGGCGACGGCGACCGACATAATATTAGAGAGTAAAACAATGTTACCGAAAGTCGTGATACAAAGAAGCGAGCTAGTGTCGCTAGAAGAGAAACGCGTTGCACTCACGAAAACGGAGAGTAAAGACGACGTTGTAAAATCGTTCGATCAACTGCTCTCCGAAGAAAAGCATGCGAGAAAAGAATTAAAAGTATGAAGTATAATTTTAGTACAGAATTTTTAACACTTTGTACCCTACTTGGTAAACAGGTATTACTAGATGAGGAATCGAACATTATCATCGACGATAAAAAGACAAAACGTGAAATGCATAAGTCAAGGATGTTGCGCCGTCGAGATTCATTGATAAGGAACACACGTAATGATTTCGATAATAACGATCTTAGCGAATCGGTGTCTTCTGAAGAAGAAGCGGAGGTAATATGTGCTTGAAATATCCTTTCGGAAATTTCTTTTGTTATTTTTCAATAGATATAAGACATAGTTTTTACATACATCGCGGGGATATATTCAAAACTTGAGTAAAGATTTCCCATAAATATGCGGAAAAAGAAAGAAAAGTTGCTCAGAGTTCGAAGAGAAAATATTAGTAATGAATAACAGAATATTACTTTCATACGTAGCGTCAAGAAAAGACAATGCATGAAAAAGCAGGAGCATTAAAAAATACGTATGTTGAACTTGTTCTAAAAACTAGAAATATGTACTTAGATTATCATGAAAGTCATCCTGGCTTCTTTACTTCGGTGGTGAGTAATATGTTGTTCTCGCATATCTTAATTGCATTTAACACACCTTTAAGTTTTACGTTGCTATTTTATGTTGCAGTTACTTATGGATGATTATGCAGAAGCTTTTAACTCCTTAAGTGACATCATTCATGAATTATACACAAGTCAATCTTATAAGAAACCAATCTTTTTGTCAGAGATGGAGCATTTTAGACAGACAGCAATTCCCATCGCGCTTGAAAATATCGTTAACGAAATTAGAGAGTCAGTATATAATATTATCCATGCAAAATCTTAACTTAAGCTCGTTTGTCACGAAGCAATTTGTCTGTTGCAGAAATTTGTCAACATCAAAGCTGCAACACAGAACAATATTAAAAATGCAGGGAAATATGTAATTAAAAAGCCTAACAAATGGCTATATAAACGCTTATAAACGCTATATTAAATGAAACGTATTATATAAAACTTGTACTCGTTCATCTACTTGTAAACATGTATTTTTACACTACTATGTATATATAAAAACTATATGGTAAATTGTACATTAGATCTATTCAACTTGTGACGTCAACAGCATAGAGAGGAAGAGATCGAGGTGATAACTTAAAGCTATATAAATACAATCAATGATGACGTCAATATATATGTATATACCTGATATATAATACATCTTATCCCATCTGTAATATTTCATCTATATCCGAATCCAAATCAGAATACTTCAATTCACTTTTACGTTGGGCAATAGTAAGATCTTTATCTTTCAGAGTTCGCGGGGCAGGTTGTGGAAGTATGCTGTCTTTCTCCTTTGGAGTCGTAACATTCAGCACAGGATTGTTCGAGAGACTGATCGATTTTAATAAATGATTTTCCGCATTGTAGTTTGCTAGATCCTGTAAGTTCATATTGGATCGGAAGATCGTTTCAACCGATCCTGCAGGTGGCTTTCTCGCGATGCTCAACTGAAAAATATTTTATATAACAATGTTATACTTCAACAATGTAGCAATTTTACATAGAGTATCTCACCTGTTCTTGTATCTTCTTTGATATTTCCGCGATTTTATCGCTTTGCGAAGTTTTCAAAACGATATTGCTCGTGCTCATGGATTTCTCCTTCTGCAACCCATATTCTTCCCTCTCAGGAGAACTGAATAAAAAAAACAATATGAATCAGTTATATATATTTGAAAATATACAAATTTTTAAATAACAAAAAAATTATAAAATTATAAAAGCGAAGATAAATATAAAATCGTTACCTCGAGATATTCCAATCATTACTGCTCATTTGGCCCTTTCTCTGATCGTTTTCCGGCATCGTCGTATCCTCTTTTCTATCATCCAAGTCGAATAAAACTCTTTTCTTTACCAAACTACCGACTGAACCACTCATCGGTTTTAGGACACTTTTACTGTTCTTCGGAGATAGAATTGAATCATCTTGTTGGATTGTACTATCCGAATCATTATTACCCGAAAATTTCGGCGCTACCTGTTTCCTGCCAATCGGAGAATTTATTTTGTGCACACTAGTATCAGATACAGTTATCTTTGTAGACAAAAGCTCTTTTACATCCTCTTGAGGAGATTCAATAGAACTCGCGGAAGAAATATTTCGAATCAATTTTGGATATGTTGAAGTCATTTTCGGACTGATATAAACATCTGCTCCATTTCTCTTTGATGGTACATGCGTATTCTCATATGTCTCGTTATCTTTATATCTTTTAGGAAGAAGCTCAAGCTTCTGTTTCAGATGCAATTTCGAGGGCGTTGTGCTTTCCGTTTTCTGAACAGATGTATATTCATCTAAAAAAAAAAAGTATATTAACTTCCTGTGTATCAAAAATTTTATATAGCAAATGTATAATATAATTACCGCTGTCTTTGTGATTGCTGAATGCTTTCCAAGCCTTTGATTTGACTTGAGTAACTGGTTTATTTAATGGAGAATTTTTCGCAGGCGTAGAACATTTTAATTCCTTACGATTTGCCGATATTTTCTGAAGAACATCTTCGAGTATTTTTTGTTTTATTTGATTGTATCGAACTAGCTTCTTTGCATTAATATTTTGCTGATGCCTTATAATCTCCATCTTTTGCTTAAACGTTGCTGCAGGTATTCCCTGCCATTCTGGATCAATTCCTAAATCTCTCAGTCGGTTATCCAACATACTTTGTGCATCTTCTTGTATTGACATCTTTCTGGTATCGGGAGACTTAACTATAGATGTTTCATACTTTTTCACTGTAACATCATCGTCTGTTGTAACACTCTCGCTATCAGATCCTGATTCTGACATCAACGATGAAGATTCAGACTCTGTCATAGAACTTACACTACGCTTTTCCAAAAACTCAGATTTTTTATCATTTCTCATATCATTTGAATGCAATGTTTTTTCTTTTTCAATATTTGTGATATCTAAGTACTTTTTATTTACATTAACAGGAATGTTTTGTTTGGTAGTGAAGCTCTTGCTTGTACAATCAATTATTTTATTTACATCATTCAATGTATTGTGTTTTGCTTTATTTTTTAATTTTCTAATCATTTCTGCTCTCTCTGTACTTTTCAGATTGGACTTTGCAGGACAGTTGCGAACAGCATGTTCCGCAATTCTACTGAGATCAGTGATAAGCTTTCTGTTATCCTTGCTTTTTATAGAATCATTTTTATTAGGTACAAAATTGTTTTGTACTGTAATTGACATTGGTTTGTCTCTGTATTCTTGACTAGATTCACTACCAATGTCTTCAATGATTATCTCGGCATTTCCAATATTGTTTGAACTCTTGTGATGAGTTTCGGCATCTATATAATTGCTATCGCGTTTTGTTTTTACTACAGGAGATTTATGGAATTCTTCTACCATGTCTTTTTCCCTAGTTCTATAGCTATTAATCTGTGTTTGCGAATTACTGATTTCACGGGACAAATTATTTAATTGTTTCCTTTGTTCCACCAACATATTGGATTGATCCATAGATTGTTTTTCTAAGTCATGTACCTTAGATGTGTATTCAGACTTTATACAATCAGCTATTTCCTGCGTTACTTTCAGTTCTGTAGTCAATCTTTCGATATCTCGGTGATGTTGAGCTTCCATATCTTCTATTTTGGCTTTCCAATAATTCTCTTGAGTTTGCAGTTTAACTTGCATATTTTCTATGCCTGGAGTCAACTAAAAAAATAATATAGCAATACTAAAAAAGATAATATAGAATAGAGATTTTTAATATGTAATATCAATAAAGAGATTTCTCTTTCTTACTCTTTCAAGAAGTTGGTTTCTTAAACTATCAATCTCTTTTTCTTGTTGACTGATCAGAGTTTTCATATTTGTCTCCAAAATACTTTCATTTACAATATGATCCTTTTCTCTCAGCGCCTGCAAAGACATCTATTTTATAAGAAATACTTTATAAAAAAATTAAGTTATTATTAACTTACACGTATCTCATCAAACAGCATGTTTTTCAAACTTCCTATATCTTCTTGATATCTTCTTTGCTCTTGAAACCTATCTAATTTGCTGATATCATATTCATTTTTCCTTATATTTTTCATATAGTCCTTCTCTGTGTTATCCAGCAATTTATCAGACTCATTTCTTATTACTCTTTCAGTTTGATTGAGTCTTTCCTTCAATGTTTTTATCTCATTGTGCAATTTCTCCGTTTCTACTCGATAATGTTCATGCACAGGAGAAGTGGCTACACTCATATCTGAGATATACGAATGTTTGCGCGCTATATGAGCATTTACAAATATAGCACGTACAAATGTTTTTGGGCAATGCGGGCACTATAAAGTAAACAATTCAATCTTAAGAATATCAACTTATAATTTATAATTAATAGAATATATCTTATTCTCACATACATTATTATACACATGATAAATAAAAAAAATATATATATATATAAATAACATTTTATACCTTGAAAATTTCTCCACTGGAAATTTCATTGACACTGGCTTCAATTAATTTACGTTTTTCCTTTGATCTATCCTTCAAACTCTTTATAGTATCTTCCAAAGTAGCAATTTCTTTTTTCATACTAACATTTTGTTCTATTTTCTGTCTTAATTCATCTTTCAGTATTATTACACTGTGATCTAAATACTGTTTACAATATAACAAATACTCGACCGATAATTGTGCAAGTCTGAATAATTTAACAAAATTAGAATCTAAGATCTTGACATCATACTCGCTTTCCAAGGAATAATCTATTACGTTATTAATGTTTTCGTCAATAGTCGAGAAATCTCTCTCGCGTATGAGTCTATCAATGTCTATAGCACCTGCAAAAAAAAAAACAAATTGTCAGTAATATGAAACAATAATAAACTCGGCATTCAGGTGAGTAACAATATCTTCGTACTTATGCGATTCCAATCAACTCGTACTCTAGATCCATGCATGTTAAAGTAAAATCCTGACTCTCTAGCCAATTTCGGAAAATCGTGACACCAATTGGTGCCGACTCTGAATGAGAATGCCATTATATCTTGACAGATCTATTTACACAGCGTGATATACAAGGGAAGACCTTACTTCACCGCGTTCACATACATATTCATGGCTGCATATTTGTGAGAAATTTCCATTGATAAGCATGATTATTTATAATATTGTTCTGCACAACTTTATTTACAATTACAATTTAACATGATACATGGTAATAATGTGATAAACGACAAGTGTCAAACTCGATGTAAATTGATGTAAATATAAACATATAAACAAAGATTAGCGTCTGCTGCAAGTGCCATCTACGAAGGTTTGAAGCGCCATCACGCTATTTCGCGGTTAAATTTAAAAAAAGTATAAATTTTTTACAATCCCTATCAATGTGCAAAGAAAATTCTAAATCTAAAAAATTACGATACATTTTAATTTCAATAAACTATAAATTATTTTACTTTAACAAAGATATACATTGTTCTCTCTTTTGAAAAATACATATATAAGTAATATAAATATATATATAAAGTATAAATACTAATAAATATAAAGTATATTAAATAAATATACATACGCACACGCGCATATGTGCGTATATGCGTGCGTGCTGTGTGCAAAATTTGCATATATAAATATATTATATATATTTTTTTAATTTAAATCTATTTGTATATATTTATATAATATATTTTATATATTTTATATATTATTGTTATATTTATTATTATATTTTATATATTATTTTATATATATTATTATTTTCATATATAAGAACAGATATTTTTATCGTTTATTATATTTATTTTTATTGAGAGAGACAAAGAGAATTTATTCTTTTCAGAGCTCTTTTGTCTTTCTCTTACATATATTTGCTACGTTGTGAAGTATATCGTTTCTAAAAAAAGAAACTTGTTCTAGGCAAGTTATAAATGGATGATTATATAATATAACAGAACAGTTCACACAGACATCATTCCAAAATTGTCGTTTATTCCACAGTTTAAACTGTGTTTATTCTCCGTTACCCCTTCTCATGCGTTTTTTGATCGTCTCCTAATTCCGTAGCGGACAAAACAATTTGTCAAATCATTCCGTCTTACACAATACATTGGACCATCCCATCCGGGTGGGTGCAATCGTATTATAGTTCGTGTGGCGTGTGTGTGTGTGTGTGTGTGTTAAGTATGATATAAAATCACAGCACGTGTTATTCACAAGGCAGTTGAATAACGTATGATAAACGCACGATTTAACGACACGATAGTCGGATTTGGCGGCGTGAGTAAAATACATTCGTGATTGATTCGTGTTTATTGCCTCATCGTCAAAAATATGGATGCCTCCAAGAAATTTGATAAACCAAATCCACGGGCATCCGCGAATCCAGTCAGTAAATTGTTCTTCTGGTGAGTCGAAAAAGAAACAATACGTATCCGCATGCCACAATTGAATCAATTAAGTCGACTGTGTGACGTCTAATGCACAAATATATATATGTCGCGTTCGTATGTAGAGTATTGTCTTAAAATTATAATTATGAAATAAAAGAGGACGACAATCAATTGTACAATTGTTAGAAGCGATGCGTTAACAGCGTAGTATGATGCAGATATTTAAAGCCCGTATATTTTAATGCTTTAAAGCCGCTGTACGCGAGATTATATAGTTACACACACGCATATATATATATATATCACTTTATGCACTTGCGAACATGTGTATGAATATATACATATCACATCGTTCGCAAGCGAGATGCTCTATCCCGGTAGAATGCCGGGGCAGAAAAAATAATATAGCAACAAATTTTGTAACAAATAATAAAGTCGACGAAGTACGAGAGAAATGGCATGAATATCAAGAAGCAGATTGTACCTTTGACGACAGATTCTGTCATCAAAACTCTCTGTCATGTTTGCAAATTGTTAGCATAATATATCAGTATAGTATAAATTCAAGTTATGAATGCAACTGACACCTATCTACTATAATTTCTGTTCGAATTTTTGTTGGCAAATTATACTTATTGGAATATTTCATATAATTAAAGCAGTAATCAGATCAAGTAGTAGCACATTAACTTATCTTGATTTTTCTTGTGACAGATATGTTATCTTTCTGCTCTTGACAGTAAGTTTGCTCTTAAAACTGATAATATAATTGCATTGACGGTATAAGACCACTAATAGTGTAATGTACATTTGCTATCTTACTCACAAAAGACCTGTACATACATATGCATATATAATTTTCTAACCTGTGTGGACATATCACACTAATTATTTTCTCACATAAGATTGTGATATATATGCTTTATAAACACATATTTCTACTTCATTAATCGAATTCATTCTCTTGTAAATTTATTCTATGATTTCTTATGTCGTATCTAAGGTGGTTGGTGGAATTATTCTGGTATGGGAAGAATCATGATTTGGAGATGAAAAATATGTACAATACATTGCCTGCTGATATGAGTGAACTTCTGGGAAACAGACTAGAACAGTAAGATAAATTATTTTAATATTAAAGCTAATTTATATACATATTATGATTGTGCGCATCAATGCGTGATGAGCTTAATGTTGATACATTATTGATAAAATTAATATTTCTTAATATTATTGTCACTTTTTTTATATAAATGAATGCTTATAGATATTGGAAGAATGAAATATGCATAGCTAAGAAAAGTGGTAGAAAACCTAAATTTTTCACAGCTTTAAGACAAACATTTATGTGGTCGTTTTTCTATTATGGAGGATGGGTTTTATTTATGAGCACTGTTTTAAGGTAATTACAATAATAATAATTAAAGTGTCTAACTGTATTATATTATTTGCTGTTATAAAAATATTTTTTCATAGAGTCATGCAACCATATATTTTGGGTCTGTTAATTTGGCACTTTGATCCAAGAGCAATATCTACTCAGGAAGAGGCGTATCTCTATGCATCTGGTGTAATAATCGTAGGAATAGTGACAATGTTAATCTTCCACCATTCCAATATAGGTTTAATGGAGATTGGAATGCGAGTGAGAATAGCAAGTTCTTCTCTTATGTACAGGAAGGTAATCTAATTAGCAAATTAAAATTGAGAGAGAAGTTTCTTTTCATTTTGTTTTGAAACATTTTTGTGTTGTTCAACTTCTAAAAGAGAATCTTATATAATTATATCCTCTTTTTTTTTTCTTTAGATATTATGCTTATCAAAATCTTCTACCACCACTCCAGGACAGATTATTAATCTGTTATCAAATGACATGTCAAGATTTGATCAGCTATTTACAGTTCTACATTATATTTGGATTATGCCTATACAAGGTGCAGTAATTACATTTCTGATATGGCGAAACGTCGGCATCGCTTCATTGGCCGGTATATTTCTGATAACAATTCAAACTATTCCACTTCAAGGTAATGCAGTAAAATTATTAAAAATAACACATGTACCTAATGCGCAACTAAGTTTGTGTACTTTGCAGGATATATAAGTAAATGGACTTCAAAGTTGCGCTTGAAAAGTGCAGTGAGAACTGATGAGAGGGTTCGTTTGATGTCCGAAATAGTCGGTGGTATACAAGTTATCAAAATGTACACTTGGGAAAAACCATTTCAGGAACTAGTTAATTGCATAAGAAAGTTTGTACATATTTCTCTCAGTCTCGTTATCATAATAGAGAAATTTAATATAATAAGCGCATGATTTTATATCTAGATACGAAATCGATGTCCTTACATTACTGTCTTACCTAAGAGGTTTCACCTTGGCCACGTTTGTTTTCACGGAAAGAACAACATTGTATTTCACTATCATGGCTTACGTATTATTTGGGCACTCGATATCTGCAGATAAAGTATTCTCAGTGGCACAGTACTTTCACACTCTTCAGTTTACTATGGCAATATTGTATCCTCTAGCTGTAGCAGCTGTTGCTGAAACAGCTGTCTCTATGGAGAGAATTGAAGTAAGAAACTTATCAGATTGTGATAAAACGATTATCTATCAAATCAGACATATTGCATGAAAATCTATTATTACTTTCTTAATTGTATGTATCATGTAAATATTATATATTTTAATACAAATATTATCTTTGAAATGGTAATTTTGTAGGACAATTATATTTTTAGATAAGAATATTTCAATATTTCCATATTTGCCATAATAGACTTTACATAAATTATTAATATTAATAGATAATAATGTTTTAATAGAGCTTTCTCTTATTAAATGAAAACATTCCATTACAATCACTATCAGTTACTAAAGGAATGAGTATCTTAATGAAAGATGTTAATGCTTCATGGACAACCACTGCAATTGTGAATACATTACATAATATTAATATTCAAGTTGGAACTGGGAAACTTTACGTTATTGTTGGTTCTGTGGGCGCAGGAAAGGTATATATCTTCTGTATAATATATATATATATATAATTATATATATAATATATATAAGTATATACATATATTTTATACATATATATAAAATATATATAATATATATATAATAGAAATATATATAAATATATAAAATATGAAAAAACTTTTTAACATTTATTTAAAAAAACGTTTATCTAATTTTCAGAGTTCTTTCCTGCAAACGATTTTGGGCGAACTAAAACCATCGCATGGCCAGATACGTATAAATGGCAAAATATCGTACGCTAGTCAAGAACCCTGGCTGTTTGCAGGCACAGTACGAAATAACATTTTATTTGGTCAACCTTACAATAAAGATAAATATCAAACAGTTGTGAAGGTATGTGCTCTTGTGAGAGATTTTGAGGAACTTCCATACGGTGATAAGACCTTGGTCGGTGATAGAGGTACGGTACTTAGCGGCGGACAACGTGCGAGAATTAATTTGGCAAGGTAAATTTGCATTCACTTATAAACGATATATTTTATATTATAACAAAATCTCTGTTCTTATAGAGCCGTCTATAGAGACGCTGATATTTATCTTTTCGACGATCCCTTATCAGCTGTCGATACTCACGTTGGCAGACATTTGTTTGACGAATGCATAAGTAATTACTTACAAAATAAAACGAGAATTCTCGTGACTCATCAATTACAATACTTGAAACAATGCGACTATATTATTATTCTGAATAATGTACGTATAAAATTAATGTACGTTATATATACATGCATGTTATGTGTACACACACACATACACAATCATCATTATCATTTATAACTATCATAAGTGTATAAAATGCCGAATGAGTTTAATTTGTTATTTTTTAAAAAAAAGGGTCAAATTGACAATGAGGGCACATTTATGACTCTTCAAGAAAAACACGCGAACTTTTTGGAAAGCTTATCAAGAGACGAAGAAGTTGACGAAGAGACGAAAGAATCATTAAAGATTGATACAAATCCTACATCTGATATAACACAAAATAATAATGCTAACAATGAAGAGGTAGAAGAGGCCGAACCTGAAGAAACCGAAGAGCTTCTGGCCAAAGGAAATTTACCAAAATCGCTTTACTGGAAATATATTCGTAGCGGCGCGTCGATCATTATAATCGTTATCTTTCTATTTTGCTTGATTTTGGGACAAATTGGAAGTAGCGGTTGTGACTACTGGGTCGGTTATTGGTAAGTTTCTACAAAGAGAAAGATCTATCCTATTCTTGCGCGAATATAAATAAGTTTTATAATGCAGGACGAGACAGGAAGAAATGCGTATCAAGGCTATACATGAAGGGCAGTATAGTGCAGTGAACAATCTTACAATTTCCTCTTTTACACCGAGATCTATTAGACAAATAGACAATACCTCAGAGACGAATAATGTTTCGATAACCACAGATTATTGGGAAGATCAATTCAATGATACTGCATTGTCGCAAAACTTTACTTCTGATAATACCGTTAGTATTTCATTCATCTTTCTATGATGTATCCAATCTTGCAGCATTCATAAGTCTCTTTTGCTACTCCACTTACAATTAGACCAAAATTATAGATATGGATTTTTACTATCTCGACACGAATACAGCCTTATGGATTTACGGAGGTTTTATCATCCTCAGCGTTGTAATAACAACGTGCCGAAATCTGATCTTTTATCAAATATGTATGAACGCCAGTAAGAATCTGCATAACTTCATGTTCTCGTGCTTACTCAAGGCGCCCATGTCATTCTTTGATAATAACCCATCGGGTAAGCGTACTTAATGAATGATAATCATAGATGTGTAACGCGAGCATGCAACAATACGAATCTCATATTTTTAGGTCGAATTTTGAATCGTTTCTCGAAGGATATTGGCGCTGTGGACGAAATTTTACCTAGGACCATGATAGAAACCATTCAAATTTTCGCAGTAATGGCTGGAATTCTGATACAAATACTTATTATCAATTGGTGGATCATATTCCCTACAATTATTTTGAGTATTTTGTACAATGAGATAAGAAAGATTTACATTCCAACAGCACAGAGTATAAAACGATTAGAGGGAAATGGTGAGTTTCTTTTTTTTTTCTTCTTTGGAAAAATATAAAATCTACATTTTTCGTATTCTCTAAACTGATATTTATTTAATTAAATTTTCAGCAAAAAGTCCCGTTTTCTCGCATGTCAACTCCACATTGTCAGGTCTGACGACAATACGTTCCGCTGGTGCTCAGGAAATGGTTCGCAAACAATTCGATGAACACCAGGATTTACACACTAGTACTTACTCGCTAATTGTCGCAACTGGTACAATGTTCGGTTTTGCGCTAGACGTAGTGACTATTGGTTTCATCGCTCTCGTTACATATAGCTTCGTCGCGTTGGACGACGGTAAATCTTTGTCGCAACTATTAACTAATGCATATATTCAGTATGATATAATATTTACGAATTAAGGATTTGATTAAGGTTCTCTCTTTCAGGAAATACCTTCGCCGGAAATGTCGGTTTAGCAATTTCACAAATACTCATTTTATGCGGTATGGTGCAATATGGGATGCGTCAAACAGCCGAAACGATCACGCAGATGACAAGCGTGGAAAGAATATTGCAATTTACCGAGCTCGAGAAAGAGGGCCCGTTCGAAAGTAATCCCACGGATAAACCATCGAGTAATTGGCCCGCCAAGGGAGAGATTAAATTCGATCGTGTTTCTCTTCGATATGCCGAATCAGAGCCACCCGTCCTTAAATCTTTGAGTTTCGTCATAGAACCGGGCATGAAAGTAATCACGCAATTATTTATATCCAATCAAATGTCGCATTTGTTACAAACGATAATCTTACTTATATACAATATTCTTCAAGTTATTCTAAATTTAAGGTATTCTAAATCATTCTAAATATTCAGATTGGAATAGTGGGTCGCACTGGAGCCGGAAAATCTTCTCTAATCGCCGCTTTGTTCCACATGGCAAAATTCGACGGTGCTATTTACATCGATAACGTTAACACGAAGAAGATCGGTCTTCATGATTTGAGAAACAAGATCTCGATAATACCACAGGAACCAATGTTATTTTCCGCTACGCTAAGGGATAATCTTGATCCGTTTCGCAAATTTCAAGACGCCGATCTGTGGAGTGCTTTGGAAGAGGTGGAACTGAAAGACGCGATGACCTCCTTGGATCATTGCGTCGAACAAGGCGGCGGTAACTTAAGCGCCGGACAACGACAATTGATTTGTCTGGCGCGCGCTATTTTACAAGATAATAGAATTCTCGTGCTCGACGAAGCCACCGCGAATGTCGATCCTACGACGGACGCGCTCATACAAACTACGATCCGGAAGAAGTTCAAAGCCTGCACGGTATTGACAATAGCGCATAGATTGAATACGATAATGGATAGCGATAAAGTACTAGTAATGGATCATGGTCAGATGCTAGAATTCGATCACCCGTATGCTCTATTACAAAATGAAAAGGGTCACTTCAGTAGCATGGTACAAGAAACTGGAAAGTTGATGGCTGAACAACTTAAACAGTGCGCCAAAATGGTAAATTAATTGCTATATTACACGATATTGTTCTATTATACTCGCGATTGAATGTAATTAAAAAGATATTAATGTATGATATTTTATTTACAGGCTCATGAGCAACAGCATAAATTCACGTAATTTCTTGTGAAAATATAACAATTAAGAACGTTTCTTTGAGAAGAACAGAACAAATTTACTCAAGAACAGAACAAATTTACTTATCTATTTTTGTACTTAGTTTTATGATCTGAAGGATTTTTTTATTCCT
This sequence comes from Lasius platythorax, assembly GCA_963971435.1. Classification (NCBI taxonomy): domain Eukaryota; kingdom Metazoa; phylum Arthropoda; class Insecta; order Hymenoptera; family Formicidae; genus Lasius; species Lasius platythorax. The sequence goes on along the minus strand of OZ020538.1, from coordinate 2,545,316 downwards.
TTATTTTAATCTTTTAGCAATAATAACTCAGTAGATTCATTTTAAGATATTTGATCGTTTTAAATATCTGTACTTATTTTTTTATACATATTTATATAGCCTGAAAGTATGATATTCCTAAAGAAGTGCACTTATTATCTTTCCTGTTTACAAGAACATTTTTATCGTACATTACATAATATCTAATATCTTATTGAAATTTAGGAAAAGACCTCAAGAATATCAATATTACTTATTAACCATTTAAGTATTGCAAAAGTCTAAATTCCTTCTTAATATTATCACTATTGTAATTAATCAGTATTAATCGCAATATGATTATGTAATTATATTGTCGGAAATTAAATAATTTTTAATAAGAATTATTAATTTAATCTTTTAGTATAATAATACTGTATAGCAAATGATTATGCTAAATTTTAATTAAGAAACGAAAGAATGGTATATTTCTCATGCTTTATATGTTCTTTATATATATAGTCTCTTGCATACTCAATTGGTTAATACAAGTTTTGATATTAGATGTATATCGTGACAATAAAGTACAGAAGAACTTATATATATGTATTAAAATTTTATATATATATATATATATATGAATACAAAAAAATATATATTCTCTACAAAAATAGAGAGATATCACAACCTTTGCCTTTTGACCATGTTCCTTTAATTTAAACATATCTCCTCTGACTTAAGAATATCAAATCAACTGCACCACACCAGACTTAACTAAATGCGCTATAGCACTATATTGAATAATATGCTGCGAACCTTCCTCAAAGTCTATCTCCTCATTCAGCGTGCCAGGCACAACTATACCCGTAACTCTCTGATTGGCACGCAGGAATACGTGCGCTTGCATATTGGGTTTAACGGTGAGCTTGTTTACCTCGAATCGCTGAAAGTTTGGCGGCATGTGCTGCAACGCCACCGTCTTGAACAGCGTCTCCAAATTGGCCAGGTACTCCTTGGCGAAGCGCAGCTCGCCCGGCGTCAGATAGGTCTCGTCCGGATTCCTGTTCGCCTCCTCCGACAAGATGTGAATCGTGTACCGTTCGATCTTCTCCAAGCGCGTTCGCAGATAGCTGCTGATCACATATCTGATCCGGTCAAGCTCCATCCGATGGACCAGTGCACGCAGATCGCTCTTGTCTAACCTCTTGACGTTCTCCTCCATGTGCGCGATCTGCTGCAGCATGCAGTCCACCAGGTCGGACTGATGCGGCAGAATCTCCGGCGCGAATCTCTCGTTCATCCAGGCGTTCTCGATTTCCTGGAGCGCCGTCTGCGCTGTCAGCTCGCCCTCCCCGTTGTCGTCCAATAAACTCTCGTCGCCGAGACTCTCTTCCATGGCTATCGAGATAATGTTTTCCGTTATAAAAATAAAGCACGTATTTTTTGTTAGATAATTGTATGTATATACCTGACTTATTGCTTTTCCTCGAGATTTATTTCTGATACAGATCATCACGATACTATTGTTGATCCATCGTATGCGATATGACGCGCGCTAACCGGTAACCGGGTAGATCCTCTCGGGCCATTTTGAATATAGTCTTCGAATTTCCCACGAGATCACGTGGATCATCTCGAACTTTTACATATCGATCGAGCGTTTAAATTTAATCGCGTACGCACTACGTGCAACTGAAATAATTAAGAAATAAAATTTTCTTTTTTTGTATCTACATTTTATTTTTAAATAAAATAATTCATGTATATATTATATACGTTTTATTTTTCTTTATATACTTATATATGCACGTGTAAATGTTGCGTATATATTTCTGTCTAATTACTAATTTATCCCCGAGACCAAAACAATATAATTTGTAATTAAGATGTATAATTAGGACAATGTACGTTCTATTAAAATAATCTTGAATTCTTTGGTAATTAAAAAAATTTGCCGAGGCATGACAAAATCTTTACAATTGTCGATTATGATTAATCAGTCAAGATGCAGCACGTGCCTCTCCGCGGGCGCCTTTCTCGCGTCCTATTCTTGTTGCACCCTCGTAAGGTTTCTATGTACGACACTCAAATTACTCCCAAGGTATTCTTAAATCCTGTGTAATTTAATAGAAAACTTCTTAAGACTGTTTGGCGACTTAGTGAAACTTACTCTATATAGTACAGCGAAGACGTAAATTCGCGATGCGTATTTAAGCGCGGCTTGCCGTCGCGACGGACCCCGAGCCGCATCTCCGACGGTGAACCGAACAGGGAACTCATCCTGCGAGTTTCACGGAAAAGACGTTACCGGGAGCCCACGTCTATAGCAATTCAACGTTTGGATTAGTTCGTTCACCACGACGATTTTTTCCAAATAATACGCGAACGCAGGGTGAGCCTCATCGTCGAGTCACGTTCACACACATCCGGATCTCTATTATATATATATATATATATATCTCGGTATTATATCTATATTTACAAGAATGTATTCTGTTGCCCTTGTAAAATTCTGAAAAGAAGAGTCTCTCTCTCTTAGACTTTCTCTTACATTAGATATCTTTGTTATTCTTCCGCGCGTTTTAATTGTCAAGCAAAAGTGTCAAATATTACACGTCTCAAGGACAATTAATCGACATCATGAAACTCTCGCAGCTGACCATGTATTCTATCGCATCCGGACCGAGCCATGCAGCCTACACGTGGGCGGCGCAAGGAGGCGGATTTGGTAATCAAACAGTGGTGGACAAAGTGCCACCGGAGATGCTCCATCTGGTCGACGCTCACTGGTACCAATTCCCACCGATGAACCCTCTATGGCACGCGCTCCTCGGCTTCGTCATCGGCATCCTGGGCACGATATCCGTTATCGGTAACGGCATGGTGGTATACATATTCACCACTACCAAGAGCCTCCGTACACCAAGCAATCTGCTCGTCATCAATCTTGCCCTCTCCGACTTCCTCATGATGCTATGCATGTCTCCGGCTATGGTGTGTATATATCGTTCCAAAACCGTTTCCGCGAATAAAGTATCCAGAAGAGAAAGCGTGATTTGTTAAATCGTTTTAATTAACGATCTGTGCGCAGATGATCAATTGCTATTACGAGACGTGGGTGCTAGGACCCTTGTTCTGTGAACTGTACGCCTTGGCGGGCTCCCTGTTCGGATGTGGCTCCATATGGACGATGACGATGATCGCATTCGACAGGTATAACGTAATCGTCAAAGGCTTATCTGCCAAGCCAATGACCATTAACGGCACCCTCCTTCGTATATTCGGCATCTGGCTCTTCTCACTGGCTTGGACAATCGCACCTATGTTTGGATGGAACCGGTGTGTGGGACAAAAATCCTAAACCATAATACTATATATTATTTAAAAATATATTAGTATATATATATAAATTATTGGCAATACAATACTTTCGTCTTTTACAGCTACGTGCCCGAGGGCAACATGACCGCCTGCGGTACCGACTACTTGACCAAAGACCTGCTCTCCAGATCGTATATCCTGGTCTACAGCATCTTCGTCTATTTCATGCCGCTGTTCCTCATCATTTACAGTTACTTCTTCATCATCCAGGCCGTCGCCGCACACGAGAAGAACATGCGTGAACAAGCGAAAAAGATGAACGTCGCTTCCTTGCGATCGGCCGAGAACCAGAACACCAGCGCCGAATGCAAACTGGCGAAGGCAAGTTTCTCTCTTCTTGCACTCAATCCGTTAATTCTCATTTATGCGCGATCGTTTGCGCGACATAGAATAATAATACCCTAATAATTATACAGGTAGCTCTGATGACCATTTCCCTGTGGTTCATGGCGTGGACTCCATACCTGGTTATCAATTACGCAGGTATCTTCGAGACAACCAAGATCAGCCCGCTCTTCACGATCTGGGGTTCTGTCTTTGCGAAAGCCAATGCCGTGTACAATCCCATCGTATACGGCATCAGGTAAGTCGACGTGGTTCTGAATTCCTGAAATATAATAGCATCGTCAAAATATTTTTAATAGGGAGACAATACGAGAAATCAGATAAATTATCCCGTACTTTTACTTCACGCTAATCTTTTCTCTGTGTGATTTTAGCCATCCCAAGTACCGAGCTGCTCTCTTCCAGAGGTTCCCGTCCTTGGCGTGTAGCTCTGGATCGGCTGGTGGGGACGCAATGTCTACGACTACCACGGTTACGGATAGTGAAAAGCCTGCCGCATAAAATAACGACGTTACGTATATATTAATATTCTTTTTTCTTGACAATGCAATAGATTTTCGCTAAATCGGCGTAAGACCATGAGAAAAAGTATTACATTCTCGTCACAAAAAAATCACGCCACATCAAGCATGGATTGTAAATAGCTGCAATAAATAATATAATGTCCGTCAGAAATACTGTGATCGACGAGAATGCATTAGATACTATATGTCACACATAAGAGAATATACGTTATACGATTAACTGTGGTTCGAATGAGTAATCATCTGAGCGAAGCCAAGGCAGAGTATGTAAAAAAAACTAACATCAGAAAGATCGAGAGCTAAACAATCCAAACTGTTGGAGTCTATGATACATTATACGGTTCGGCTGCACCATGATGCGAATTTCTTATGTCTCATAGCGAAATTTGTAAATTCTGTGTCATCTCTTCTAAGCAAAAAATGAAATACATAATCACTTTGGAATTAGCAAACACATTGGCTGTATCGCTAAGAGTGTTATATCGCCATGAGATATATATATCGTATCTGTAATTAATTTTATAGAACTAAATAAATTATGCAGAGGCAATCATATATATGGCAGTTTTAATTAAACATTTCCAAAAATTTTAAAGATCCTGAACATAATTATCTATAATATTTGTTATTTGTTTAAAACATATTTAGTATTTTTTTATTACGTCTTAAGATCACAATAATGAGTCTTCTTAAATCATTACATGCCAAATGATTTATTGACTGACATCCGTTTGCGATACTACAGTCGGCACTAAGTATCTTCTATCACTCTCATTTCTACACAGAGAAAAAAAAATAAAGACAAATTCAAAATGAGAATTCGCCGTGTATAATATATCATAAAGTATAACAGAGTTAGTCCACTCGAAATTCCGTGTACGTAACTTTTTGCATAACCGGCTATCTGTAACAGCTGTATTGAGGCTTTACAAATTACAAATTTTCTTCATTTCTTAGAAACATTTATCACATAACGTAACTAATTATATTAAATATTATTGATTCGTCAATATGTTCGAGAGAAACATCCTCTAACTTTTTTACTATATCACAATATTTAGAATTAGAGATATAATCCATCGCACGAAATTACGCTGCTGTCGTTGTGGATGTTGTTTCCGCGGTTTTCACAGTCGCAGATGGATCCTCAGTCGAGCCACATACGCAGAACGGTAATTTTTCTTTTAACGCTGCTCTATACTTTGGATGACTGCGTGAAATAAAGTGTGTATAAGCATTAATTGCGTAATATCCTATTTATAAAAATATTAACCTACCTGATTCCATAAACAATCGGATTATATATAGCGTTTGCCTTTGCAAAGAGAGATCCCCAAATGGTGTTAAGAGGACTAATATTAGCACCACCGAAAATACCTGCATAATTAATGGCCAGATATGGTGTCCACGCCATAAACCACAAAGAAATGGTCATCAGAGCCACCTATAATGAAGTAAAAATGTCAATCCTGATTTTTTTTTCTATAATACTCAGCATAATTTGAATGTATTCTTTCGTCATACCTTTGCCAGCTTTGCTTCTGCGCTGATATTTTGATTATCCCCAGATCTCAAAGATTGAACATTCATTTTCTTCGCCTGTTCTCTCATTGATTTTTCATGAGCAGCTACCGCCTATCGATTTCAAAAGATGTGTATCCACAGACATCACAAATCTTTCTTAACATTGTAATCTACACAGATATGTGCTTACCGAAACGATAAAGTAATAGCTGTAAATTATAGTAAAGAGCGGCGTGTAATATACAAATATCGAATACACCAGAATATATGACTTCGAGCTCCAATCCTTGGTGAGGTAATCGGTACCGCAGGCGGTCATGTTGCCTTCTGGCACATATCTAATTGTCATGTTAAAGAAATTATATTATTTCATGCACAAGCGCAATATATTCCTTTTTTTCTTATCAGAGAGAGCATAATTTTTTTTATTGTGTTAATATTACCTGTTCCATCCCACCATCGGCATAATTGTCCATAATGCAGCGAAGAGCCAGATTAACAAAATTTCGAGTAACGCTTTCTTAATAGTGAGCGGTTTTCCCGCCATACCCTGAAAGGATATTTATTATTTTCCACATTCCTACACACACACATTTATTGTATCAATATAAAAAGAGAAGCATATTATATATACACCTTTACTATAACATTATATCGATCAAGAGCAATAGCAGTCATAGTCCATATCGAGGCACATCCGCATAAAGAGCCAACCATGGCATATATGTCGCACATTAGTGGTCCTTGATGATGTAAAGTAAATTTATATATTAAAAGTTATATTAAATTTTATTTAAAAAAATACAATATTTATATAATGAAAAAAGGCCAGTAAACATAATATTTTCTATTACCTAATATCCAGGTTTCATAATAACAGTTGATGACCATAGGAGGCGACATAATTATCATCATGATGAAATCAGAGAAAGCCAGATTTACCACCAGAAGATTGCTCGGCGTTTTTAGAGAGGGTGTCATCAGAAACACATACACTACAACACCATTTCCACTCCATCCCATAAATCCTAGTACAATCATCACTAGACCTAAAATTTTGTGCCATATTGGATCTATTGGTGGATATTGATACCTGCAATAGTTTAAACATAAGTCTCTCTCTCTCTCTCTTTCTCTCTGTCTTTGCAAAAACAAACGGTACAAGAATATAAAAAAGTCAAAATTAACCAGTGTGGATCGACCAAATGCAGCATTTCTGGAGGTACTTTATCCACGACGGTTTGATTGTTGAAACCCATGATCGAAGTTAGATTTTCGGCACCTACTGTAATAAGGGACTCCATTTTCTGTAAAAGATTATTGAAAAGTAGTTAGCAACAATTGAAAGAGTATGATGCATAGAAAAAAAACAAATATACATACTTTTTAGCACTAAAACAAAATACAACCACGCCTTTTAGATCTAGATTCCCTGAGTTTGAGGCGATTGAAAACTTCAATTTGTAAAACATTAATACTCTGTGATAAGAAATAGCCTATATAATGGTACTGTATCACATCAACAGACAGTACAGGTGCGAAGAGAGAGCGCAGTTTTCTCTTATATACCTCTTTTCCTGAGATAGAGATCTAATAAAATCCAATAAATATAGAGATCTAATAAAATTAGCCAATTATATATGCAAATGCGCTCAACTACAAGTCCTCGAGGACTGTAATAGTATAATGTATGCGTGCGACATACATGTGTGATTACTGTCAGTTATTATTTAGGATAATCTGATTGAAATTAAACTTGATGGATGTCGATGATAAATATGATTTAGATAATTGAACTAAACTTATATAATGCTTCTTATAAATTAAAATTTCTATTTAATCTTAAACACACATTCTCACGTTTTATATATTATATTACGTATTTATTGCATCAAATGTAATTATACAAATCACAGGAAGCCTCATTTTACCGCCCTTGAAATCCTCCGAATATGTAAGCTACGACTTTCTTGTAACGCTTCCTCCAGCTCTTGAGTTATATGAAGCAAATTAGTAGGATCAGTTTGTAGCAAAATGTGTTCAATCTCGTCCGAATTGTCAGGAGTCTTCAGTGATAAATCTAGAGTGATGAGTGGCGCAACTTGCTTCAAGAGAGATCTTGACGCAGTCTACAATACAGTTATAACGTAATTTAATTATAAATTAAAATGGGAAAGAAAAAGCAGGATAAAATATAAAAAGTTCCATCACCTGCACTTCAAATCTCCATTCCATGTCATGATATCCAGGCAATTTAAATCCAATCTCTTCTAAGGAATTCGAGATCTCATCTTTCTTAATGCTATATAATTTACTAAGTATTGCCTCCTTCTCTTCCGTGAAACCCAAAGCGATCACAGAATCCCGAAAATCCTCAGGGTTTAACTGTAAAAACTTCCAATGTACTACGCAACGCTGTGTGTTTAGGATCTAGTATTACCAGACAGGTTTTACCTTGTGTTTGCAGCTTTCTAGCAAGAGATTGACCAAACCCTCCACTGAATTCTTGATTGCGTCCAACTCGACATTTAACTTTTCTGAAATAAGAATATTCTTGTACAACAATTGCGTATGTACATTGTTTTGACAGCTGCGACAATTAAACAACTTACGAGCGGCAGCGTTGTACACCTTAACATTCGGACCTTTTTGCAGATAATCCAGAGCTAATTTGCAAAAGTCCTGCAATACTGCAAAGAATGCACTTTTATCTTAGAAAATCCCTCTATGAAAACAAGAGTTTTCATTCATCAACATATAGATAGAATTTATTTGTATACCTGGCGGCGATTGTTCGGCGAGAAACAATACGTGCTTCTTGTGGTCCGGCTTTAACGTCAATAGCATTTTTCTCTTACGCGTTACTCACGTAATTAAAAACTTTTATTATCAAAACGAATATTAATGAAAATGAGTATCTATCTGACAGTTCTCGAATTGCTTTCAAGACAGGCGGCACTTTACGCCGCCATGTTGATATGTACACTTGACGTCATTTGGCGGGCCATTTCAACGTTATCAATACGCAAGACAATTTTTAAGACAATATATTTCTTATATTCATAGTTTCAATCAACTTTACAAGTTACGATTAATTTTAAACAAGTTTACATAAATTCTACCAGAACAAGAAAATTATATAATCGTTGTCAATATATCCTTATCCTAAAATAATCAGTCACCTTATTAATCAATACAAGAATGCACGATTTTAAAGGAAGAGTATTCTGCAGAATTTATATATAATCTTCAATTTACATAATTGCGATTATTAAACGCTCATAATATAAAAGACTTGTATCAACAATTTTCCTGTAGAAGCACAAATGAATGAGAAACAAATGAGAAACATGTTGCTATCATATATAGCAACTAAGCTAATACATAACAATGTTATTTAAATGCTTATCATTACATATTAATTATACAACTGATAAATCCGCAAAGCTGACATTTGTATGACATTATGATTTTGGTTGGTTTATCGAGGATTTAATTTGAGCTTGTTGGAACGCACGTTGTAACTTGTCTATTAGATCTTTTTGCGTGTCCAGTTTCTTGTCTAAGTTAGACATCAACCCATCCACGCGATTCCTGAGAAATTAGTCTTTATTAATAAATCTGAAGTCAAATAGAGAAAAAAATTTAATTCTGATCGACAAAATACAACTTACAATTCAGCTTTGATATAATCCATACGCTTGTCGACATTCTGTTTAGCTTCGTACAGATCTTGTTTCACAAGCACAGGCCCTATTAACTTGAATACGTCATTTTCTTCCTTTAGGAGCTCCAATTCTTCCTTTACCATAATGTTCTCGTTCAACTGTCCATCCAACTGTCGCCTTTGACTCAGCACTTTGTTGTACTCTGCAAATGCGAATTGACACGTATAAAAATAATACGATAAAGGCAGAATAATCTATAGAATTAAAAAAAAATATATCACAGACACTTTTTTACCTTTATGAATCTGTCTTAAAGTGTCAGCTTCATTCTGAAGCTTCTTTTGCATCTCCTCCATTATAATTATCTGAAAGTTTTAACTATTACGCAGAGTCTTGTAATTTTAACGAAACGACGTAATTTTATAAACGTACTGCCAGACTATCGTTCAACGATAATTCCGAAAATTCGTATGGAGACTCGTATTACACAAACTTAACCTTGCTTAATCTCGCAACAAAACATAACCAAATTAGTACCTGATCCTTCGATTCTGCGTCTCGCAATTTCATCAATCGATATGTTTCGATAAGTTATCGCGGGCAGAAAGAAGGACACGCACTCGTTCAGCATTCAGTGTATACAAGGTGTCGCAAATTAAATTAACTCCGATGATTCTGGAACACCCTATACATGACGTATGCGTGCTAGAGAAAAATAAACGCGGAAAGAATGAAACGTGGATATATTAATTGTGTTGTATATACATCAAAGTCAATAATGATTAATATAGATAACTATCGTTTTAACTAAACTAAAAGTTACTTTTTATGAAAGAGAGATAATTTTAAATATCTAATTATTACATATTAATAGGTAGTCGAAAATCAAGGCATAAATTTTTAATGTATATGCGTCGATTCGCAATCGAATATATGGCTGCGTCTCATTGCATTATAATCTAATTTTACAATTTACTGAGAATAAAATTTAAGCTTCGTTGAACTTTCAAAATGACAATAGCATCATGTGACTTGAGATAATTATATCAAAAGTGCCTACACTTAGTATCGCTGTATAATTTAATTGTAAATACATAGAGTGGTACAAAGAGAATTTAAAAAAAAAAAAAAAAAAAAAAAAAAAAAAAAAAAAAAAAAAAAAAAAAAAAAAACCTACTGGAATCAATGAAGTTTAATCAAATTGATTAGTAAATGGAAAAATGTTGACAAGGAATGCATGAGAATAGGCGAAAGAGAGAACTCACAGGGATTTTTCATTGCGCATTATCGTATATTTCTCGATTACCTTATACTGAATTAAATTTTATAATTATAATTTTATTATCTCATTCTCTCGTTCTCTTGTATTATATGTGACGTTCTTTCTTCGTTTTATTCGCCTTTAAAACGGCAGATATATATTCAATATCACCTGCCGAGAATAACTCTCATTCAACGTATAATCGCGTCATATGTACATCGTGGTACATCGTTCAGACGTTTCTCGTTTATCGTACATCGTGTGTTAATATTCCGCTTGTTTCTTCTTTTCTATCTCGCTTTACATTCGTAAATAAAATACATTGTTGTTAATTTTTTTCGGACAGCCGTCTTTGTAGTTTCCCTTTCGATACAACACATCGATAGCCTTATCGATACCGCAGAGATATCGCAATTGTTCTTTCAGTTAGTACAGAATAATTTTTTCATATATAATCTGTATGATCTGGATATTCAATCGGTTCGAGATTCACGATAACTGAAAATATCCCATTAAAATAATTATCAAAACTAAGTTTTGGCAGATCCTAAGCTAACTTTTCTTCGTTCTTTAATAGCGGGTCTGCTTCTAAAAAAAAAATATCACAATGCGTGAACGTACTCGTGAAAAAGTTATATGCAAAGATAATAAAATCCCATGCTTGTTTTTACTGCAATATTACATTAATCATTATATCATGCCCATGATAGAAGGATTCTGGCTTTTTAAAACCATTGGACAAAGCGTATATCAATCATATTTTAATACAATAGAGTGAATAAAGATTATAAAATAGCAAAAATATGTATAGGATAACGCATAGTATCGTATACTACAGCCGATTTTTTTCTATTTTAAGAATTTCTTTTTCCAAATCAGCTGTTTTCAATTGGGATTCTCTTCTTGCACTGCTATTTTATTCTTCTCATATTTATTACATGACAATGTTAAAATGAGAAAGTGAACAAAAAACATAATATTTTCATTCTGCACGTGTGCCTTGTGAGAATAATAGAACACAGATTATGGAATAATCTCAAAATAAAGATGCGATTTCAATGATCTTAAAATAGAAAAACTCGATTGTATTACACAACGATACAAGTATAACAATTTTTTTTATACAATAGAACTTTTAAATATAAAACAATAAAGTTCTTAGTTTAAAACATGTTTTTTTAACCATGATACCATATTAAACAATGGAAATTTCATTATATTTGCATTTTTTCATCTTCCTAATTATTTTTTATTTCTTCTAAATATTTTAATAATCAATCTTTGTAAATACAAGATATATCGTTTTTCTATTTTAATATGTCGTAAAGTAAACAATATCTCGATAATGTGTATGTGTGTGTGTGTGTGTGAAAATTCAGAAAGAGGAAATGCAGTTGCAAAATATTGTGATCATTCCTTAATTTCTTAATCATCATTCATTTGTTTAATATCTCAGATCCTACAACTTTCCTTATAATGATAAAATGAGAGACTTTGAAATATGATAAATTTTGCTATAACTCAGATAATAGTGACAAATATCGTGAAAGAAATGTATATTGACGTATAATCTTTGCTTACATTGTGGGAGTACGCATTAACTCATATTATTCTGATATTTTATTCGAGTAAATACTCGTATAAATAAATGGAGGTTTAAAATAAAACGTTGATATAGAAGAGTGTTAGGAAAACGTACATTAGCGACTGTCGGTTTTTTTTTTTCTTTCATTTGCTGGATTTGATCTTGCCATGTCCGGAAACATTACGACGCCTCGACTCGTTCGCCTCACATAAGACTTATAGGTCTGCAATATAGACGCTCTGTATATCTCGCGATACGGCGCAATTATAAAGGAACTTTCTTTTAGTTTGCACGGAGCTTGATCGCGATCAACTTACTTTCGATTTCTGACCCTGCAGAGATGAGTTTAGTATGTGGTTGTGCGGTCGCGCTTGGCTGTGGATTACTCAATTGTCCTGCGGTCGTGGGTGCAGCGAAGCCAGGAGGTGGTTGCATCGCCCAATGCTGAGCAGATGCGTTCTGTTCCTGCGTATGTGGAACGCAAATTTTTTTTTATATTTGCTACTAGTGCACTGTTCAATATTCGCAATTACGATAGATGATAAATTCGAACTATCAAAAATATATATAAATACACAAAATTCTGTACCTGTTGCGCATTATGAGCTACAGTGTGAGAGGGATGAATGTGAGGAAACTGCCATGTGCTGGTAGTTTGGAATGGAAGAGGTCTAGACGAGGTAACTATAGCCGGATCGATCGATGTCCAATCCGCGATAGGTCCGAAATTGTTCCATCCTTTCTGGTGCAGAGCTTGATGGTGGAATTGTTGTTGTTGCTGCTGATTATTAATTTCACACCAATCTTTCAGAGTATAGACCGCATCGCTCGTGCACTTGCCAATATCTATCATAAATCGATCGAGTATTAAGGATACAAGATATACGCAAAATATTCTCGAATACTTGGAAGATTAAATAATGAAAAAATTATTACTTTGCGTGTTGAGAAGCGGTCCATTGGGAAGATATGCACTCTGTTGGGGTGGTTGCGCACCTGCGAACATAACACTGAATCCAATAAATCATGAATAGCGACACTCCGTCAATCGTAATCTACAGATATAACTTCGCACTTTTCGTGACTCACTTTACCCAAATAAATTCGTGTATAGATTTTTGCAAAATTATATCAAATGGAAATTCGCGGATAGATCGACAACTTATTTTCGTCTACGATTACGATAGATTATCGTATACGTATGTAAACTTCACGCACTGTGCACTATGATTCCTGATGTCTGGAAAAATTGGAGAAACACTAACCAGAGAGGGCGCTATTCGTTGGTGCTGGACGTGGTATACCGAGACCAAATGAGTTCATGTGATTTGGCGTGGAACCAAGGAAACCTGGTGGCGGAAGGCGACTGCGTTGTCCTAAGCTGTTGGCCGTCACGGTGCTCTGTGCAGGGCTCTGCGCGCCGCTTTGTAACAGATTTTGTGGAAGACGAGACAGAAGGGAATGCGATTGAAGCACCTGAAGATTTTGCAAGTGCTGAGCTTGTTGCTGCAAGTGTGCTATGTGCGCAACCTAAAAAGAATTATTTGTTTCCATCAATTTTACTTTATATTTGTATGCATATATTATGCAAAGTAGTAAATTAATATTATTAGTGTATAGGACATTTTTCTAAAACATTTAACCGAATTTTACCACACAATGTATTTTATTAATAGTACTGTTAAAAAAATGAGAAGCCCATCAATTATCAATTTTCGAGGCACATAAGAATATGTTAAAGAAGATATTTACTTGTGGAAAGTGTTGCTGACCAAGACTCGCGAGAGTTTGTTGATGCTGCACCCTAGTTTGCTCCTCTCGTTCTCTTTGTTGTTGCTGCTGTTGGTATACCCTCTGCTGATGTATCTGCATTTCATTTTCCATAAGTTCAGCTAATGCCTTCTGCGTCTCGTGGAAAGGATCGAAACCTAAATCGTCGTCCGCTTTCACATCTGACCCTGCATCACGATGATTTCGAACTTCTTCCAGTGTAGCATGGCCATTCTGTTTTATATATTCACAATTTTCTTGATTCTGTTGCACCTTAAAAATTGCGTGCATAATATTAGTTATATATGTATAGTAGCGCTGAATCATATTTCTCTTTGGTAAAAAATTTTGCATACATAAATATCTCGTGTTATTTTTTTAAACATACAATTTGAAAATTTTATCATTTTATTCACCTGCATATTAAGCCTTTGTTGTAATGAATTTTGTTGAAAGTCTGCCATAAATTTAGACGCGGGTGAATTTACAATTAAGTTAGGCGTGAAGGTATCAGATGATGATTCCGTGAGTGTAGTGTACGGTGCATTTATGTAAACCTCCTCGTCAACAAAACCCTCGGAATTGAATGTTACGCTCGGCGATTCGGATGGGCTGGATTTTGGTATAAGGTGATTCGTTCGAGACGATTCGGGCTGAAAGCCGAAAGCCGCTTGCCAGTCTTCGCTAGTATGAACTATGGCGGGTAAGGAGTCGGGCATCGAAGCCTCTCCCGTACTCGTCCAATCCAGATTTGTGTTTGCTACACATCGAGTAAAATTCATTGACAATTCTTCTGCTAGTTGCATTGTATAAATATGTGCAGGATAAGAATGACTGAAATTAATTCTAAAACTTCCCACCAAGTCTCAATAATGTTTTTCTTAAAAAAAAAAATTAAACATTGTCTTTTAAGATTTTTGTTTGTCCAAACAATAATTGTTTGTCCAAAAAAATAATAATTACAATATCTGTATTTAATAGCAAAGTACTATATAACAGTTTCACACATATAACAAAGAAGAACTTGTGTTAGTATACATGCCTGCGAGGAAATTAGGTGGCATTGAAGTGGTGGTCGATATTTTCTGGAACGTGTTTGAACTGAAGAAACTGTTATTGTCCGGCTGAAAGATTGACCGATGGTTGAGTTGCATTTGAGATCCATTGTGTAATCCTGGTGGTGGTGGTTGATTGGCACCTTGTGATGAATTTGTGCTAGCTGGAGATGAACCTACAGATGATGCGCAAAAATCTCTACACTACACGACGCGTAATCAAGATCATTTCTATACTCTTATATAATGCCAGAATAAACAGCTATTCAAACTATTTCTTTCAACAAAAGATATACAAGAGTATCTATAAACACATGCCATATATATAAGTTATACATTTCTTATAAGAATAAAAATATCCAAATACAATAGAAGTATATCATAAGATGAAAATGTATCCACATAATTTGGAAAAATATAATATACGTCAATCATTGAATTCAACAAACAACTAATGCTCATACCAGCACTTATTTCACCGTAACTTATAAGGAATAAAATTAAGTGTACACACAAAAAACACAAAAAAAAAACGGCTATCACTGTTTTTCAAGAATTCTCTTTATTTTGGCATATATCAATAACTGTTTGATATTATTCTACAGTATTCAAATATAATCATAAAACATTTTGACATACTGTACATCGTTAAAAACGGTCTGTCATTATTTGTTGCACTCAAACAATATGATATATATTTAACGCAAAGAATAGATAGACTAATGTTTTTACTAAGTTGTAATTACTCATAACTCAATGGAGACATTATTATTGTATTATCAAAAGATGATAATTTGAATCATTGGATACATTAATATGTTATTAGCACAATTGCCTCTGATTTCCAATAACAAATCGAATAATTTGAAAAGCATAAAGAGAGGGAGAGAGAGAAAAAGAATCAATTCAGAAATACATTTTACTGTCAAAGAAAAATATAGAATTCTTTCCTAGTAAAGTAATATCACATAATAGACACTTCAAACGCTATTTAGGATTAGGATAATAAGTTTTAATGAAAAATACATACTTTATATGTATATGCTTTGTTAACGTAATATGCACTGTTAAAAATATATTATTCATCAGTCAAACATAAATTGGTCAACAAAGATAACTCTCATATTTTATATTAAAATATTTCATAATCCAAAAATAATTGTATATATCGCCAAGTATATAATGTAACATTCCTTGTAATCACAAGTTATATTAATGAAATTCGTTTCAATGCCGTTCTTTTTTTCTCTTTTAGTATCTCGTTAAAGAAATGTTTTTAACATTTTATACAATTATTGTTTTTCCGTGAAATTGATACATATAGAAATAATCACGATAATCATCAACGTAAGGAACTCACCCAAAAGAACAGCACCACTGTTTTCCTCGCTCGATTCAGCCAAATGTTCGGCTTGATGATTTACATTCGAGTCTTCCGTGCTTGAGATTGTACTCGCTGGCGTGCTACCTTCGCGCTGCTGATCTGTTTCACTATCCGAATGCCGTCGTTCCCCATTTTGTAACGTACCGTTTACTTTAATCTCGTGAGATTGAACTAATTTTGATGTTTTGCTAATTTGTTGCGACTGTGGCTGTTGCTGCTGTTGTTGCTGTTCCATTTTACACTTGTTACCTAATTTTTGTAATATTTCACTGTTCGTATCAGCGGAAAAGTTTCTAACATCCTTCTGCCCGGTGATTTGTGACTGTGAACTACTCTGTGTATTGATCGAATTCGATTCGGACCGCGACGTCGTACGACTACCGTGTTTCTCCTTGTTTTGACTATTTTTATGTTTGTTTCGAGCTGCCTGCGCCTTGCTTTCGCTGTTACTTTTACCCCGTCGTACACCCACGCCACTTTCACCCTTATTATTGTTATTCTGTTGATGCGTGGCCATCCCGGAGGATATATGACTTTGTTGAACAACCGTTCCATTTCCACTCGTTATATTGTTATGTTGCGAAGTTGTTTGCACAGGTGATGATACTTCTTTACAATTGGTTTGTGTGCCTAAAAACAGAATATTAATATGTATAGTATTTAAAATCCTTTTTTTATTCATGATCTGATTATTTTATCCTTTCTTTTTTTATCTTTTTTTTAGCAATGTTTCAAGAATGCATTTGCGATTTTTGTCGACTATTTAGAAAGACTCACTATTTGTTTGTCCCGGCTGCAACGAAGGCCACGCCTCTTTAGTTTGTGAGTTAACAGTTCCGCTTTCCCTAACAATACTGCCTGTTACAGGTGGTGATGGTGTCGGTTTCCTGAATATACGAAAATTATTGTGAATTTAAAAAAAAATTAGATTCTCGTGTACGTAAAATAGTAGAAATCACATCATTTTGTTACATCAAAATAAACTTTGTACCGTTGCACTGAAGATACATGTGCATGTAACGATTGCACAAGCTTGCGTTCATACTCTTGATGTTTCCCTTGATGCATCTCTTCTTTCGTAAACGATGCCTCCTGGTCCCCAAGATCGTGCAGGTACATGCAATCTGGCTTTGGACAGGCTTGGTTACGCATAAAATGCGAACAGTACTTTGTCGTTCCCAATGATGTTTTTATTGTCCGACCATCCACAACAATGTTATTCACAGCCTCTATAGCACGTAGCGCATCCTCTTGACGCTGAATAACGTACAAAAAATTATCGCTTGTTCACAATCATCCGTAAAAGCAGAGATAAAAGTCGGAATTTGAATATTTCCGACTTTTATCGGAATATTCAAATATTCAAATATATAACTTAAAAAAAAAGGTAAGGTAAAAAGATAAAACAACTCACTTGATAAGTAACATAAGCCGAAGCACTGGGGCCTTGAGACCCTGCGTAGGAAGTACTCTGGTTAATTACGACTTTGTGTATCTTCCCAAATTTTCCAAAATATTCGTGTTTCTTTAAAACCTAAAGCATGCAAAGTATTATAGATCATAATCTCTTTATTTTTTTCTTAAAAAACGATGTTTGCAGGAATCTACGTGTTATCAATATTAGCTGTACAGAGGTAACTCATCAAGAATATACTCACATCCGCATCTGCCAGTCGCATTGGTAATCCTACTACAAACACTAAATTTTTTTGTACTACTCTCACATTTGCTAGATGTTTCCGATTTTCTGTAACTTTCTGCTTCCGTTGTTGATCCTTTAATCTCTTCTCAGCTTTTAATCTAAAAAAACGGAGCAGGAGAGATAGTTTTGAAATAAAATCATTGCGCTTTTGAATTAAAATATAATATGTATAATGACATTAATATAAATAATTAAATTATTTCTAAATACCTTGCTATTTCTTCCTTAGTAAGGGGTTTAAAATCAGCCGGATTTTCAGAATAGGCCTTCCGACACGCGGGACACAAACCGTTTTCGTCAGTACGAATTCTGTGCCAACAAAAACGGCATATTTGATACCCACAGGTGCAGGGGAAGAAATTCAGATCGTCCACTTCTAATGGTTCCATACATAGAGGACATTCCACTGCATCTTCTCCACTTTGATTCAATACTGACATGTTGCCGATCTCGTAAATGTCACCAGACAGCAGACACAAATCACAAATATTTATCTAAGTGCCAAAGTCTGTAAATAAAAAATACCTCCTAAGGTCGAAAAGAGAGATATAAATAAAGATATTTATATTTAATTACATTAATCAATTTGAAAGCTACAACTTTTTCTAGCCATCTATCGAATACTATACAATTGTACATATTTGTCAAATTTTTTTATATCACGAATCTATGATGTGCAAATCTCACTTACATGCAAAGTCGTCACTTCCCTGGTTTTAAGTAATTGACAGTGCTCGCGACTTCCTTTTTATACACTGGTATCTCTTTCCGATCTGAAACAGAGTTGTTGCACCCGCAAGTTGTCACAACTATCGAACTATATTTAAGTCACCGATCATAAGCATATCGAGGAAGTAATCGCGGCGGATAGCGCGCTTTTATCCCATTATCGCAAAATATTCGGCGAGTGACGTTTCGATTCGATTTGCGTGCCGACGAGTCGCGCGACAACCTAAACATTCTACGCGAACTGTTGCCGTCGCTCGTGGGGGGCGACGTAACGTAAACGTGGACACGAATACGGTACTTTTTCTCGCGACGCAAAAGATATAGGATGTACGCGAGCGGAGCGAGTCACTTTAAACTGGAACCCGAAGTCTCCTCCGATTCAGCAGTTCGAGCACTCCGTCAATTGCACTTTTCGCGTTTGATTCAAAACAGGTATCTCGCTCGTGCGAGAGGAAGGAAGAGAGAAATAAAATGTAAAAAAAAGAAAGAGCGCAATAACGAAACGGCGATAAGAGGGCGACGACAGGTCGCGACCACGGGTTCCGTTTTGACAGGAGCTGTCAGATTAGAGAGCGAAAGAGAGAAAAGGAGAATGCGAGAAAAAATAGAGCGACAGGAAGAGAGAAAGAGAACGAAAGAGCGAGAGGTGCAGCGAACAAAGAATACGTACCGGAATTCTCGCGCAATTACACACAAGACGTGAATCTCGCGCGACGCCCTACGTACGACACAACACGATGACTCGTTCTCGCCCGAGACGATGAGAATCTGTTCTCGTGCCCGTACGTGACGACGTTGAGGTTGCCGACGATGATGAAAAAAAAAAAAAAAAAAAAAAAAATTCGCGCACACGGTATTACAGGGAAAGGGTCACCGTCTCTCTCTTTCTCTCTCGCGCGCGCGTCTCTCCGTCTCCCTCTACTCCTTTTCTCTCTCTCCGTCTCGCACACGACAGAAACGCGAACCGAGAGGGCGACGATCGGACGAAACAGCTGTTGGTGGCGTCCGCGAGAGGCCCAGCGAGAAACGTCAAACGGGTGCGAGTGAGACGGTTCACTGGCTACGCCATAATAGAGAGACCTACGCGAAAATCTGCCGCGGATGGCCGGCGTGGTGGGGCATGACACGTAAATTCCGCCTCTCACGGTGCCTTCTCGGCCGCGAGCGTATACGCGAGTACGCAAGGACGACGGTCTCTCACGACGCGAATCTCAAGGGGGGAAGAAAGGGGGGGAAGGGACGGAGGACGGGATAAAGAGAGAAAGAGAGAGAGACAGACAGAAGCGAGGATGACAGGGAGGGATGGTAGTGAGTAGGTGGTAGGGAGACCGCGAACGGTGTCGACGCGGCAAGAGCGACAGAGATGGATTGCTACTCCATGTACTGCTACAGCCAATCGCACCGTCTCTCTCTGTTATATTTGAGAGAGAGAGAGGAGATTCTTCGTCTCGATCTTTGTTGCCGATCTCTCTCTCTCTCTTTATCACCTCGCAAGCATCTATCTCTGTGTCTCTCACGACACTCTCCGAGGGATGATCGTGCGAACTCGATATATACGCGACGACGCGGCGCGGACGGCCGCGATTCAGCTTTCCATTTATGTAAACGCAATAAGCACACTTGGCGCGATCGACACGAACGACGGCGATGATGACGACGACGGCGACGACGACGATGATGAGAAGAACGAAAACGGCTGTTCGCTGCTACGAACGTCACTCGAGATTCTATGATCCATCCGCCAGAGGGGTTGGTTCGAAGTAGCTCGAAACTTCGACATATATTACCCTGCGCTCGCGTTTAACCTTAATCCTTAATCGCGAGACAGCTCCCGACAAAACGTTCGTCGCCCTCACGTTTCTTCGAATCCGAGCGAAATGTTTCTCGTCGACGATCGAGTTTTCACGGAGCTCGCATGCATAACGCGTACCAAACAGCACCGAATATATATGTATCATATATTCCGCACGGTCCTTTATTTACTTACTCGCCTCGCGACTTTTCCACTAACAATTCTCTTTCTTTACTGGGAAATTTTTCTACAGTATTCTACTGTCCCGGGATTTGTGTGGTTGGGTGCGCGCTCGCGATCGCGCACGAGCGGATGTATGCAACGCTGTGCGGCGGTTTCTCACTAGGCGGCGCCACCGGAGTTTGTCACTAAAACAAATCACTAAAATCAGAAGACGCGACAAGTAACGAGCTAATATATTCAACTATTTAGATGTTATGTCTTATATCGAAGATAAATAAACATTGTTATTGTACGACAAATTTATACATACCTATCTGTTATTTCTTACCTCGTTTCTCAGATGCGAAAGATGATGGAGTCTGTTCGTATTTGCCTGATATCCGGAAATGCGTAAGCGCGAGCCTGCGCAGCCAACGACCATTCGCGAATGTTCATAACCTTTCCACGATTGAAAGATATATCCTGAAAATTTACAGTTTTTTTTAGAAACTGACCTTTTAAACTGACCGATAGTCCGTATAATAATAGAGAAATAAATTATTTTTACAATTATAATAGGGCAATTTAGAGAGCGAAGTATTTTGAATGGTATTATGATTTATCACATATGCATTGGCTGTAGAGAACATTACATTTGTTCGTTTGATGTGACGGAGTCTTTTGAAAAGATGTTTAGCGGTGATACAATTTTTAAAAAATTGTTATTTAATATTACCTTATTCAAATAAATCAGTATATATAAATACATATCCCTTATATATATAGAATATTTTATACATTTGATGTTTTATTCTAATGCATTGAATGTGTTTATCATATGACTTGCGTTAGAACGAATGTGTGTTCATAAAAATACATATTTATATAAATATTTGCAGCAGTCAGCGAAAAAACGAAAATCCTTGTAATTTTTTTTTTACAAAAATTCTTACACTAAATACCTTATTTCTTTTAGTCATATATAAAATTCGCTCTGATTAATTTCATTAATGTTTCATTATGTTCCTAGTTTGTTTTAGGCAAACTACGTTTCCTCGATCTTCTTTTACGTTCGCGAATAACACCAAACAATGGATGTCTTGTTTTTAAATAATTAGGGAACTGCACACCAGAGTTCTCTACAGATACCGGCTTTACATCCGGTGCTCCAGATAATTTCCTCCTTATAGTTAATGAACCAGCTGGCTTGATATTTACTATATAGGAAATATTAAAAAATTAACACATAAATGATATACAAAGAGAAAACATGCAATTTTTCTCTTTTTCTTTGACTTCCTATTGAGTGAAGTAAATTACCAGTCTTATATACATGTGAAGTCTTCTTGGTGTTAAAAACGCACGTAACATTGTAATTCATATTTTGTGCAATCATACAATATCGTTCGTCTTTAATTTTAAATTTTGATTTATCTTCTAAGGTTATCATTTGACCATGAAGTTCTTGCGGATCTATCTATGTAAAAATAAGATTATATCCTAGATATTTTAAAGCGTTAGGAAAAATTATACAACGTGTTTCATTACTATAACTTACTGATCTAGGAAGATCCATGATCCAAATGTCCTCGCTATCTGATAAATCCTCCAGACTAAATGTGCAGGATATATTTTCTTCTTCTAATGTTTCTTTCCTAGCTATTTCTTGAAGCTAAAAAATATACGATAAATATAAAAGATATAATTTCCATATAATTTGTAAATTTTTTCAAGAATATAATTAATGATTGTCTTACAGTACGTGGTCTTGATGAAACCGAGGGAGATGACGATAATCTTGAAGCTGGTACATTGCTTAATTCTTCAGCGCTACCGTTCATCTCAACAACTTCATTGTTCACTGAATCTTTGCTGAACGATGTATCAGATTTTTTCAAGATACTCTTACGTTTTTTAACTGCAGAGGTTTTGGTTGCGCTAGGTGGTTGCGTTTTTGTATTTATCGTAATGGATTTACGTTTATGACTTTGAGGCGGAGTATCTACAGCGTCTTCCATTAATACCATAGACTTATTCAATTGTGTGTTCAATTTCGTTACCGAATCTTCACTAATAGAATCTGTCATATTTGTCAAAAAATAAGCTTAAATACGTATATAAATAAAAAAACATATATATATAATAAAGTATTCCTTCCAAACACGTTGGCGCGAAACAACTTTTGATAGGTTATGGCTGGTCACAATTACGGAAGTGACATATGAAGATGCTTTTGATTAGGGTGCCACACATTTGTCATACGACGTATTGATTGGCTGCTGTCGTAAGAAACTTTTAAAGCCCTAGAAATTCTCTATTCGATAGCCAATCGGCGCATTCGACAAAATTTTAAGTCGTATGAATGTAATATCAGCCTCCAAGAGCTTAATTTTAACAGACGGTTAACAGGCGCGAGAGCGATAGAGAAGACTCTTTTTCATGCTGTATATTTAATTCTCTAATAATTAAACACATAACGTAAAGAATTCAATTGTATATACGAAAATTCCGTGCATGTGTGAAATATGTCGTCTCCCAGAAATCTGAGAAGATCTGCGCGAATAAAAGCTATTGTGAATTACAAGGAGGACAGCTTCGAAGAAAAACGCGAGAGCTCTCGTAAGATTATATTAATATAAATTATTATATTTCCTATAATATCTTTATAGTATTATAGAATTCGATATAGACATATTCTATAATCTGTTTAAGATTCTTTAATATTATATATTTATACACTCTATTCTTTTTTAAATTATTATATCATACATGAACATGATACGTGTCATAGTTTACATAGTGTGTTTATTTCTTATAGCACCGATTAATACATTGGAAATTGAAACAGAAAAGCAGCTTGAAGATATCAAAGAAGATGTACAAAAGCCACTTGGTAATTGATAACAATTTCTATAAATTTTTGTTATATTTTATATCATTATTTATTTATCATTTATTTTTATTCAATATTATATATCTTTTAATATATCTCTTTCTCTCTTTTAGAACTGTTTTCAGAAGAGGATGTAAGTGGACGAAAATTATATACATTTCAAACACCAACAAAAAGGAATAGCATGATGCTTAAAGCCAATCAATGCCGTACACCTGAGACTCCAAAAAGTTTCAGAACACTTCCAACTTTAAAAATTGTTCTTAACAAGATTCTATCAAGTCCAGAAAATAATAATTTGAAATCTGACACTGAGGATGTTAAAATGAAAAGTATAACATTTTATTGAACAGATTCTAGTATAAATTATAAAAAGATGTTTACATATATCTTTTTGATCTCTTTTTCTTGTTTTTATTAGCATCTCGAAAACGATGTTTGCCTGGTGTAAATTCAAGTGGTGATGAAAGTATATCAGAAGATAGTGAATATGTACCCACAGATATTGAAATTAGTTCCGAATCTAATGAGATATCTGATAGTACAAATTCTGATGAGAGTGAGAAAGAAATCTACAATACTAGAAGGAGAGGCAAACAAAGTGCGCTACAAAAATCTTTACCAAAACGTGAAGTACAAAATACACCTAGGACAAGAAGAGGATGTAAATCTGTTGCCTACAAGGATTATGTAAGTTGAGACTAATAAACTATATATAGTAATAATTACATAACTCTCTCTATATACTCTATATAATTGAGTAGTGTTCAATAAATACAAAAGTTATGATAAATGTAATCAATAAACACACAAGTCATGTTTCCAGAAATCAATTGTTTCCGACTTATAAAGTAAAAATACTTCTTTCATCATATAAAATGTTTCATATGTCAAACATCTATGAATAAATTTAAATTTATATCTTGGCATGCCTCGTCATTGAAGCTCATCAAAATAAATAGAAAGGATTGTCAGCAAAACATATGATTCCACAAAGCAATCGTTTTTGAGTTTATAAGTCATTTTTCTTTAATGTCTCCTCTATTAGTAATTAGTTTATGCAATTATTATAAATTTATATCTTTGTATGCGAGTAAGAAACTCTTGTATTGTATTATTCTAAAAATTGTTTATCTACAAATGCAGTAACGGTTTTTATTTTATACATTTGTTATGACCAAAATATCAATAAATAAAAGCATTTTTGTTTTAGAATTTGAAAACAATTGATTTTTGGACACATATTTGCTAAAACTTTTAGCTTATTTTAATGAGTACTGTGCATGTGTGCAAAGTTTGTATGAGTTTTGTGTGCATCCATATAGCATATTGTATATAACATTTTATATATATACATGTATATATATATATATAATATTAATATAATACATAATTATTAATATATATTAATCTAATATAATAATAATATATATTTTTTAATTTTTAAAGCATATAAAGACTGATGAATATTTTGAATCTCAATCGGAAAAGATAATTACATCAGATCATACATTAGGCAGACTTCGAAATCCTCGTCTTACTGAAGAAACATTAGATGAATTATTAATAAATCAAAGTCATATTTCTACAATACACAAGAGACGTATTTGTTCGTTAACAGAAAATTATAAATCATTTTTTCTTATGTGGCAATTCATAATGGAGTGAGTATTAAGCAGTATGGTTTTTTAAATATAAAAAATTTGATTATAAATTCTAAAACTTGCATTAAATTGTAGAGAAGGTTACAGTCTATTAATCCACGGTCTAGGATCAAAAAGAAATTTAATTAATGATTTTCACAATGAGATCATAGCCGATCATCCAACATTGGTTATAAATGGATTTTTCCCCAGTTTATCAATCAAGGATGTAAGTGAGAATTATACATAAATAATATCATTGCAATATTAATTAAAGAAATATCTTAAAGAAAATATCTTAAAGAAAATTGTAAATTCTATTTCAGATACTCGATAACATAATAGTGGATTTACTGGGTTTAAGTTGTCCAACAAATTCTAATGACTGTCTAGAACTCATTGAAAAGATCTTGAGAGATAATCCAGATGACCGGCTCTATTTAATCATTCATAATATAGATGGAATAATGCTACGTTCAAGTAAAGCTCAAAATGTCCTTGCTGGTCTAGCAGCCATTCCCAATATTCGAATCATAGCATCTGTCGATCATATCAATGCACCACTACGTAAGTTACATTCATTTTTATGCTGAATTCAAATTGATTCGCCACTAATTAATATCCACAAATTTGTTATTATTTCAGTTTGGGATCATATAAAACGAGCCAAATTTAATTTTTATTGGTGGGATGCGACAACATTTTTGCCATATCAAGCTGAAACTGCATATGAAAATTCCCTATTGGTTCAACAAAGTGGTGGACTTGCTTTATCTTCCCTTCAAAATGTCTTCCTTTCCCTTACCTCGAACGCTCGAACAATTTATTTAATTCTTGTCAAATATCAATTGGACAATAGCAGCAATAACTTCACAGGTAATCACCAGTTATGCATATTATTTTATTGTATCATAATAACTAGCCTGGCAAATATTTAATAATGTGTACTAATTAGGAATGCCGTTCAAGGATCTATATCGAGCAGCGCGCGAACAATTTCTGGTCAGTTCCGATTTAGCATTAAGAGCACAATTAACTGAATTTATAGATCACAAATTAGTACGAACTAAACGAACATTTGATGGTGCCGAACATCTAACTATACCTCTAGATAAGAGTCTCCTTAAACAATTCATGGAGCAACATGGATCGTAACTCATTTGATGAATTTATACAGTATAGGCTTGTGTGAGATTCAGAAAATATATTTTTATATGGGAGTTTTTTGTGAAATAACTGATAAAAAAAAATAATTTAATAATTATTTATCAAACTATTAATTTATTACACATCACTAATTAATTTTATTAACGATATACTTATTATTGATAAATATTTTTTTTTATTAGTTTGGCATATTCTCGTTTTATATTATTATCTTGATCACGTCACAGACAGAAATATCCCGCGATTGTAATATTGCAATCGTGCTAATATTAGTCATATCGAATGTTATTAAATTTATCCTCTTTTTCGCCGTTTGCTTCTTGTACATACTTTCAATTTCCATTTTCTTTCTCTTTCCCTCCTCTTTGAGTACTTCGATTATATGCCAATCTTATTTTAAGTACAGAAAGTGTGCACTTAGTGCAGTCAGAAAGAACAGCTGTATCGAGAACGCGGCGCTCGTGGCGGAGTGTCGTGAAGTTGACGCGAGTCAAACGAAGGCGCCAATCGCTATCCCCCTCGCGACATCGTGATCTTTCATTTTTGCATTAAAAAAAACCGACAAAGAGCGCGCATACACGAAGATGCGGTCGCGCACAGTGAGATTAGCGAGACGCCGCTTCTAAACGTCGCCTTTCGGGATGACAGATTTCTCGGGAAGTGTCAAAGTGAAACTGAAAGCGGAGTGATGGTGTTAGGCTAGGTTAGGTTATCCGTCCCGCGTTCACGCGATATGAAACAGCGCGAAGCTATTCTATCTACTCGCATCGATTGTAACTTCGATAATCGCAATCAGTTCGAAAGCCGCGATAGGCGCCAAAGGTCGGTTCGTCGTAACGCGATGCAATTTTGTTCGTTTCTCGCTCGCCCTCGGGGAAGGAAAAGAAATTTTTAGGCCCGTCTGGCGCGCGCACGCGGCCGCTGGCGACGTAAAATTCGCACGTGATATTCGCGAGTGATATTCGCACAGGAACACTCAGTCGGGATTCGAGTGGATGCTACGCGACTGTTGCGCTGGCCGGGCCACGTCAATTGACAACGTTGTAAATAACACGCCGTCCCTCGTCTGACCGTTCTGACCTTACACTAGTAAGTCGCACGTGCGCGAACGCGCGCGCCGCAACCTTGACTTTCGGATTGAGTTGTCATGCAGAAAGAGTGAGAGAAACGCCGTGCCGAGTCAGTCGAGTGGTGAAATAGCGGCGTGTATGTTTTTTCCGTGAAAATCGCGATGGCACTCGCAAAATATCGACGAAGCTCTCGACGTTCTACGTAAGGACGTTTCTCCGTAAACATCTCTCGTCATCCCGCTGCCGAATCATCGATGCTTTTGGCGTTCTATCATGCGGAATCTTTGGGATTTATGAACAAAGAAGGTAGCGATCTGTTTTTTCAGATATGTTTAATTTTTTTCGTTGCTGCGAAAATGCGAAATAAAGAAGTTAAATTACGATTGATTTAATGAAGGAAGTTATTGTGAGATTATATATCAGTGGAGATCACAGTGGTTATGTTAGGCTTTCTCTGTCATCTTTCTGTATACATTCATATTGAATTCAAATATAAATTTGGATTAAAATAATACATGTATAGTTATAGTTGAAACAATATAAATAAATATATTTGTTTTACAGATCGGAGGAGGAGAGGTGTAGCTGCATTAATTGTCATCTGCATGTGAGTAATTTAAATTATGCTACTTATACCTTTTGAAAGGAAGGAAACATAAGTAAATTAACTGCTGTGAAACACAAATTATTTAACTGCTGCTAATGTAGAACAGCGTAGTTCTAAAATGCTGTTTGTTGTTCGTATTGTCAAGTCAAATTTTTCTATATATTACTATGTGTTATTATTTTATTTTTATTTGTGCATATTTGCTTCAGGGTTTATGTCATATATATGTATAATGATATTTATTATTGTTACACACTGTATCTGAAGAAACACTGTGTACAGCTATGTGTAATTAATAGCACGCAGTATATTTTTGACTAACCTTTTCAAGAGTACAATATTTTAGAGATTGTTTTACTGTTTATTTAATGATTTTTAAAGCCTGACACGAAACAAGGCGGTTTCAAAATTATTTTATATATTTTTGATTAACATTTCAAAATAATATTTACTTATTGAAATTTTATATTGCAAAAAGAACATGAAATGATACTATAGACGTGTTCTACTCAAACATATTGCAAAATTTATTTATGTCTGACAATGATACAATATCATTGTTGTTACCATTATTACTATTGTTTCTGTAAAAATATGATTGAAAAAAAAACATTGAATATCTGTGCTTTCATATGAAAGAAATTAGTAAAATAATTTTTTTTTCCTTAACTAAGAATGAGTTTTTTTGAGAGAATGATTTTCTATTTTATAACACGATATTGTTATAATATTCTATAACATCCGGTATGTTACCTACCTGCAAGTTTACACAATGTCGGAAATTAACTTCTAACACGTGCCAATAGATGGCAGAACCTCGGATATTTTAACACGCGTAGTCCAACGTACTCGCATTATACTTGCAAAGTGAATCATAAGAATAGAATGGCATCTGCTAAATATCGCGAAAAGCAAAGTTTTCTTAATAAAATATTGTGACTTTTACATTTTTATTTCACTTATTGCAAATATTTTCGAAAACGCCTTGATTCTTTCTGCTTACAATTGTTCATGAATATGGAAAAAAGAAACATGTTTTCATGAAATGATATCATATTACAATTTTGAATAATGACGCTTCTGATGTAAAAACTCTTGAAAAGGAGAATAGCAGGTTTTCACTTTGCACATTATTCTCATGATAATAGCTCGAGAGAGCGATTTCGTCGATTTTTAACCAGACGTAGAATTATATCCTGTTGTCGTCGAGTGAAAGTTGTCAAATTGTCCTGAATGTGTCTGGCGTACAAATCGCGGCGTGGGTGATGTCAAATTTATGACCGTTCAGATCGCGCGAGATTTCTCTCGGATTTTATTAAAATTTCTCTATGACGCGGAAGTAATTTTCGCGCATTCGTCGTTCAATAGATTCAAATTGGGGTGGGCGTTGAGAAATTCTCATTCTGAATCATTCATTTAGAATCTTGTTTCTAAATATAATATCGTTGATCATAAGAAGAAATTTGTTAAGATTGTAAAAAAAAATTCCAATGATAAAAAATGTTTAGTACATGCAAAAGTAAAAAAGCTTTTTACACTTATGCGATATTTATTAGAAATATGAATCGATATATATTTATTACATTTATTATGATTTTTAAAAAG
The DNA here is from genome assembly GCA_963971435.1 of Lasius platythorax. NCBI lineage: Eukaryota > Metazoa > Arthropoda > Insecta > Hymenoptera > Formicidae > Lasius > Lasius platythorax. Next base: position 2,515,491 of record OZ020538.1, on the reverse strand, counting down.
GAATACTCGAAAACTTTCTTTTTCCAAGGCCAATGACGTTCAGTTTGTATTGTTGATAATAATTTCGGACTCACGAAAGTTCGAAAACCGTTTACTTTCATGTATCGATCGCGTATCTTTCTCTATCTAATTCCGTTAACGTCGCGTAACTGTTTCACCGATTTCACTTTTGTCAAGACACACTAATTTCTCCGAACTACGATTCTCCCCGAGAAAACCATCGCTCGATACCTTTCTTCGAGGAGATTTGATACACGAACGAACGAGGGAGAGATTTGCTTTCGCCTCGAAACGACTCGAATTTGACGGCGGCGGACGTCGCGCTCGTTCGCGTCTGGTTATGAAACGTCCTGTACGAGACGATACTTTCACTATCGCGGCCAAGTTTCATAATTATTATTATCGAGGCCATACGTAGGTCGAAGAGGAGACTGTCGGGACACAGAGAAAAGGGTTTGGCTCGTCTTTTACCAAGCGTCACTTTACACAATATCGCTTAATTAGCAGTGAATTCTAATCTTATTCAAGATATCTTGTGCGCGTTTGCGCTAAATAATACATTCTTCAATGAACTGTTTCGTAATGAAAATTTGATGCAAGATCTAATTACGAAGTTTATCAAATTTACTTTCGAGAAGTAATTTTCACGTATTAGATTTCACGGTTGAAAATCTAAATGATAAAGAATGCCCTCGCAGTTATCTTCGAATAAATGTTACTTTTAATAGATTAAATTTTATTGGAGTCTTAATCGTCAACATATTTGATATCGGCAATACTTAACAAATTTCGACACATACAATGGCGTTCCATCAAATGTTAATCGATTGACTTCGAGCTCGTTAAAGTATTCGTCATTTGAAAAAAATGGGGTTACTGACGAGATACCCTGTATACACGTACACACGCACACACGCATGTATGGAACTTTTGTCCTAGCTACTTCGTGGCTTTGTTACGTGTCGCGTTGCGTGACCGAGAAATCATTTTTCCAACGTGATCGCCGCGCCGATCACCGGTTAGCAATTCCCTCGTCAAGGCTCATCGTCGTTTCTCGCTCTCTCTTTCTCTCTCTTTTTCTCTCTTTTTCTCTCTCTCTCTCTCTTTCTCTCCGGCCGCTACACACGGTGCACGTGCGAAGTAACGTTCGTGTAACTAGTTTTGCTTGTATCTAATATCCGCCGCGTGGCGTCATTGGTGGCTCTATTAACGAGCGAGGAGCTAGGTCGACGTCGACATCGTCGTCGTGTTCACGCTTTATCCGGATCTCTCTCTCTCTCCCTCGCATAAAGCTCTCAAATAGTTTTAGCTCCAACTCGACATCTCACGGTAAAACACATCGTAAATATTCCAACCGATCGGTGTAGGGAGATCTAGATATTAAATAGACCAAAGTAAATAAAAGTCAATAAATAAAAGAATAAATATAAGATAGTGATGGACGATAATTAGAAGACTGGAGAACTAGACTTCTCTCTGATCTAGAGATGCTTAGATAAGTGAACAGAGACAATTATATAAGTATATATATTAGTGTTATTATGTAATGTCTAACAATAAAATAAGATAAAATTAGAAAATTGGATCCGAGATAAGAGAATGTGTTTTCGTAAACAAGACTCGGATTTTACTCTCACTTATAGTCAGCTAGAAATGTCTGCCAAGTAAAAATAACAACAGTTATTAAATGAGATTTTATTATAAAAAGCTCATTTAAAATTATCTACAATTTGCGACATAATTCCAAACAAAATTCCACTTCTAATTTTATCTGTCATGTGATACGCAGAAAACACATTTAAAGACTCATCGAGCACACACATTATTAAAATATGCGATACATCATAAAATCATTAATAGATCTCTGTCTTGAATGTCAATCATAAATTATAGATCGTCTAAAAAGCGCGCTTTAGAAGAATAGATTATCAATTGATTATATCTCACAGATTATTCTTTTGACAAACTATTAGGTAGGAAAAATTATGTGCTATCGGTGTTTGGCCATCAACAGTGGTGTGTATATGATTTTAACAATCACGGCCCAGGCATGAGCGACGGTAACATCCGAGGCGCGCACGATAACGATTCGATTTCGCGTGTAATACGACAAATATCGGCGCTCGATTAATCAATCGCGAATGAAACGAGCTCTCTCGCGTCCGAGGGGGATGGGGATGGCGATCGGGGGAGGTAGTAATCGTCCCAGACGAAGGAAGGAGCCCGTCCGAGGTCGAGTCGGGGTTGCTGTACGTGCACGAGCATTGCGCAAGAGCATTCACCCCGCTCAATACTCAGCGACGGCACACAGAGATACAGGAACTCTGAAAATGTACGGGGTACACGCGAGAGAGAGCTGGAGAGAGAGAGAGAGAGAGAGAGAGAGAGGGAAAGGGAGAACGGAGTAGGAAGAGGAAACCGGTTCTAGCAAACCACCCCGAAATGGGTTACTTCGCGTTTGTGTGCATGTTTGATTATGTGTGTATGTGTGTGTGTGTGTATATATATCTACTTTATATACGCGACCAACCCCGCCTTTGACAGCGCACTAGCAAACCGCTCGTATTTCCTATTCCGCGGGACGTATGATGCGCGTGTATACCGGGTGTCCTGTCCGTTTGAAAGATAGAGAATGATATACAACAATCTTATCGTTTGGAGAATCACTTGGGGAAAATTGAAAAAGAATTTTTTACGAGAAACTTGCCAGAAATGTCTGGGAGAAATTTGGAAAAATTTTTTTTCCTCGGTAAAACTTATGGCTAATAATATTTAATTTAGAAATGACCGATTTATAAGAATTTACTTGTGATTGGATATCCAGAAATTCGAAACTCGATAGCGCGAGGAAAAAAAAGAAAATAGAAAGCTGATTCTTTGCTGCACGATTTCGAGTAAACTTTATTTTGAAATAGAATTTTTATATAATAATTGGAGAATAGAAGTTTCAATCTTGTCAAAGAAAAACCCAGCTTAGAGAAAGCACGAGTTTCCCTGGGGAAAAGCTCTATATAAAAGATCCCTGTGAGAACGACACACTGTATATTCGAAATCCGCGCAGCTTTATTCGTGGAAAACTCGCGCGGAAATTCCGAAGGACGAGTCTTTCGTGGTACGCAAATGTTCGCAGACATGATATAATTTTTATCGCGGCACGTGTACAAGTACCTTGATTTTATCATAAGCTCCCAAGTAAAAACGAAGTAATCCGCACTTTCTCGCTATGACGATTTTAAATATTTATTTCCACGTCATATACGCAAAAACATATCAAAGCAAGGTTATCCGTTGCCAAAACCTGAAAAAAACATGAAAGTTTATTAATTTCAATAGTTTTGAATAATGATAAATATCATATCAATAGTTTTGAATAATGATAAATATCAATAATCAATAATGATAAAATATAACAATTTTGTATGAATGAATTTTTAATTTTCTTAATATTTTTTAATAGTAAATTTATTTGATAAAAGTATTTTTTTATTTAGTAATAATAAATAATAAAATTATATTAATTAATTTGCCATACAGTTACGATACCGAATGGAAGCACAATCAGGCTGAAATAATTCGGAGGTTATTAATTTCCGAAGTTACTTAACAGCATTGAACGATGTCACATTAATTAATTAACTCGTCATATAAAAAGCAGGATTTTATCGATACGTAATGTTATCCGACGTAATGTTTTAACGCCGAGACTGAATTTCGCCGAACATAATTTTTTTTTGTATAATTTAACGCGTTTGATTCCCCAATGATAGTTTCGACATAATAGCAGGACTGACGTCCTTGATTTCGTAATTTGTTACCTTCGTCCTGCCTGTCAGTCTCTCGTACCAATTTCCGTCGACCTCTGCTTAATCGATTATCGCTTTAGTGCGGTTCGCGGATAGATCCCGCTCGGGCGGAATGATTAAATCCGCTCGGGCTAACGTAGGCCGTGCAATTCTGCATTGCTTGTCTGCAAAGGTCGAGCAAAATATTTCTATCGGACGAGGATGTATTCAAGTTTCAGAATGTCCCCAATCATTTATATTTTTTATTATTAATATTGCCTGCTATTATCCCCGCATGTTTATAATTTTTACAAATCTAGTAAGCGAGAAATTTTAGATACAAATATTATGTTTAATATAATTGTTAAAATTAAAATACGTATCTTCGACGGTTAAATAATTTTTGGTTTATCCTGAATCCGCCGTTTCGGACTTAATTCCGCAGGGTTCTAAATTCAAGGGGGAAAATGAGGAGAGTCACTCTCTCTTAACCCGTTTACATTCACAGTTTGTTTATCGTCCGTTGCTGAGAAAGGTCTCGTCGTTACTCGACCCACCGCCGTGCTGACTTCGTGCAAATCTCGTCGGCATCTATCCGCGACCTGGGGATCCGCGAAAGCGAATTCGCCGTCGCGGTGATGGTACCCTTTAGCGATCGCCAGGGACGATACGCGTCGCGAGGGAAAGTGAGCGCGGGACTCTCTCGTCGCCTTCATCTTCGTCGTCGGAGCCGTCGCAGGCGTCGCGTCGCGGTCTGAAAATGGTTTAAACTGACTTTCTAACGCCGGGTGTTAGTCCCGGTGTGTTGTGCCCGTAACGTGTTTCGATCGACCGGTTCGAAAACTTTTAACACGTCGCGAGACAAATCGCCGCGGTTGCCAAAACTTCTCTCACGTTAACGCTCGATGAAGCTCGCGTAGAATTCAGAGCCGAGTGTGGGAAATATTTCTGCGAGAAACGCGGAACCCCGGGAATCCCATTTATTGTTTTTCGTAGATTCGAATCTTTCTGTATTTTTAATTGAAATAACGTTATAAAGACGCGAGAACAAAGTTCAATGAACGATCGTCGACGTTGTCTCGATTCTAGAGAAATTTATTTTAAAAATTCATATTTCTATTAAAACAAAAATGTACGTTTTTCTTTCGCGATACAGTGAATTCAAACGCAATTTAGCAACTCTGTGACTCTGTGAGATGAACGATGAGTCCGAATTTCCAGTATTATGAAGCGATTTTCACGACGCAGCGCGATTTCGCATTCGCGCGACTGAAAAAAAAAACGCAAAGAGGAAGGTTTTCTCTTGAAACAAAGTCGGATAATTGAGCGCGACTACTCGTATTTGGGTTATCATAGACGGTGCCGAGGCTTTCTAGCTTTCTATGCTTATGCCAAGGATGTCCACATTACGAAGGATCCCCCACGCACATTTAACTTCACGCGTTAGTCAGGCCATTATGCGCGACGCGCCGAGTCCTCCACCTCTTTCGTCTGTCTTGGCCGTTTAACCCTTTTCGCGTTGATTACATTTTATGATCTCTCGTTCTCCGTAAGCTGTTGTTATGCATGTCGTTACGAGCTGTCGAGAGACTCGCGAAAGGATTTTCTTGCGTCGCGCGCTCACAGAGTAACATTAATATCTCTCTTTGTCGCTTTATCTTTTCCCGCCGATAACTTAATTATTATAGCCTTGGCTTCGAAAGTACGGAGCAAGCCAATCGCGTTAGACACGAAATAGCTTTCGATCGAAAATATACGATAAATCAATCTTGACAAATTATCTCGATTCCTATCTTTATACGAAAATGTTTCATTAAGAATTATATGTATAAGTACAAGAATGATTATTCGCGCAAAAACGTACGACTTTTCGAGCTCTCTCCCTCTCTCTCTCCCTCTCTGGACTTTGACTCGCGCCGTAATTTATTAAAAGCGGTTTCGCGTACTCTTGGCCAAGACTGTACAAGACTTCGCGCATGCAACTTTGTAAGATTAACGGGCTAAAATTAATCACCTTAAAAATTATTCTTCGTCGTAATCTCGTTTAATTTTACGGCCTCGCGCCGTCCTCGCCATAGATGCGCGAACATGTCGCGTGTGTGTACAGTTAATTTTATCGCTAAAACGTTATACAACTGTATTTTATGCGCGTCATTCCGGAATTACTGTACGGTTACGGTTCGCGCGCGTTTACTCGCGCACGTGTAACGCGCTTTTCGGTCGAACGCTATAAATATTTTTGGATCAAAAATTGCATCGTCGTATCCCCACTTTCGAGATAGCGAGGTCATCGCGAGGAATCGATCGCGCGCTCAAAACACGCGTGTGTGTTGCCTTTTATTATTTCCTTTTTTTAATACCACTTGTCTGCCACGATGGCGAAACAATATTTTTGCTTCGTGGATTTATCGTCGACAAAATTTAGACGACTTCGAAAGTCGAGATCTTGTCGCAAACATTTTTCTCGTCTCCAAATTGTAGACAAATTTTTCGATATTATATCTCTCTTCTGGATCTTCTAACATAAGTATTTGTTCTTATATTTTTTAATTTTTTTAATTCTTAAGTTTTTCTTTATTCCATTAAATTCCAGAGATATTTCTTTCCAAGTTTCAAACAATCATAATTTAAATTTACTATGTACTGCTTTTATGGCCGAAGAGGAGAGTCGTGCGTATTATTAATAGCTATTCTAGTATATGAAGAAACAATTTATGCCTATAAAACCGCGAATAGATAATAAAAAAATGGATATAAAATAGTATTGTTTAAAGCTTAGAAAGCATAAAAATTTGTCTACTCGATATATATTCGCGATGACAAAGTTCAGGAATAATAATATATGGAAAAAAAAAAAAAAGTGGAACAGAAAGAGTAGAAACCTTGGATATTTTATCTATGTAATACTCTCGAACGCGCCAAAATATCTTTATATATCTTTATATATTTATAGCGATAACACACACGCACACGCGCGTAATAAAGAGCGAGTGTGATCGCTAGTATCCGGATGGACGATAAAGATTCGCGATGCTTCGTAGAAATTTGATCGGGAATAAAAGGCCGGTGTTTCGCGCGCGAGCCAATTCCGTCTTTTATAATTGCTACACATGGGTGGTAATGAAACGGCCGCCCTCGCCCGGCTCGAAGTGACGTCACAAAGAAGACACTGTGCGTTACACCACCGACGGGGGATTCGATGATGGTGAGCTCTCGAGGGGGCGACGGAACGGCGTAACCTCGAAAACGGAGGCGTGCCCGCGTCGTCGGAGAGGGGCCGGCACGTTACACATATTTGAGGTCAGGAGATATAAATAAATGCTAATATCAACAGAGAGGCGTTGGGGCCAGTTTGATATCCGAAGCCTCGTTTCGGTCGACTTGCGCGCAGCTGGCCTCTCTCTCTCTCCTCTCCGCGATCTGGATCCGTCTAGGATTTATTACAACGGCCAATTTTCGACAGTGTCGACATGCATCCTCCTCCGTCCCGTGTTTAACCCTTAATTAGGAACTCTAGTCGAGCTCTGCTCGTGTAACGTAATTACTCGCGCGGTCGTTACGACCCCATTATGTTCTTCATCATACTTATTAAAATCAAAGACTAGTAATCTCATGTAGTCTATATTAGTTTAATTGCTGAGGAATAAACAATTTATTTTATTTTATTAGCTCGTTAAAATAGCAAAGAATGATACATATTTATAATTTTGTGTTCTACTTTACTGTGCTTTGCATATTTTATTCAGTATGGATTGGATTAGTATATGTGACTCTACTGTTACTGATTATTAGGAATTAAATGCGCAAATTAAAAGTAATCATATAGATGATAAACTTTGGAATTTTGCTGACAAAATTTCTTCGCAAAAAAAAAAAAAAAATTATACAATAATTATGTAACTCGTTTAAGATAAGATAGCTTCGAGGAATTATATATGGAATTATATATATTAATCCGTTCTCATTAAATTTTTTATAATAAAATCTTAAAAATTTTAATATTTCAATCCTCTTCATAATGTATAATGACTAGAGTAAGATCGCGTTTGATGTGAGCGAAGCTATCCGTAGGAAACTAGATCGTTGCGGTTCTGCAACGAGATGCAATTGGCGATTCGCACGCCTTATCGCGCGATCTATCTTTCTCGAGAGGATCAAAACGCTTGTCGCAGTGCAATCAGTGTGTTAGACGTTCCAACAGCTGTTCATAGAACATCTAAATTATCGCCGCGTTAAGAGCGCGAATTTTTATCTCAAGATAGCGATGATAAAATATAAAGAGAAAACGGTAAAATATAAACTCTAGAAATATAATTACGCGAGATAATATATAATAATGAAACACAAGCGTACACACATCGTCCCGATAGATATCTCTCGGTCGAAACCTGTGAAAGTATAAAATTTCCGGGCGTGTGTGTCTCATCTTTAAATATGTGCGGATCTAAGTAGATCATCAGTTAAAAAGCTGTTTATTACCCGTCCATCTAGATTAGACGTATCGATTCAGATTACTATCTTGGAGCGGCTCAGATATCCCGCGTCCATGGCGCGTGTCCATAATCCGTAGAAAGGATGCATCGCGAGGGGGGCCGGCGTGGGCCCCACATGACCACTCGCCGGGCGAATTACGTACGCGAGCATGTACGTATGTACGTATGTATGTACGTGTATGCATGTATGTATAACGACTTATCTACGTAACCTACTCCACTTGCACCCGTCGTCCGTTTGCGAGAACGCGCTTCCTCGTTACACGTAAACGCACCCACACGTCGTCCTATCGATCGTTCACGTTACCTGGATACGGGGATTATCGCCCCTCTCCATCCCTTCTTCTGGATATACTTTATCATCTCCTTTCAGTTTCGCCTTCCGTTCCCTTGTAACCCGTCGACGAGAGATAACGATATGGCTCCTCCGCTATTTATCAGCGACTCGCGCTTCGGTCGAACGTAGACATTATGCTAAGCAATCTTCGGGGACGAGTCGATTTAAAATTTTGATTTTTTTTATATTTTTATCGGAGGTTTCTTCCTTAAAATAATATATATATTCGTGATTTTCGATTATTTATAAAATTTCGAAAAAGAATATAAACTGCAAATTTTTTAATTTGTAAATTACTTAAATGATTTAAATAATTCGAATTAATTTAAGAGTGTATTAAACAATTTGTAAATTTATTAATTGATCAGTTAATTATAATTATACATGTCGACTCGTGTTTGCAAGAAAATATGTGCTTGCGGGTGCATATAACTGTTGAATCTACCTCGATACGTATAGGAACGCGAAGGATACGCGCGTGTAAATTGATACGCGTGTTTTAACAAATACAACATCTGACGTATGCCACTTTTGCAGTATATAAAGAATGACCTAAGAAATGTTCTCCGCAATCAGATTATGACACACATTGCAGAAATGCTCACGTATCGCGTACACGTGCCGCGATAAAATTCCTGGAATGAAATGCGGTTGCACAACCAACGTAATCTTCTTCGCGCGATCGAACATTTCCGTGAGGATCATCCTCGAGAAAATAATGTGTTCGCTCGCATTGGCGTAAAAAAAAAAAAAAAAACAAAAAATTTGTCCTTCGCGAATTTTAATAAAAAAATTCTAAAACGATTTTTTTTTTTCCCCTCTCGTTAACGATCTCTCGTTAATGTTGCTACGAACGGGAGTTCTCGCACGCATACGTACACACGGACGTATACGTATACACGAGCGAACACGGGTTGGTGCCCGGCGATCGTTTCGATCGATCCGCCGCTGACTACTCCGTCCCTGACCTAAGCCACGCAGATTTTATTTCGCTACTCCAGGAATTCCAGTTCGCGACAGCTAGATGTCAATCTCGCTCGCCTCGCAACAGATTCGCCCGTCAATCATGGACATCGATCACGCGCGACGACGTCTCCTCTAACGCGGCGCGCCGATTTGAATAATGCGACGCTTCGCATTCAGCCTCGACGTGTGTGGCTTCGATCGCTTCCGAGTTTACGAATGCGTCCGTGAACCGCAGTAAATAATCCCGCGGACCGTCAACGTTATTATTACATGCGTCCTTCGATATAGTAGATTGCTTTTATTAATGAGACCGCGCTCTTTTGTGACTTTAACGAATTTTCAATTTTATAAAGTCCAAGGCTGAAGAGAGAGAGAGAGAGAGAGAGAGAGAGACAGACCAACACGCCGTGATCTCATCGATTGTGTCATCTTGTCATAATTTTTTTTTTTTTTTTTTTCATCGCGGTGCAATTTTTCATCTTCGCATATAAACATGTAATTGTTTGTACCTGTAAATATATTCCCGGAAACAAGGTCGTTGTACAATAACTCCATGGATATAGCGAAATTAAAGGCTTCTCGAAGCAGTCGAGGATTTAAATCAATCGGATTTACATTACAAGTTCGGATTTTATCCGAAGTTTTACTTATGAATCGTCGCGAATCGTTTTAATGCAAGACAAGATCGATGCACGACTTAACGTACTTTTTCGGCCGAGAACCTGCGTGATCTTCTTACGAAACGTGTTCTTATCATCACAAGTGCCGGTTAATTTTTCGATCGCGAGAGAGAGACAGAGAGAGAGAGAATGACGGCGGATCGACGCTCCGCTGGCCTGGTTCCGTTGTTAAACTGCCCTCGAGATATAGAAACTGTTAATCTGTTAACCTACCTGCCTATAACGCGCCCGCGATCTCCATGGCGCGAGTGTTATCGAGCGACCTAGACGTCCGCCCTGGTATGACGATCCCGACGACCTCAGGCTGTCGTTACATAGGTAACGCCCAGCGAGATCTCGCGCGTCACATATGTACGTACATATGTGCGTTTGTTTGTGTGCGCGTGATTTTACGACGGCGATTTTACGACGGTCGGCGCGGGTGTGTAAAGCGTGTTGCGCGTAGATGAGATAAAAAAAAACGCGTTTTATCGCCGGCAGAAGCCGGTTAACAATAATCGTCGCCGCTTCTTCTTCTTCTTCTTCTTCTTCTCCTTCTTCTTCTACAACGGTTCGTCTCTTGCGCAATCACATCTCAGAAATTTTAATCTATTTTTATGTCCTACCGAGTTACGACGCGACTTGCACGGATGGTGTAACTACGTTTAATTATGTGGGCTGTCCTTGACCAACCAGACTTTCCCTTTGCTTATCATAGATACGTGACAGATGCAAAGAGTCGACTTTTTCTTAACGGAAACTTAATAGAAGAGAGGCGGTTTTATTTTTTATCAATTAAATTTTGTGATACAGTTCGGAACAAGTAAATGCTATTACCTGTGTTTAACTTCTGTCAATGTATAATATTTCACCTTTCCATCAATGTACGGATACCCGGGTACCCGTTCATTGGCAAAAGGGTTAAATTCTTCAAAGTTTGCGCACGTTATTAATTCCGTATCTATGTGTCGACAGAATGAAAAATCGCATACGTCGTAATTGCATCTGTAATCGTTACCGATTACGCGTCCAATTCCCGCATTCCACTTAAATGACGGCCGCGTTACACTTTTTCGCGAGTCACGACGATTGGACTCTACTTCGGCGGAGCGAAACGTGCGAGAGAGAGAGAGAGAGAGAGAGAGAGGGAGACACGGACGGGGTCAATCTATGCGCGTAGATCGTCGCGGGCGACGACGATCCCTTCCTCGCTTTAGGATCATCGTCGCGATAATAGGCGGCCGTCGCTCGATTCCTGCCGGAACGGGAACAACGGGACGGCGACGATGGAACGTCCGTTCGTTCGTTTATCAAGTAGTAGTGGGGCGCTTATCTTCCGCGCCGCGCGCCATCGTTTTTCCTCCCACTAACAGAGAGAGAGAGAGAGAGACGTTGCTCTCTATAGAACGAGAACGCAGGTGACGGGTCACCGGCAGGCTATTTACCTACTTTAACCTGCCTATACCTCGCGCCTCTCTGCCTTCAATCGCCGGCTCCCTTCCTCTCGCCTCCTCCTCTGATGATATCTCCCCCCTCTCCCTCCCCCCCCGATATCATCCTCGATCATTTTTGGACGATCCGACGTCGGTTTATGTATCTAATACGCGGCACAGATTCCGCGCAACCGGGAGATTATAACAAATGAATCATCGCGAGCCGCTCTACTATACAAGATTACGAAAATTGCTACAGAATCATAGCTGCGGTGCAGCTTTGTAACTATATTAAAGTTCTTTCTCTCGGCTATATATATATATATATATACGGTATATTGAAATTATATAGTATATATTTTTGTATTTTAATTAAGCAAATAACCGGCAGTTAATTAAATGAGAGTAACGCACGCGAAAATGATGGAAATTAATTACATGAGTAATAGAGTGTTCTTATTAGGGCTCTTACTCATCTGTGATATCTGTGGAATTGTACTAGGTCCGCTCAGAGGTAATAATGTAATATATTTAATGGATTAAATGTAATATATGTGTACTTGAACAATGTAATATATTTAAGTAACGTTAACGGGCCCCGGAGACGACAAGCGATGTTTCCCTCCTAATAATGGAAGTGCAGCAAACTTCGATGATTCTTAACATAGTTGCATAAATCGGGACATATGTATATTCGTCGATTCCCTTCGCCGGATAAAATCAGAATTTTTCTTTATTCCGGCCGCAGAAAGCGGGCCACAGTTTTCGAACGTCGTCTTAGACAAAGTGACAAAGTGGTCCTACTGTAACGTCTAACGGTACCGTTAAGGGTATTACTAAAGGCATAGTACCACATGAAACACATTGTAAGCCTGTGTGGTTGATTTACACAGAACAAAGTCGTCGGCTCCGTGACAGGCATTTAAAAAATGTTAATGACAAAATTTAGCTGGCAGAGAGATCGTGAGAGATTAATCTCGCTCCATTGTTGTCGTATCTCGTTGACATTCTTTAGTCAGATTGTATTTAAATAGCCGTTAAATAGTCGTTAAATAGCTCTCTTTAGCTTCGAGGATTTAGCGTTTAGTATCGGCTCTCTTTCGCGCGTGATTTAATCGGCCATGGGACGGAATGAGCGCGCGATCGCGAGATTCCTTGTTCGCGCTTCGAACTGGTGCAATAATCAGCTTTGACCGGCTTCGGCGGGAAATATCGACTAAATATAACCGGGACCAGAAACCGGTGGAAAAAGAGGGGCAGGCCACGCGGTGGGAGCCTCGCGTCCCGAATGTAGGACATCGCCGTCTCGTCTTCGAGAAGATGCATGAAGAACTGTGAATGAGAGAGAAAGAGAGGGCGGCCGATCGCGAAACACGATTCCCCTCCGCGATCGAGCGCGGGTCGAGGCAAGGGTTGCTACATCGAGGCTAAAAATCGATTTGTCGAACGTGGCATCGATATCGAGAAAAAATACCGACGTTCTACTTTTCGATGTCTGAAAAAAGCACGATCTCCAACGCCCGGTATCATTACTATTCGAAAGTATAATATTTTACAAAGGTTAAAGATTTGTAAAAATTCATTAGGATTAAAGTAAACATATAAATAAGGATGAATAAAAATAAGGATATAATTAAAATGTACTTAAAACGCCTTGAATCAACAGCTATACGTAACTAAGTATATCGAAGGTATTTATAAAATTTGATATCAAAAGAGAGTGGCAAGAAATTCTAATCAATGCTTTCCGATTTAATTATCAATTATATCTTAATTACTATTGTATTCTCAATTATGAGACCACACACACGCATTCGCGGGGCCTCGAGTGAATCGCGAGAAAGTAATTCCCGGCGACGTTAGACGTTACGTATTACGGGATGTGTCGTGTTACGTCGACGTTATTCCGCACACTCGCGGGAGGAATCGCAATGCGTGTCTCTCTCCCCTATCGAGAGATATAACGCTGTTACACGATTCGCCGTATTGGCGTTTCTGTTTCACCGTATTTCACTTAGAGACACGACGCCGGTGTTCGGTCCGTGCTTTCACTTCGGCAAACACTTTCGCCCGGCTTCGACGTCGCGAAAAATCACAACGCTCCAATTAGCAAGGACACACGTTTCCCACAGTGTACAAAAAAAAAAAATCTGTATCGAGTGCCGAGGAGAAACGACGGCACAATTCGGTCGGTTCTTTCGATAATGCTGGAAAGATAAATCGAAGAGAAGGGAGGAGTGAGACAGCCGGGGACACACAGTATCTGGAAACGACGCGCGAATTGTGACGTACGCTTGTAGCGTGATTCGCTCGTTAAGGAGACCGCTCTTTCGACTAATTAGAGAAAATCGCCGTGGATAAAAGGGGAAGGGAGGACCGATCGCGCGCCCCCCTCCCCCTTCCCCCCTCGGGGGTTACCGTGCCGAGTCGTCACGAGTACGCGTCTCTCGAAAAGCCGACCGTGGAGTTTGAAAACTAGTTCAATTAGAGAAAACCGCGGAAAAGGAGATATCTCTGGCGGCGCATCGAGGTATGAGGGTTTCGGGGGCAAGCTGCCGTCTCGCCGTAAGGCCCGTAAGGCGGCATGAAAGACCTTCTCCCGTTCGGCTTCTACGTGATGCAACGATAACCACGTCTCCCTTTTCGACGTCGAATCGCGCGCGGATAAGTGTCTCCGACTCCCTTTCCCCCTGAGCTACATACATATCTATACAGATATTTCATACTTTGCTCGTAATTTCTCGGAGCGACAATGAATCTCGAACTGTCAACGTCGCTCTGCGGGGAAGATTTGGAGCTAACAAGAATTTTTATTGCATGCAGAAAAAAAGAATGCGCAAATACAAACGAAAAATAAATAGCTCAGCATCGTAAAATTTGAAAAGCTTCTTTTAAAATGTTATTTTTTTGTGAAAAAAAAGTTTTTTTTTTCTTTGTTTGAAAATAATGATTTCCCATAATAGTCCGTTAATAGTCCTTTAGAGTTTAGCTACGCCTTGTACATCGTGTGTTACATTTCCTTCCTGCCGCTCGGAAACGAATGACAAAAGACATATCTACCATTCGTGTTTTTCGTCGCTCCAAGGCGTCGATATATTTACCTGCGTTTCTCGTCGGAACCGTTCGGTTCTAGCCGTTTGTTCAAGAGAACGAGAGGGCGGTGGGGGGAGAGAGACGGATACACCAGGTCTCTCTTCGTGAGAGAGGACCCCGGTCGCTCTCGAGAGATCCGAAAAAAGGTCTTGGAAGCGCCGACGGACTGCGGTTTCGGTAGAAGTCGAGCTGGACGTGCCGAGGCTGTGACCGCGTTTCACGCTGAGCTAAGTGGCACGCGCCTGCCTCTGCCTCTACCTCCCCCCCCCCTTGTTTCTCCCCCTCCCCCTTCGTCCACACACGCGTCTCGCGTTCTCCACCCTGCCCGGCATTACGCGCCGCCGTCGTCATTATCACCGCCATCATCATCACCGTCGAACCGAATCGACCTCGCGTCTCCGTTCCTTCTTTCTTTGTTCCTTCATCTCGTCTCCGCGACTCCCCTTTCCTTCCCTCCCCCTCCTTCTCGTACCGCGTCTCGTCGAGCGCACGCGTGTGCGTGTATAAATCCTCTTCACTTTCTCCCTTCGCACAAGTCCCGTAAGTCCTAACGTTTAACCCTCAAGCGACTCAATCGTTAAATTTCTCAGTCACGCAACTACTATACATTACGATGAGCGATGAGCGCAAACAAATAATGTTTCAGTTTAGTTGTGATAAATTATATATAATGAAATTTTCATCAGGCTTTTCAATTTTTCTGACAATTATATTTGGAAATCTTTTATCTTAAATATATATACCATTCGTATTTCTATTACATTTTTCTGCAAATATGTAAGCTGTAAAAAAATTTATTTTTACATGTTTCTCTGCTCTTTTTCTACCTTATTATATTAAAAATTTTATAAAGTTTTTAAAACATTTTATCAAATTTTGTAAGTAGGTTACATACAGCCAATTCCATTTTTCATTATTTTCTACTTGTAAGAAAAATAGCTATGCATAGAATCGTAATGTTAAAAAAAAATATCTAAAACTAGACGCGCGAATGACTCTTCGTGATTGATGAGCGATATTTATTCATGAGAAATGAATTATTCCTTAAGGACGCGTGCAAAATGAGATTTTTTTTTTTACTTTATCCAATAATTTCCAGCGGGGAACAGCTTGCGAATATTCCCATGAATAGCAAACGCGATTGAAGAATGAACGCTTCGATGAAGTCGCCTATTCGAGTTGAGCTTCCCGATATTCGAGGAGGCGTGCATTCTGATACGGGTTCCTACCTCGATATGTCAAGGACTACGATTAACGCCGACGGTTGTCGGTAGACTGTCTCCTTAGAAACTCACTGAACAAACGCTGCGATACGATGTCGTGTATCGTTTCTGGGTAAAAAGGTACTCGGTGGTGGCTTCCCTCCGATAGTGGTTAGTTTCCACTATCAAGCTGTATCCATTTTTTTTGTCGGTCCCCCCCGCCGACAGATAAGCGATTTCCTGTCCTGTAACCTCGTTACGTCACTGCTCGTGCGTCGGTTTCGTTGAAGAGAGAAGTCGCGCGCAGCCTTGCAATTTTTCAACGTTTAAATACCTTCGCGTTACTGGAGCTTGAATTTAACCGACTTGTGAATTTTGCGAAATTCTGTCGTCTATTTATTCGTTTTGCGACTCGGGCATTACACCGATGTCGATAGATATTCTTGCTAAAAGTCAATCTCGATTACATTTATTATCTTCGATCCTTCCGGCAGTCGTCTCGTCGTCGCGCCGGTTTGCATTTTCGAGGCTGCAACGCGACCTATTGGCACAATCTATCTCATCTGCGAGATGTGAAACGGTGAAGCGTTAGATCGGGTTCGGGACGAGCGCGCTTAGAAAGTCAACGTGCCAACGGGTGTAATCCTATACATACATATATGTATATCGCCAACGTAGTTTAGGTTAATCGCCGTTGCCGTTCCAACACAAGTAGGCGACCGTAACTAACCAGCCGAGCGAACTAGGCGAAATTAGAATGTTTTCTCGATCCACCGCCGCGCCGGTTTCCAATGTGTGTTGTATGTACGAGTGCGCGAAACGCGATCGCGGCCAGTCCAATTCTGAGATGCGGGAAATCGAGAGGTTTGCACAGAAACGGAACGCGAAGAATCTAGCCACCCTGCCGTAACTCACACACGAACACACACACACATACACACACACACACACACACACACACACACACACACACACACACGTTCGATTACACATCTCCGATTACATACATAGGGAGATCGAAATACGAAATCACAATGTGTTGATCCATTATGAGCGATTATAAATCGACGATCATTGATATTTAAATGAAGGGAATATTTGCCTATCAAAGATAAATGAAATTGCGAGTGACGTTAATGTCTGCTGAAAGAGCCTCTCTCTAGCGTGTGTAAGAACACATTTTTCTCTCTCTCTTTCTCTGCCTCTCTCTCTCTCTCTCTCTTTTCACGATGGGCAAGGCGTACAAACGGTTTCACTTTTAGGTCACCTTCGCGTAAGTATACTCGGATTTCACCACTTCGCCCGACAGCTTCGGGTCCTTTCGCTCTTTCGAAACTTTTGATATTTCTCGGTCGCTGTATACACGAGGGATTAGCCTTCGTCTCGTCCTTTGATACTCTCGTGGATCTTAGCTTTAGATTTATTTGAGTTTTTAAGTAACGGAGACCGCGGTCTTACCCGTTCTTTCTTCTGGAAAGCGATAATTTTGAAGGGACCGAGATGGCGAAATATAATTTCACGTATATATATGATATACACTCGTCTCTCGGTCGAGCAAAGAATTCATTTTTCAGAGCCCCGGCCCTGAGTACATTTACAAACATACAACCGAAAGTCCTACATGCGCCCGTCGCTTTCCCAGAGATATCTCGTTTAACCTCGGTGCTTCATTACGAAACTAGTTGTTAACGTAATAGTAACCGAGCATCGCCAACCGAAGTCGAAATCGAAGTCGAGGAGCCATTAATAAGCCGTTTCAGCAACTGTAACCTTCCATTAAAAGACAGCAATACCTAGTCTTTAATACATCTCCTTCGTATATCTAAGAGAACCCGTTTATATTTATAACGTACACAAATATCTCGAAGAAACTTTCCGTATTTATATGCATAAATTATTAACAATTTATTTTTAATAAACGCTTCTATTTTTAAAGTATAAATATATTAAGACAAATATTCGATGTATTTTATGGATTATTAACAAGTACGATAACGGAGACATGCTCTCTTCGTTCTTAGGATACATCTCTTAGGAGAAGGGCTCGCATGTTCTCGGGTTACATATACTTGGTGACCGTGAACGATTAACTTGAAGAACTCTTGCGAGGAGCTGTAGCCAACGCGCGTGCAATACAAAAGGCTCGTTGTGACGAGACGGGACTTCGTCTCGGTCCACTTATTCGCGGCTCCGAGTCGCAAGTACGTTCTACTTGCAATTCGGAGCGCCGCGTAAGAGCAATGCTGCCTGCCACCCTACGCGAACGAAAACCGGTACTTTTCGCGCAAGACACCCGATATACGCGATAATCGTCAACGTAATGAAGCGGATACTCTCTAATTTTCTCTTAGATGCGGCATTACGTCGCAACCTCGGATTTAACGTAATAGCACGCGGATAATTGGACATAATATTACGTATATTTAATGGATATTAATGACATATTTATTGCGCGTGGAGGATAAGATTGATCCTCGGGGCGTAGTCGCGACAAAAGCGAGCCTCTCTCTGTGAAGAAGAGCCTCTAATCGTTTTCTCACACAGGAATAATTACGCACGTGCACGACTGGCCTATTTAATTCAATGAAGCGAGCCATTGACGGACCTATTCAATCACGCGACAACGACGAGGTCACGTTAACACAACAGACGGAGGCCGTGCAAGTTACACACGAACGCATACCCCGAAGAGTAAAGTATCCACCCACGCGCGAGGTTGGACATATCATGGAAATCGCGAGCCCTCGGAGCTAGCTATTGATGCTTGGCCGATTTCTACGTTAGACCATTCGAGCGTTCGTTACAATCGTAGATTCAACGCGGAGACAGAAGGTCTCGATATGATTTCTCTCCCTTTGTACTAAATGATACATTTTCCAAAGAGACAGAAGAGGGGAGAAAATTCTCTTACCCCCAATTCCTTTTTTTTTTCTTCTTCAAAGATATGCGTGCAGAAAGAATGATTTTTCTAGATAGATTGAAGAATATTACTGAACCCTTTATATCGTCATTATTTTAATGGCGAGATTTTCCAAGTCTTTTTTTTCTTTACCTCTTCTCTCACGAGATGATTAATCGCGCGCGAAGTATCAACGCTAGGCGTTAGAGATGACGCATAGTAACGCCTTAATGTTACGTTGAATTGAACGCGTCTCTCTCTCTCTCTCTTTCTCTCTTTCGGTTCGTTCAACAATATTATAACTTCCCCACACGCGGGAGAGAAGGCGTGTGTCTGTGATCTAGGCTAACCGCGCCGGTCGTGTCGTAAGTGGGAGCATAACCCTCTCGTATCTCCGGTACCCATCGTCGTCTCGGGTGTCGCACCGCGAACACACGCCCGATTTATTCACACGTGCGTGAACACAAACACCAACGCGTCGAGACGCAGAATCCGTGACGGACGGATTCGCGAAAGACGCCCGCCGTGCGTCTGTACAAGAAGATCTCTCACATGGAGATGAGATCGTTATCGAATTTGAAACTCTGATTAGCGAGAATTCATGAGTCTCGAGACTATTTGCTTGTTACACATTTGCGATTAAATATTTCGCAAATTGAGATATTGAATATCTGTTGAAGCCAAAAGTCACATTCGAGAAAGAAAAAAAAAAGATACTATCTTGTTACATATATCTTATACATATATGCGTACGCTCTCTTTTAAAGTTTGTGAAATCTGTCAGAATGATTTCGAATAAATTCTCTTGATTTAATTTGTGAATTTTCGCTCTTTGTCGAGCGCGCACCGTGTAAATCGTCGAGGCGAGTTCGCGAGATCTCTCGGAGACCTCGTCGTGCAACCTACCTACCTACATAAACACGATGCTCCGCTTTGCTTTCCGTTCTCCTTACGAACACCGTATCGCACCTTCTCGGAGAGACGAGGAAGAGGAGGAAGAGACGCGCGGACTCGCGCAAAAAGCTTCACTACTCGCAACGCAACCCAATTTCGTTACCACGTGCTAGTGTTTTCTACGCGTATCGACGTGATCGTAGGTCAAGATTGGTGTATCGGATATCTCGCGCGAATTTGACGGCGAATTTTGCCGGCCGAAACTAAAATAAAGAACTATAAGCGCGACTGATAAATAATAAATTTCACACCACAATTTATCTCTGAAAAATTATTATATCTCTCCACAATCAGTAATCACGGAACATTTATCTGCATATATTAAATCGATCATTTTTTTATATTTTATTTAATTATTATATATATTTGGTAAAATATATGCTTTCTTTATCTGTATATATGTATATGTCTTTATCTGTGAAAATAAGCAATCTTTGTTTTAACCGGCGACTGTGCGTACTTGCCTCGAAAAATCTGACGTCGCGAGAGAAACGGTACGCTCCAGAAGATCTCGCGTTACTTTCGCGTGTTTACACGCGGGTCTCGAGTGGGTGCTCTTAAGAGGGAAGTATCCGCGCGCGGACATGTCATGCACACAAATATACATGTGACGTAAACGAATGATTATCCACCTCGCGGTGTCTCACGGCGCCTATATGTCCCGCGATCTCGCGATTTATGAATCAATATTTTACGTTTACAACGCGACGAATATTACCGGGGGGGCACGACGCGCATTCAATTAACGATGTAATGGAACGTCCTCATTAATCGCGGACGACAATATTGACCCGCGCGCGTCCGATAATTA
Source organism: Lasius platythorax (assembly GCA_963971435.1). Classification (NCBI taxonomy): domain Eukaryota; kingdom Metazoa; phylum Arthropoda; class Insecta; order Hymenoptera; family Formicidae; genus Lasius; species Lasius platythorax. The sequence continues at coordinate 2,494,862 of OZ020538.1, read as the reverse complement.
TTGTGATTAATGCGAATTTCATCGCGTTTCTCCTCCCCCCCCTCCGCCCCCCGCGATTTAATTGACCGAGGATCGGCGCAGTCTATTTCTTTCTCCTTTTACGCCCACCTCTTCCTCTACTTCTCTTCCCTCCTTTCATCCGCCTCTCCCTTTCTCGCGGGAGAGGAGAATGCGACCACGCGGAAATCACGCGCCCGTTCGTCACGCGTGTGTTCGATCGGCCGGTTATGCGTGTATATGTGTGTGTGTGTCTGTGTGTGTGTGTATGTGTGTGTGGGCGCAATTTCAATGCGCCCGTATACATGGCGCGCGCATACAATGCGCCCGTAACGAAGTCGTTTCGCTTCTCGTTATTTCCGAAACTTTCCTGCCTGTCTAGTGCGAGAACCAGCCTAAGAAACGAACGTTTACACGCTGTTGAACGCATAGGCGGTTCTTAATCATGTTGCTCTGCGAGTTTTAGTTTCTCTCGCGGTTTCTGCTCTTGATCGGTAAACGCAACATGCGAGTGATTTGTAAGTTCTAGAGATTTTTATAAATTTTTTTCTGGGATTAATTCCCGCGTATATATACGAGTCTAACGTCGTAAATAATTTTTTTATAAACTTTTTTTGCATCACGTTAATATATCTTTTTTTACGTTTATCTGATTTCTCAAGAACGCGTTTATACTTTACATGCGTAAAAGGGAAGAAAAAAAAGTTATCGAAAGAAGCTGCGCGGATGTCAAAGTTCAATCCTCGAACCTCTGTTGCGTAACGTAACATATCGTTTCTTATCAATCTCAATGTTTTTCTCGCTTCGAGACGAGTCGCGAATTTAAAATATTTATCTTCATTAATCTTTCAGAGGCAAAACCAAAATAAACGCGAACAAAATTTGCACGTTCGTGTATCTAATTATAGACTATGTTTAATATATTCCGATTCGACGGAGAGTCCGCGTCCGCTCGGTTTTAAAATCTGATATTCTCTCTGAAAACTGTCAGTCCTTTATTTACCATATTCAAAAGATCCGCGTATTCGGTCTCTCGCATACGTTGTGTTTCGCATTGATTTCGCGCACAGGTCGACCGCGTCGTTTTCGTCTAGCGATTTCCGTCGAGCTCGAGCTCGAGCTCGCGCGCTTTTGCTTGGTCCTCGAGCGGCGGATAATGTTGCGCACGGGGAGTGAAAGCGACACGGTGAACCCGCTTACGAGGTTACCCATGTACTTTTACTCCGAACCGAGCTGTATTACAGTGGCTACTTACCCGGCAGTCCCTGGCATAGTTATCACCAGAAATATCGCCGCGTTGGAAAGCCTGCGCGCAAAAGCCGTTCGCGCTACGCATTCGCTGTGCTCGCTCTCTCTCTTTCTCGAGAGAGAGAACTTCTCTCTTCACACAAAACTTTTAAATATATATATATATATATATAATTTTTCCGGTGCGCGTGAAATCCGACTATCGAGAACGTTCAACGGTAGGAAACTCATTTGGTCCGGCGACCGTGGGCGACTTGTTTCTGACCTCGATAAAAACATTCAGGATCTACCTGAGAACTACTTAATCCTCCAAGGTCTGTGTGCTTTGTCTAGTTCGTGAAGCTACAGCTAAAAGAGGAAATATCGGAGTTGTATTTTAAACATTTATAACTCGCCTCTATAATCTCGTTTTTGTCGAAATATCTTCCTTTTTCGTCAATTTTATCTCTGTTTTATTCGTGCTTTCGGAAGCTTTAGAATGAAAATCAGAATTTTTGTTCGCTTATTACTAGGGATTAATGTGGCAAATCGTCAATATGATACTAGACGTGCGTGATGAAAAAGTTATATTTACCGAGCTGAAAGTTGATGTGAAACGCAACGTTGGTTGCGTGGATTGTGTATCCTGAATGTGCGATGTTACTTAAATTAAATTACTCGAGGGTTTTAAACGTGGCGGGGTCAGATTTTAAAGCCCCCTCCCCCCCCCCCCCTCCGTTGTGTATGCGCGTTCGCGTTCCCGCATGGTTGGCTTCGGAATCGATTTTCATTATCGTTTCATCCGAGGCCTGGGAAGAGGAGGAAGCTTTCTCTCCTGGACAAAGCGGACGCCATATGCCGCCCTGGACAATGAAACGAGTGGAAACGAGAGAGTCTCGTCGGAGGGCGCGTGTGTGTAGGGCCCCTCGGTTTCTCGGCCCCTCCGAGAGACGCGTCTCGATTCTTTCGGATGCCCAACGATAGGGAACCCTTCGAGCCCTCTGGATTTTCGCCCTCGCTGCTCGCCCGTTCTGTCACGAGGGCGAAGAAACGAGCCCCCATCTCTCGTTCTTTCGAGGGACGATTTTTCGTGTGCGCGTAGAACTCTTTTTTTTTTATCCGCTTTGTTAAAAATTTAAACGAATTTAGTCTCTTTTTATTTTGATAATACGGAAAAATTTCGTAATCGCAGAATTATAGAATTTTCTTCCAACCGCTCGCGAACCTTGATATAAATGAATATTCGCGCCATTAAAAGCCTTTTATTTCAGTAAAATCGGAAAATTCAATCTCGGAGTTATAAACCTTCAATTTTGTACCAGAATATTACGAACGTTATTTTACAGCGAGAGATATATATCGCGCATTGCATAATTATTTTACTTTAAAAGAGGGCTGTAATGTATTTTGGAACATAACGGAATTATATCTCTCCGCACAGTGCTTGTGCGATGTAACGCGAACGTAGAGTGAAATAAAAAAAGAAAACCTTCTACGATTTTTGATATTTTCAAACTTTTATGTGTGACAAAAAAAGTTATAGGATTAATCAGAGTCATTTCGAGTTCCCGAGTGCATCAAGGGGGTTAATCGCGCTTCGGAGACCACGAACGGAGCGCGATGCAATCAGCGAGAATTAATGCGCCCGCGTCGCCGATATCGCGTCTCGCCGAACTCCGGCAGAAGTTTCCGTGGTAATCGCCTTCGTGCTCGCTCCACTTTCGTGGAAAAGCCGTGAAACGAGTTATCGCGAAGCGGTTCGGATGTTCGCGGAGTTCCTCGTCGGCGGTTTTGGAACCGCGCTCGCGCACAGCTGTGCCACTCTCTTTCTCCATCTCTCTCTTTCTCTCTCTCTCTCTCTCTCTCTCTCTCTCTCTCTCTCTGTCTCTCTCTTCGACCGCCCTTCGCCGTCCCTTCTACCTCACGATTCGAAACGGATCTATATAGATGCGTCGTTTTCGTGGCAAGGACGAGGGAGTGAGTCTCCTCTCGTCCTTGTTCTATCCACCGACACCATCATCATCATCATCATCTGCTACTGTACGTGTACCACCCACAGAGAGACAGACGATCGAGGGATCCTAAATGCGGCCTAAGCGAGTCGAGGGTAAATACGATCTGGGAACCCTGGGACTGTGCCGTAAATTTTATAACGGATGATCCTTTCTTCAAAATAGAGAAGAAACCGAAGGCGAGACGTATTGTAATCGACGTCTCTCGTTAGTCCTTGAATTTCTCGCGTGGGAATAATACGTATATTATAACATGGAATAAAAATATCTGGCATTTTGCTTATTATCTCCCGTGTATTAACGCGAGAAAGAAAAATCTAAATTAAGATAAATATAAAGATACACAAAATAATTTTGTGTAAATAATATTTTTATTTTTATTTTCGTGAAAGATAAATAAAAAGGATTGACTCGTTCTTAGGAAAATCTAGAAATACACATACATATACATATGCGCGAGCGTCTTGTAGGTTTTCAGTAAACGAATCAGGAAGCTCATATGTAGAATTCACGATGCAGCAAATACGTTCTATTCCTTACTCGAATTCTTTTTAACCAAGATACAAGTTTCGAAGATACGAAAATGCGGTTGTATTTAGACAATATAATCTAAAGTACACACACACACACAATTCTCACATCAACAGACAATGGCCTTTACGATTTAAGCAAAACTAAAGAAATAATATTTACAAATCGAGGTTTCGTTAGTGTACTTATGCGATTACGTGTTGGTGCGAGAATTCGAAAAAATTGAAAGGTATTCTACTAACTATACATGGCATTATGGATATTAAATAATTATCGCAAAAGCGTCCAAAGGCTTATCGGTTCGGGCTTTTCTATCTTTTTTTTTTTTTTTCTTAACAAATCAATTTATCTAATATTTCTTTTTTATACGGAAATAAAAATTGATATATTATTCATATAAAACAATTTATAATAGATAGAAATAAAATGATTTATTTCTCGCGCAGTCATTTTTTCATAGATTCGGATATTTTTTTTCTAAATTATTTATATAAAAATTTTATATACACATTTCGACGAACTCTATTTTATCGTTTTCGATAATTCAAATATTAAGAGCAAGGTTATAATTCTGATTTAGCAACAAAAGTATACATGTCTATGTATTTTTTTGTCGCGAATACCCAGGAAAATATAGCTTCGAGATATCATCAGACATTCTAAAAGATTCACCGGCTTTACAAGGACCTTTGAGCCCCAGAGCGAAGCAACGGTTAAGGGTCATCGTGAAGAATCTTTCTCTCCTTCCCTCTCCTTCTCTCAATTATTAGCCCACGGACGACAGATCGGGCGGTTTAATACTGATTCAATCGATGCCGATGCGATTCCTGTAATCGAGGGACGATTTATAACAAACCAGTTTGACTACTCTTACTCGGCTTTACGCGCTCCTCTTTTAATTCGGTGCCGATGTTAACGACGCGCGTTATTCGATGTAACGATAATAAGATCGATGTAACGCCATACAAATTTGTTTACCCGAACGTGCGAGAGCATGACCCGTACAAAAATTTACTCTCTTTCCGAATCAATGTAACTGACATTATGACGTAATAGATCGAATTCCGTTAAGTTCTCTCAAGGGAAATTATTCAAAGAGAATGAGGCCGCGCCTTGATATAAATATATATTTGTATATAAGAAATATAAAATAAGCAATAAAAGATAAATGTATAAAAATGAAATATAAGAAGAACGAGAGAAACGAAAAGTATAATATTGTAGAATAAATATATATGTATATATATAGACGAAGATAGATAAACAGAAAGAGAAATAAATAATAAGATAAAAGCAAGAAGAGTATATAAAGTTTACGCAATTTTCGATATCACGAAATGGTTAAAAATAAAAAATAAGTATTATAAGTAGATATTTATTTATATTTGTATATCTAATATCTGCATAGTGTATGGTGTCTCTTTTCTTGCTATCGGAAATTCAAATATACATATCTTATATATTCCGCGTTTATAGCTTATATTCCGTTATGTCCAGTCTTGTGTTGTGTCACGAACCTAACGTCAAAGTTCCCCAATTGACACCTATTTAATCGATCGTTGATGGCACCTGGCCTAGTGGTACAGTTAGAACGAGTGGGAGTGGGTATTAAGCATCGCGGCTACGAGAGAGGATCGAGGTTAACGATAAGTTCTTTCTCTCTCTCTCTCTCTCTCTCTCTCTCTCTCGTCGCGGACCGATGAACTTTTTCGTAAGGGAAGAGAATCGACGGGACGTCGAGAGCGGAATATCGATCCGAATGACATCTGGGGAAAATGTGCTCGTGGTACTTTTTATATCCTGTCGGTGATTTATGAGTCTTAAGATTACGCTAACAATTGAGAAAAAGAAGGAAAAGATATACGGAAAGAATGTATTATACTCAGAGAGTGATTAAAGTTGGAAATTTACCGTAACAAAATTCTGCCTTAAAGAAAGTAAATAATTCTGCCTTGTTAAAGAAAGTAAATTAAAAGATGACTTAGTCAGGATACTTGTTTAATTTCAATTACGGTTACGAAGTATGATGCAATCCGATTTAGAGAGATCACCAGTGAAAATCTCTTAAGACTCCGTTCGAGCGTCGACGGCGATCAAAATTTAATCCAGGATCTAATGATCGCTTATGCAACGCGCTCCTCGCCGATTCGCGCTCTCGTAATTCACAAAGTCTCGGTGAAATAATATATATGTATATCGCGGTATCTCCAACGGACATTATTCACAGTCCTCTCTTAATTACATTAGGGCGATACGCTCCCCTCTTCCCTCCCCCCCTCTTCCCTCCCCCCCCAATCGCCCCCCCCCCCGGACTGAACAGAGAGACTGGCGCTGGAATTGTTTCCATAAAATTGCGACACGACACCGTTTCACCGCCGCTAATTCACCGAGGAGATTTATGCTAGCCGCCGCGCTTTAGCTCCCTTGACTCCCCCGCGTTCCTCTCCAGACACCGACCCACTTTTCCCATTATCGTAGCGTAACCATCGTCGACCGGTATTGCCGATAAAAATCTGCCCGCGCGCGTCTGTCAAAAGGTCGTCGAGAGCGTCCGCGTCTTTTCCCTGTCGTTTCACAAGAGAACATCCCATGGCGCATCATATGAAACTGCGTGCGCTGATCTTAAGTCCTAGTTCCTAGTGGGGGGGTTATTTCTCTACAGAATATTTCTCTCCGAGTACCTCGCGCTTCCCTTTATTCGCGTTTCAGGCGGGCTCCGACGACAACATAGTTTTTTAATTCGAGCGTCTCTAATCACATAAGAAAAAGCTTACGTGTGCATGCATAATTTCAATAATTTTAATTTGTAACGCTATAAAAAAAATTCAGGAAAACGGATTCTACATAAATGCATAACAGATCATTTTCGCGCATCCAATTCGAACGCATCGAGATTTATGTTCGACCCGCGAAAATCCTCGATAAAGGAGATCTAGGAGATCCATTCACACGGCATTCGATGGGAAAACAGATTCTGGATCACAAATATATGTATAGATGCAAAGCAGGGGATGGCAGGTGAAGAAAGCGTATATATATCGTGCATTGCTGTTCGAAAAGCTCAACGAAAGAGGATCTTCTCTTCCTCCTTCTCCTCCACCATCTTGTGTGTGTGTGTGTGTGTGTGTGTGTGTGTGTGTGTGTGTGTGTGTGTGTGTGTGTGTGTGTGTGTGTGTGTGTGTGTATAATAGAGGCTCGAAAAACGAGGCGAAGCGAGGTGAAGAGAGCTGACCTACTGTGGCAAGTGGCTCAGGGCCGTCGTTGTCCAAATCGTCCCCCCGATCGCCCCCCACCGGGCGCATTCTCTCTCTCTCTCTCTCTCTCTCTCTCTCTCTCTCTCTCTCTCTCTCTCTCTCTCTCCATCCGGTGCCGCGCGGCAGTATTCAGGTCTGTCTCTTTCTTTTTCGTTCTCTTTTCTGAACATAATACCCTCGCAGCCACTCTGTCTTCCTCCTCCTCGTCCTTCTTCGTCGATCTCTCCTGCTTCTTTTCTCCTTTACCCTTTTCTATATAGCTTGCGATCAGAATTCGCGCTAACGTTCTCTCGATAAGCCAAATGGACCGTAACGCCCGGACGATAATTTCCGGAGTCTATCGCGAGGTCGTCTCGTGTGATAATAGCGTATCGATTTTAAGAGCGATTAGAGGCGAACGTCTCTGTGTGAGCGCGAGGGTGAAAGCTTCGATAATTGAGAACGATATAATAGATCCGAGCCGCGAGAATATCGAGTTAATATATGGCGGTTCCCTTCCTGAGAGAGTGCTTTCTAGCCGATTCCAAATAGAGCCATTGCTCAATGTACGGCATTGCAAATGAGCCTATTATAGCGTAGCTTATTTACTCGTTTTAGCATCCGCTCCTACATTTTATTACTTCCATTGTATGCGCGAGAAAGAGCGTGCGTAAGAGAAAAAGTAACGAAATACTACTACCTTGAATGTTAAGAAATTAATTTTTTTATTTTCGACGGCTCGACTTTAGTTAATTCAGTATTTTTATTTTTTTTTTCCTTCTTTTAAAAGAATTATAATTTAATTGATATATTTGAATTAACTATGTATAAAAGAGGAAGTTCTACAAAATTAAATTTTGATTATTTCGAATTATTTTATTTTTTGCTCACGATACACTATATTTTTTTGCTGAAGAAATGGCATAATACGATTCGTTTGGTTCACTTAACACGATATACAGCGATGTGTATCGTTTGTTAGCGAGGTCTGATTCAATATCCTCGACGGGATTCGTGACCGGCTCTCTTGCGCTTTTTTGCGCACGGTCGACGTAAACGCCCACCCGAGGAGGAAAGTGAATCAGCGGCGACCGCCGAGTGAAAATCATCTAGTGAAAATGTGAAGGTCGGGTAGAGTGGCGATTTGAAAGTTCTGCCGTATAGCTTCCAGCTATACGAACCGATTTTCACTCTGCCATCGTCGTCGTAGGTATCCCTCGTGAAAACGTATGGCAAAAGGTCGGATTATTGTGGATTATTGTGGATTACAGGTTTCCTATTAGGTATCGCTTTTACGTGCACGCGCGAACATAGCTCACGAATGTAGCGAATTGCTCCGATAAGCGATACACGTCGATTCTTATACTGATATATTTTTATGCTGGACTAAAATATATAAAAAAAAATATATATATATATATATTTTCTTTCTATTATGTCTTCAAAAGAAATTTGATATTCAAAATATATGTATGATTTGCGCAAAAGTCAAACAGATATATTATACCAATTTTTTTTTGAAGATATAATAGAAGGAGAGAAAAAAATATATATATACATATATAATTTTAATTTTTTTATTATATACTTATAGATCTTTAAAGTTTGCAATTACGTGCGAATTTATAATGCTTCGATTCTATATCATTAATTTTCTATATGTTACACAGATAGATTTATGTACTTATATATCTTTTCTGGTTTTTTTGATTTTAGAAATCTTTGTTGTGTGCATCATCCTTAAGTGATATCGAGGCGAAGAAAACTATGCTAACGAGTAAGTAGACGCACGTATGAAACGAATCTTTTTATAAATGCCGATTATACCTTGTACATTAAACGATGAATTTCACGTTTCTTTTTTCTCGTCTCCTCATTATGCCGCTAAATCGGGAAACAACTCGGTCTTGAGCATTGATATTGAGCGGACTATCTCGATTCTTTAATTAGCATCTGCTTTAATCTTTGAATTATCGACTGAAACGCGGTTAATTTGTATAACCGAAAAGAAACGCTATTTTATTAAAAAAATATTGCAATAAACCCCTCTACACATTAATAACTAATAAATTATTAATGTATTAAACATTAATATTGCAAGTATTACAAATTTTGGTATTAGTAGTATAGGTGGATCTAAAGTGTCCTTCTCTTTAATACTGACACAAATTTAATTAAAGTTAAAATTATTTAAAACCAAAATTAAGATTGAAATTAAGATTGAAATGTTATCAAAAGTACTTGAGAGTTTTTGATCTAATTTTCGCGGAACGTTGTTTACGTTAAGTTTCAATTTAAGTGAGACATCTCCTGTCGGCTTGTGTCGCCGACGCCTCTTCCGCATAGTTTATCGCAATTCCGTGCGCGGAATCGCGGCAGAATTATTTCTTAATCGGGACCTTCATTCTTGCGCGGTGAGTCTCGGCAGCGAATGCTTTATATCCGTTAAGTGCAAAAGAGATAGAGAGAGAGAGAGAGATTATGAAGAAGAAGCGGCAATTTGTACCGTTGCACACGCGGACGACAATACTTCACAGCTATTGTAGATACACTCGAAAGTGACATCATTTGTCCTCGCGCTTACGTAAAGATATTGGCGTTGTGTCCGCCGTTAACGTCTCGATGATCCTTACTACATACGCCTCGTGATTTCTTACTACATACGCGTGCATTTAGCGCGAGGCATGCATTTAACGCTCCTGTGGCTGATGTTTAAAGATTAACGGCTGCACGAGCCATCGTCACTGATAATCGAATTAATTTTATATATATATATATATGTATATATTAACATATATATTACATATAAACATTACATCGAAAGTACCGACTGGAAGATTATTGAGATTACAACAATTTTCCAATATTACGTAATCAAGCTCTTACTATTATTACTATTTATATTTATTTGCAGAGTGATACTCTTATTTCTTAATCGGATCTCAAGGAAACTTTGAAATTAGAATTTTAATTTAAAGGCATAAAACCAATGTATATATCAAATTAGAAAATTAGGAAAATACGAAAAACATTTTCATGTAAAATTTCCACGAAACTCATTTAACGTGGCGGGATATTTGAGATCGGGCCATTGGCATGATCATATTCGCATGCTCGCTCGGTCGTGTCAGCGTCACATCGTTCCCATCGTCGGAAAGGTTAACTGTTTGATTAGATTAGCGTGGCGTGCAAATAACGGCGACGGGCCGGCCTCGGTTCACGCAGACGACCATGTCGGATCGTTTAGGTGGACTTTGTCGAAAACCTCCGGAAAGGACGACGGGAAAGAAAGCCGCCACCACTTCCGGGATCGGTAGAGCGGAGCATAATGGGCGAGGGCGAGCACGTAGCTGTAGCGTAGCGACCATCCAAATGGTTATTTTTGACGGTGAGGTCGTCTAGGACGCGGTAAAACGAGCACTCGAGGACGTCCTCTCTCTCTCTCTCTCTCTCTCTCTCTTTCTGTGTGCGACGATGTGTGTTCCTCTCGCATCTCGCCGTTCCATTCATTCTATACACATGGCCGAGCCCACACGGAGATGTAACTTCGACGCGACCTCCGGCGTTTCCTGTCTCGACAATCGATCGACAATTGATCGACGATGATCGATGCAATATGAGAAAATGGGAAAAAGTTTGAATTATATAGGAAGCGATCTTTCTTCGAAAGGTTCGTAAAATATGTGCTTCTGGTACAAGTACATCTGGTACAAGTGTCTAAATTAGAGATAAGCATTCAGGATGTAAAATATTAGAAACTGATTTATATCGAGAAAAAAACAAAGCATATAAAATTTAAACTGCATTGTATAAAAAAAGTAAAAAGAAATCTAAGCTCGAGGACTAAATAGAATCTTTTTTTTGTTTAATAAATATATAAAATAAATTTATATATATATATATATATATATATATATATATGTATGTATATATATATTAAACTATTTCGAACTTTCCCATATTCTCGACTCATTGAAACCGGGCAATCTCTCTATTCTCGACTTTCCCTTCAGTCCTCGCTTTCGAAACTTTCGCAACTTCGAGGTGTCTTTTATCTTCGCATCGTTCATCGTGGCTAATTTGTCAAGAGGCAACCTAGGCTCGGTGGTATCTCAGATTTCAGGCTATTTGCCCAACGATATATGATTTGAAGTTTATTTCGAGCATCCGGGTATTCGATAACTCTTCCTGTCATCTCCATAACTTAGTACCCTCACGAGAAATTAAATTCAGACGTATGGCGTAATTATTGTTAATATCCGAATCTGATTTCTGGCGGTGAGAATGCCAAGTTAACAAGGAGGTCTCCTTTGTCGCACGAGGCAAGAAGCGAGAAATATCCACCGCATGTGTCGTTCTACATCGCTTTTAGATTACAGAATGACCTTAACCCTAGTATCGATAATCGATGGAATCGATCGTGGGCTCCGCTGCTCCACGAAGTTATCTACAGACTATCTGGGGCTGTCGAAGGCCACGGTCGACTAATTTGAACCTGGAAAATATGCATAAAATTCTCGCCAAAAAGTGGTCTCCTTTCCATTTGTTTTTGCTTTGTGAGTTATATTGTTCTCGAGTAATCCGACTAAAAATGTCACACTGCAATATATTTATTACTCGTCTAGATTTATCTTATCTAGGGGAGATATTTTAAGTTAATAAAAATAAAATGAATACTTATATAAAATATTTCGGGAGAAACATTTTTTTTTTTTCTTTCCGATAAGATTCGACATCGAGCGATATATCGAGACATATTCTCGAGATTCGGGACTCTTCGAAAGAGTTTACGATCTGTACGCGATCTCCCTATGAGAATATATTTTATTGCTTCAAATGCGCGGCTTCTCTCTATATCCTCGAGACGACTTGGAGATTGGCGATCGATACACTTTGGCTTTGTAACTTTCCGCGCGTAAGAATTAGCTATCGGTCCGATAAACGCGCCCCAAACACGAACGACACGAAAATCTTCGTAATTAAATTATGTAATGCCCGGCCTTCTCGATTCGATGCGCGATCGCGAACCAGTTCGATGCGATTTCGGTTTGTCGCTACAATCAACCTCGTACGTTTTACGGTCGAGCGAATCCGAACCTCGTGCCCAGGGGTAATTAAGTTAACGAGCCGACCCGGCGAGCACCGTTAATTAATTTGTCATACCGGGCTTCTCGGCGAATTCCGAGTAAGGCTATTAAGCGCGTTTCCGTTCATCTCGCGACGGAGCGCGAATAATAATAAGCACGTTTAATCCGTTTAATCGCGTCGTTCTTTTTTCTCTTTGCGCACAGTATACACTTTACGTCGACCTTTGATTTTTTATTTCTGATGAGGTAAATAAATTAAGTCGATCTAATCAGTCTTCACGACTATTAAAAAACATGATAGTTTTTTTTTTTTACAAATACTGTTAATTGTAAGAGAAAGAGAAAAAAGCTATACCGAGAGCGGAGTTAATCGCTGAAAATTACACAGACATGGTACAAATCATCAATTTCTTTCAAATCAATTTTCTTTTGTTTAAAAAAATATAATAATTTCTACTTAAAAGCTCGAAATAATATTATTACAACTGTATATAATATAATCTGACAGAGAGAAATCTCTAATAAATATCGTGAGTCTACATTTTTATTTTAAGCTTTCAACTTGGGGTTAGAGTTAAAAAACACAAATGTTACATAAGTATATATGTTTGGTATTTTCCGGCTATAATTATAAATTGATTATAAATAAATATAATTTGTAAAGTTAAAAAATTACTATGCCTACACACACACACACACACATATTTCTTCATTCCGTAAATATCATCCAAGTTGATGTAAAAAAGTGGTTACATCGATCGGTGTCGCGCTCGATGATCTCTCTCTCTCTCTTTCTCCCTCTTTCTCTCACCTCTCTCTTTCTCTCTTGAAGCGGAGATCGCCTAACGCGCGCGCGATGCCTTGGCCCACAAGAGAGGAGCCGACCTCATTTTTATTACAATTCAAACGCGCCCTCCCACCTGTCCTCCCAGAAGAAATGTCAGCGATTGTCGATGGAATCGGGCACATGGAGAAATCTCTTTCGTCGATATGAATAATATAGCCGCGGACGGTTTGTCTCTCCCTCGGAAATCCGCAAATTCCTTTGCGCGCGATCCGATTGTGTTCCGAGATTAACTTTAAAATTTCATCCAATGCATCCTTTTCTTATAAAGCGCGCGTTTTACGAGAATAAAAGGCGAAGCATGATATTCTCAGATCGTTGACTTTACGTGTCGCACGTCTATATATATATATATATATATATATATATATATATATATATATATATATTTATCTATTTCGCTCGTGTTGCCGGAGAGAGAGTGCTACACAGAGACGCGTGTCAGCTACACAATGAAGAAAGTGGAAAACAACGGCTGTCGTTTAAGCCAATTACATTAAGGGAAAGTTGCGATTAGATCGGGTGGTAGAAAACGCGGTAAGGAAAGATACATCCGCATAAATCTCCAATATATTTCCGTATACGAATGAATAGTGAAACCGTATCTCGAGCGCGGAACTATGAAACTTTTAATATCGCGATCGGCACAATTCGAGCGAATCGAGATTGATGCGAGACGTTGAAAGGTGCGTACTCTCTCGTCGCTCCGATATCCCATATGTCTCGTACGTTTCGCGAAACACGATGATCTAAGCGAGAATCGACATCGTGAGAAACGCGCTCGCGTTGCATCTCGCGTGCGCGCGATATTATTCGCCACCGCGTATAGAGCGTGTCCTACGACGGGTGTTCTAACGGTCTTCTGCCTTGACCGAGTTGAGCGAGGTCCGTGTCAGATCCCCGCGTCTTGACTTTGACTCCGTTTTATCGTAAAAGTCATTTCCACGATCAATTACCCGACCGTGAAGCGGCGACGAGCCCGGTTGTGCATGTGTCTCCGTTCTAACCCTCTTCTCTTTCGTCGGCGACGAAAATGGATGGATTAACAGATATTTAGTTAACCGCGCGTGCGACGCGTGTTATCGATCGTTTATTTCTCGGCGAGTCGCGTTTCCGTAATGGTCGGAAAAGCCCCTTCTCGACCTTTCCTCCTCCATCTCTCTCGGAGCGGAATCCAACGCAACGAGCGGATTCGTCGTCTCTTCAATCGTCGACGCTTCAATCTCTCGCGGAAAATAGCGATTCCCGAATTATAAATGGATATGAAATATCCTCGGCGCGATCGTAATGTCACGGAGCCAAGGCAGTCCGGCTTTCGATATTGATTCGCGTTAAATATGCCGCTTTTAAATAGGAAAGTCATCAAGGCCCGGAGGTTAATGCATTCCATTTTTTATCTCGGCGTCGTATTGTCAACGAGGTAACAATCGACTTCCGTCGTGTGAATTACGAGAGTTCGAGAAATATATAATTCGCGGTTTATAACGCGCCATTGTCGAGTTGTAATGGCGACACCTCGTCTCCGGAGCGGAGCTTTCACGAGGAAGAAATGCCCGGACGAGGAAAGGCATCATCGCGCACACGAGCCGGCAGTGTGTATTTCACGGTTTTATTTCCCTTTAATAGAAATTACCGATGCATCCTCCCGGCAGGTGCATCTTTAAACGCCACGCGCGTTCAAGAACAATGAGCGATTGGGGGAAAAAAAAAAGAAAAAACAAGAGGAAAAACTGCGCAGCCTCGCGGAAATGCATGAGCGGCCTAAATAATGGTAGCCCGACGCGTTCGCGACTTTGTCGGATCCGCGCGTCGGATCTCTCTTTAACCGCTTCACTTGGCATTTAATCGACGGCCGTGAGGAGCGTATGCATTTTACAAGCGTCTATTTACATACGAACAGAGTCCGACAGGTCGGACAAAAGCGTCGATAATTTATCTCGTCGAGAGAGAGAGAGAGAGAGAGAGAGAGAGAGAGAGAGAGAGAGAGAGAGAGAGAGAACAGTTTATAATAAAGTAATAAATTAACATGAATATTGTACGTGCAAGCAGCGAGAATCTGTCTGTGACAATGTTAGGCGAAATGTATTCGCAAATAAGGAATGACCATTTTAAACAGGTATGAATCAATTTGATTTGCATCAACGTGTATATAAAATATTGGCGATTTAATACATTTATCATATTTACATCTTACGCAATATTGTGACGCGTCAGTGATATTTTGACGCATTAATCTTAAGCGAGGTTGTCAAAATTCTCTCTCTCTCTCTCTCTCTCTCTCTCTCTCTCTCTCTCTCTCTCTCTCTCTCTCTCTCTCTTCCTCTCTTCCTCTCTCTTCACGTTACATTTAACGCGATTACAACATGTCTTAATTTACATTTCTATGTTCATTGCTGAACATCAGCATCATATATCTGTCCGTGATGTATGTGCATTATAATATCAGCGATATCAGCGATATACATCTCAATTTGTTTTTTCATCTTTCCTATTCGCGCGCATATTTCACGTTGACCGATGCCAGTCGGCATTAATCAGACATCATTCGACGTGTCGACGGGAACATTGCTCCCCGACTTCCCCGTCGTGTGTCGAGAAATCGCATCGCGCTCGTCGTCGTAGCGCAGCGTGTAGTATAGTAATAGTGGTGAAGGTGGATGATGGTGGTGGTGGTTGTACGCTCGCTCTCATTAGCCATGGCGAGCGCACGACATGGTGTGGTACCACCACCACCACCACCATCATCATCACCAACACCACCACCACCATCAGCATAGCCGCCGCCGCCGCCTCCGCCGCATGGCATAGGTGGTAGCTTCGTTCTATCGACCGAGCGAACGGCTCGGCTCGGCTCTCTCGTCCCGTGACCTGACCTCGTCTGAACCCTCCGCCGCTGCTCTGCTGCTGGCTGTGTCTCTCTTTCTCTTTCTCTCTCTCTCTCCCTCTCTTGTTCGCCCGCTCTCTCTCCTCTCTTTCCATTTCGCTCGTTCTAACGCAATCACCTCTCGTGGCATTACAGAGCAGCCGCTCTTCTCTTTTCCTCCAGCACCATCGCCATCGTCGTCGTCGTCGTCGTTTTCCGCCCCCGCCTTCCGTGGAGAGCGCTCTTTCCTCCTCTCCGCCCTCCCCCTCCCCCCCTCTTCCCTTGGCACTTTCTGTACGATATTAGCTTGCCCGAACTGGAACAACGCCCCAAAACTTTGAGGAAATCGCGTAATCCGCTTTGCTCGCACTTATCTCGGAAGTCCGTCCGTCCCTCGCCTCCTAAAGTTTTTATTTCGCTCATTTAATTAATCTATCGTTATTCATTGCTTCTCGTTATTTTAATTTTTTTTGTTTGTTTGTATCGTCGTTCTCTCTGTCATCGACGCTTTTTATTATTTACTTTGCGCTTTATTTATTTATTTTTTTTATTGAAGTTCCGATAATATGATTTTTCTGGTATTAATTTCATTGCGTTTCTTCCTTTCTCTCGATCCCTTGTCATAGCTGCGTTATTGTTAGGTTGAAAAAAAATCGTTGGATTGCTATATGCGTTTTAACAAAAAACAACGACAGGCACCGCCAGACGTAATCATACGATCGCACTCGGTTAGTAGATAACTTTTAGAAAATTATCCTCTTTTATATCAAGTATTTCTGATCAGCAATTCGGAAAAATCTCTCAAACGAGTCGAATTCCTCGATTCGCGGCGCACATTTCTCGCCAATAAATTATCAAGTACTCTCTTTGAGATGCATTAAAGATATATTGGAATGTGCATCTTGTCCTTCTCAAGTGTAAATTCGATTTAAATTCTAATTTTTTTCTTAATTCTATTTAATATTGATTTAAATCCCATTTCTGCGTATACGTTTTCTCAAAACGAAGATTATATTATGACGTCTTTTTTGGCTCTGATCCTTCGCTTTATGCGTCCGCGAATATCAAGCTCGCGCGCTTCGAAGTAATCGCGGATCGAAAATCGCGCATTTTGTCGCATTTAAGCGCTAGATGAACGCGCTATGAACGCGACCCTTAGTCACTGGATTATCCACACGTGATTGCGGCCGGCTTACATTCGCGCAGTTCTCCACACATTCAGAGAAGTTTCGCGCGCCCAATATTGCTGGCAATAAGGCACAGTACAGCCGTAACTGTACCTATATTACATAGCACGTTCTCAATTTTACTTATCCACGACAGAAATTGCTCCAAACTTTGCGCGGACAGGAGATATACATGTAAACTCTGTCGTCCAATTATACTCCGAGAATATCAAATACGAATTTACGAGCTAGAGTACGATTAAGCTTCGCTCCTAAATGCGCGCAAATCCACCTCTGCACGAAACTTTGTTAATTCGAAGTTCCTTCGAGACAGATAATAAAAATAAGACCAAATAGTAACAAAAAATAAAGCGAAAATTTAGAAATGCGAAATAGAGAGAAAAGCGTGTTGAGCGATGAGAAAAGCCTGATGCGCGACTTTCAGAAAAAGTGACGCTCGTATATCAAGAAATCTGCATTATATCGGTAACCTGTGTATTATCGTACAGGCGCGATGAAAAGTCTTCAATGATAATAACGACGCAAAACAGCGGGAAAACGTGGCCGCATGCGAACAAAAGAAATAGCGGCGACCCATTAGAGGGATATATATGAGACGCGACCCTCGCGCGCTGCGGGGCGGATAGGGCTCAGGGTCGTTTTTCAAGGGGGTCAAGGGAAGTCTGCGCCCCGAGGACACGCTTATTAATATCAAACATCTCTAACTCAAGTTCCAAAATGTCCAATTTTTCCCACGTTTCAATTCTCTCTTTGACAGCTACCGCTCGTCGGGCCGATTCGAATGTGATTCGGGTGGCAGTTTTTATTACAAATTAAGAAAAGTTATATTTCTCGGATTGAAAGTGGTTTTATTGATCTTTTAGATTAATATCTTTTTTGAATTGTTATTATTATATTATTATGTATGGTTTGGAATTATATTATTTTTCTTTAATTTTATTAATAATTTATTTTATAAATTTTTAATTTATTTTTATATTTATTTATTAGTCATATTGATAAATTGTGTTATATTTTTATTAAATATATATATAAAATATATCGGAAATAATTTTATTAATCATGTAGATTAATATTTTTGCAATTATATTATGTATATAAATTGACATCTTACGCTTTTCGTATAATTTAATTTTCTAGCTTCTTTTAATGGGTTTTTATAAATTCTTTTATAATTAATTGTACATTTATTAGGAGACAAAGAGACTCTCTGAGCAAGAAGATAATTATTAATTCGGCTAATTCATATTCTTTCTTATTTACATTTTATGTCAGCTTTTTCGTCAAGATTTCTGCCTTTGATCTAGAATCCGGCGAGGGGGAGATAATTGCTGCGAGCTATATTTTCTCTCGGATTGACATAACTCTTTCGGTGTACACACACCGGATGCTCCTCTGCGGTGCGGTAAACCGTCGAACGCGCGTTTTGGCCGAAATATATTCCGGTTTCTCTCCCGGTATTATCGTTCTCACAATGTCACGACCGTCGTGCGTGATTCCGGCACGACGTCACGGTCCCATTGACGCCGACCCCTCCGAGCACCTTAAACGGATTCGTAAAACATTTTTCGTGACCCCTTTTCCATCGTAATTTCGACGAACAACAGAGAGACAGCTCTCTCTCTCTCTCTCTTTCTCTCTCTCGAATGCCTGTTTCCGGTGTCGATGCCGTCGAAAGCCATTCGATGCCTATCATATGTATATCGTCGCGCATATACGTGTCCGGAATACGCAAGACAGTCCCGGTGGTGTATTATTCTGTTACGAGTTTAAGCTGAGGGATTATGCATTTAATTTTTATCGTCAAGGTTTTTGAAACTGAATTAGTAGATAAAGTTTTTCGTATAGCGCAGTAACCGCTCGTAAAGCCCGAAATCCGACCCTTTTCCGAACACGAAGGAGAGAACGCGTGTGTTTCCATTCGAGGAGGGTTTCCACACGCTAACCGAATAATCGAGAGGGAACCACCCTCTCTCGGATCCCTTCCTTTTAGATATGTATAGACCCTCGTCTTTAGAGTGAAGGACTCGGGTTTATCCTCTTTCCCCTTAATCCTCGACCGGGTGTGCCTTTGTCGAAAGTAACAGCGCAGAGTACGCTCAAGGTCCCATTTGTGTTATATATGTTTCCAATAATATATAATATACTATGTATGTGTGTGTTATCTATACAACATACCACATTAATCTGATCTGTTTACAAAATCGTTGATAATCTCTGTGCGTTCTTTCTTTCTCGACTTTATCCAATAATGTCGCAATATTTATTTAAAATGAATAATTTAAAGGAAATTCTTATATATTCTTCGTCTATCTTAATATCGACGTAAGATTTTAACAAGTAAAAAAAAAAAAAATCGTGCGTTTCTCATTTTTGCGACGAAAACGGCTTCCGAAAACTGACGATCCGAATTCGTCGATCGCGTTACGAAACGACCTCAAGCGATCGAAGTCCAGGAAACGGCGTTTAATAACAATTTCGGAGCGCCGCACCGCAGCACACAAACGCAAACACACACACACACATGCCTCGTGGGGCTGAATTTCCTGCAGAGGGAGAGGGGGTAGAAAGGGTCTCGAGAGGGAAGGGAGAGGGAGCCTTGAGTGAGCGAGATGGACGGGATGAAGGGAGATCGTATCGTCCCGTTCTGGCACGACACGAGGTCGCGGAGCCGAGCCGAGCCGAGCCGAGCGCGGCCGAATACGCCCGAGCACGGCCGAGCCTTCGTACTCTCGAGTGGGGGGCATCGAGAGGGGGGAGGAGCGGGCGTTCAGTAGCTACGTTCAGTCGAGCCAGCGCCGTCGTAGTCGAATGGTCGCAGTCGTGTGCTGTCGCGCGGAGTCCACTCGACGCGGCCGAGAAACGAGGGAGGAAGAAAGAGAGGCGCTCGACACAATTACGTTTCGTACGTAATTACACGCGTACGGTTGAATTTTGAGGTGAGACGACAAGCGAGACGAGAGAAAGAAAGAGCGTGACGGAAAATTGGGGGAGATTTCGAAGCGCAGTTGGTGGTTGACCGAGAGAGATAGAGATAGATAGAGAGAGAGAGAGAGAGAGAGCTTTGCGCCGCCTCCTCGCTCTTCTCTTCCGAATTGATTCCAAGAACGTCGTCGTCCGCGCATCGCCAGCCGCGACGCGATCTCGTCGCCACGATCGCAACGACGACCGTCGCGCTGCTCCCCGGGAAGCCGTCGTCGTCGTCGTCGTCGTCATTGTTCTCGCCACACGGATACACGGCAGTGAAAATGCGGTAGTGAACAGTGAGACACAGGGTGAGAGGAGAGACTCGGAAACACACAGCCGCAGGATAATCGTCATTCTAATCGTGATCTCGATCGTGTCGCGCGAATCATCTCGCAAGTTCGTGCTCGATCGAGTTCCGGCGCCGGTTGAACGACGAGAGATAGAAAAGGTGAGAGGGTGGGTGGGGGGCGGGGGGGGGGAGAGAAGAGAGGAGGTTGCTCTCTTGGCGCGACTCACAGCCGGAAGAGTTATGACGAGCTCGCGCTCCATTCAAGGACGAAGAATTGTTGTTTGCGCGCATGTGTCCAGTAGTGGGATATAGTGTCAACGACAAGTCGCCGCTCGCAGATCTGGATACCTTGCTGTCGACACCCGCCGGGCCCGGATTGTCTCATGTCAGGATGGCGCTGGCGCGGTACGTACACTCGTACGGCTCACCGTTGTCGGAGCTAGGGTGGGTCCTTCGTCCGTCCGGGACTAACCACCGCGAGGGGAAGAGAAAGGGGGGGAGAGAGAGAGGGGGGAGAGAGAGGGGAACGTTTGTGTGTCTGTTTGACCGGTACGCCGGAGAGTAATCGCATCGATCCAGCGAGCCGGTAGCGTTCAACTATAACACGCGACGCGAACACCGACAAAGACGTTCCTTCCTTCCCGCCCCGAATTTCTCACCCCTTTGACAGTAATGGCACCGGCTAGCCGTTAAAATCCCGCGATCGTTCTCGTAGAGCGACTCTCTTCCCCGGAGATTTTCTTTCAATCTCACAAATTTGCGAATATACATATATTTTTTCCGTCGGGAAAGAACACGTGTAGATATATCGAGCGGAAAAACGTATATAATTGCGAGTAAATAAAAATGAGGCCGTTATGAGAGAGAAGGGGGGAAGGGAAGGCTTTTTAAAAGGTTAGGATAAAAAAAACTCCGAGAATTGCAGCGAAGCTTTCGAGGAATTCGCCTCGACGAAGGCGCGACGGTCAACGACCCGTCGTCGTCCCTTCGACGAGGATAGCGGCCAAGTATCGCGATGGCCATTAGCCGTCCGTTTCGTTCTTTTGTCCGTCCCGATGCTCGTTCTCTCTCTCTCTCTCTCTCTCTCTCTCTCTCTCTCTCTCTCTCTCTCTCTCTCTCTCTCTCTCTCTCTCTCTCTCTTTCTTTCTCTCTATCCCTTCTGGTCGTCGCGCGATTCGCATTCGCGCTGGCTGACTGGAAAGTTCTTGGTCAAGTCGCGCGAGCGAAGGAGCCGCGGCGGAATCAAGGTGAATACACCTTTTTACGTTAGACGCCGACCTTCCTGAGGCTGCTCGATGTAGGCTCCGTCACGGCTCGGCGATTCCTGCCTGCTTTCGATATAGACACGTCCGACCGTGAACGCGACTCGATGGAATTCGAATGTGGAAACGGGCTTTTATATTCGAGGCGTTCGTTCTCGAGACTCGTCGGGTGACGAGGACTCTCGACGGAATCGACGATCTTGTCGGAAAAAGGCGGAATTTACAGAGAGAAAGAGAAAGAGAGAGAGAGAGAATCATCCAGAGGGGAGACAAACGCAATTTCAGTTTCCAAATATTTAGAAATATTTTCATCGTGTACGGAAAGCGCTTCCGAGCACACCGAGTGTTTACTTTTGAAAGTTACTCGCCAAAGTTTTATTTATACTTTTCTTGTCAATGTTATTTATTAATTTTGAAAAATATTAAAACGTCGAAAGATGTATTTTATCGCTCGATATACGTATATAGATTGGGATACTAATTAAAATAAAATGACAACGCATTTGCAGAAATATAATGACGGAATAAAATGAATTAAATATTTGAAGCGTCGAAAATACGACGAGCCTCGTGTTTAAAGTGTTGATCGCGAATGTCGTGATTAATCGGAATGTCGTGAAAAGCATTTCGCTCCGGTTCGCTCTTTCGCTCGCGACACATTTTTTCGTGCCAGCTGCAACTTTTATCATTATTTTATGACTGTGTTCGTTAGGCGCTCGATTATTTAATACTTATTATAAAATCATCAGGAAAATGATAACGAAGATATTTTTGACGCTCCTCGCTCTGTGTGATTTCGATCGTACGTGACATTTCCTTCCGTGACATTTGACGAAGAGAAAGAAGCTTCGTAAAATTATCATTTTTATTATTGTACCTTTATCGAGCTATCGATGTCGATTACATCAACACAAGTCACGAAGCTGAGAGTAAGGTCTGTTTAATACTTATTAAAGTATTTATATTACCGTGTTGCCGCATTTGATATAAACACGCGATCCTTTCGCCCGCGAACCATTTCTAATCGTGTGTTTGCGAATTGAGCGGATGTCGAAACGACTAATTACATCGCCATCGTGTTACATATGTAGTGTCCGTTGCGGAAATCGTAATTCGACGGTATTCTCCATTATTTCCTGTTTCTATATCGCCCCTCTCTCTCTCCATCAATGCGACTCGAAAGCGATGAATCACGAGACTATAAACGGATTCTCTCCCTCGGAGACCCATTCCTCCACGACTATCTATGATTTAACGATCGCGATATATGTCGGAGCGTGTATTTTTAGAATTGTACCTGCGAGAGACGAGCGCGTCCTTGACATTGCTACGCCCTTCCCGCGAATGCAGAAATTTCTTGCAACGTTGCGGAGAATTATTATCTTGGCTACTCCACTCGGTTTACGAAGCAAATTAATCTCGACAGCGAATAAAGTTTGTAGCGCGCATTTTATTTTTATTTTTTATTTTTTTTTTTAAGAATTCACGCGAAAAGTCTGAAACGACGTTGTTCGAAATCTTCCGTGCAATTTAGAGCTCAAGATTGAAGATTGCGCGCGCGCGGAAATTATTCCTCGTGAAAATTTAATGTAAAAACCACTCTCGGGTTTAACGTAAAATTTTCAAGATCTATACGTTCGCGCAAATTCGATTTCGACGATTGACACTCCGACTTTGCGGAGAAGTACGTCGAGTATTTTCACCTTCGTTAGGCGACGTTATTGCCCGATAAGAGCGCACGTGATACGTATCGATAAATTTCGCTTTAAATGCGGTCGCTTGTGCGACCGCATTAGAATTCTCGATCGCTAATTGCTCCATTCGCGCTTTATTAATGTTAATCGCGCGAGGACGATAATAAATGCCCGGCGTTTATTAAGTGTAATATTTGACTTCGGAAGCGTAATACCTATACTCGCGCGCTGCCGTTATCAGAAGGTATCGCGCTTATCACCGGGGCTGGTTCTGCAACCTCTTCTGCATCTTTGCGTCGGCTACCTGCGCGCTATCTTTATCGAACTTGTCGTGACCTTCGCGTATCACATCGATGATTTATAGTTAGACTGCCTGCAGGTACCTTTTACAGCCTGTCTACGCGTTTCCTCCGGCATTTCCACGCATCTACTTAATCCTTGGACGATCTTTTAATGCCTTTTAACTACCGCGTCAGACGAATGACGTCTGTGTTTCCTGGACGGTGTTATGGCACTTGTATATATACATAGACTTCATCTTTTATAATTCTTTGAAGCAACCTTATTTTAAGCATGATTTATGTGCATGAACATCTCAGGCAAATAGTAAAGACTCTTATCACATAAAAATGCTTTCAAGGAAATGCAGGCGTGATTTGCATGGATCGTTATTCGTTGCTATGCGTGCTGTATATATTTTTTTTTTTTTTGCTGACGGTCAAAGTGTTGAATCTCGTCGAAGAGAACGCGATGATGCGCCTTATGTCACGCGGAAAGGAAAATCATTCAACAGACGAAACAGGTTGCGGCAAGGCTACGTTACGTGTAACTCGCGCGAACGACTACAGCGATATATCCATCAATCATTTCGCAGCTGTCGCGCTTATCTCTAATTCCTTGTTATTGCTCCCGCTAGTGGTCGGTGACGATTGATCCGGAATTACCTTCAACAGTTAGATAACGTAAATTTACGTTTCGCGTAAATTTATTTAAAAAAAAAAATATCACAGTTGAATGGTTGGGGAAATATTTCGACTTGAAGATTGCTCGTGTGACAAACTGCATTGAGCGCAATTAACGCGGGTCACTTGCCTCTCACGCATTCAATCAAAGGTTAATCGTTCTTGTTTAAACTCGATGGCGATAAAAGTTTATCTCGCGTTCAACCTAATCTTCAAGGCTTCCACTACTTTAATTTTAAAACACAAGTACTCCTCTCTGCACCTATACTATTAACATGAATCTTCATCAACTTTAAAACTTTTTTTGATTTTATTATATTTAAGTTATATTACATTTATTTTTTTATTTTTTTTTTTGTAATTTATAATTTTGTATATTTGTACTCCTTTAAAATGCTGTAAAAAAAGATCCGAATATTTATTTTCGTTACATTTAACATAAGACCGTGTTTAAATGAATAATTTATAATAATGAATTGTGACACACTATTTTCTGTTTGCATAAAAATGTGGGAAAAAAATTTTAGACTCGTTTTCACTACATTTAAAAACGCGTTGATATAAATAAATATTTAATTTTTTTTTCACGGTCGTGAAAAAAAATAACGAGCATTTTAGGGAAAAACGATCCGGAGGCACGCTCAACTCGCGTTACGTTGAACGACGGAATCGGAAAAGCCGCGGCCTTGCCTCGCTGTAATGTTATCGTTTGCGTCACAATATTTTCTCGTCGGCCGGCAGCGCGAGCGCAAAAGCGGGAATGGCTTTGAATGTCCTTTGTGCCCGTCGAACAGCTGGTCGCGCGCGCGATCGTCAATACGTGCATTCGTGTGTAAGTGGCCTGTCTACAACACTACTACTATACTGCGACACTGTACTCGTGTCGCACAATATCGTCGTAAATTAAAACACCTGTCTATATTCCGAATAACATCGATTACCGCTCTATTCCGATCTCGTCACCTCGATTAACACGTAACGACGTTCCACTTATGATCGGGTACGTATTAAATTTAGTCGAAGGCTTTATTGGCAAACCGTTTAGCAATGCAGATACCGGGAGTTTCGGTAAATCGTGTCGCGAAAACATAACTTGAGTATCGCGGTTATTGTTGTTGCTACACAATTTTGTTTCAACAATTTCGGACGGAGATATAAGTTTTTTTTTTATCGCTTATTGTGTTCAACTAATTTCAAGGACTCTGATAAAAATCTGGAACGCGAATAACGAGATTATTACCGAGGATATCGCTTTGGTATATACCGATATAAATCTTTCGGATCGATTTTTTTTTCGCTCATCATCAGGTCGAGATTACGGCGTCGGCGATATCTCTCTCGTCGCTATTAGTTTTCGTTCTCGTGAATTTATATTTTTTCGATGGAATTATCTGAATATTATTATAGTCATAGCACGGGAGTCGGAGGCCAATCGATGTGTCCGGGGCTCGATGAAATAAAGCCGAGTACAAAGAAGCAGGAGAATACGATGGTTATGGCGGTGATGGTAATGGTGGTGGTGGTGGTGGTGGTGGAAGGGGTGGCGATGGTGGAAGGGATGGGGGTGATGCGCGGCGGGGGGAGGGAAGGAAAGTTGTCCCTCGCGCTTGATGGCAACCTTCGGCTTCAAGGGTACAGGGCCGTACGTCCCTCTTGAGGGTTCGCTTTCCCTCTTCCGTGGACGATGTGTGACGAATACCTAACGAATATCGGAATTCAAAACCGGCTTTCATCATAAAGGAACTGTAGATATAAAAAACGTTCTCTCGAAAATCATCCTGTTTTTTACCTCCGCTTTTTCGATCTGTGCGTCGATTTTTTTATCCAAAAATCGTAAAATTGTAAGGGACCAAGATTTCTAAGTATAAAGTACTTTCGGAGATTTTTTTGAAAATTATATATCACTTTTATAATTTTATCAATTTGACGTTTTTATAGACGTGATACTCCTTTATTTTTTTCGTTATTATTTAAAATATTAATTTTAGAATACATGGATTTTTTTATGATTAGAAAATTTGATAGTAGCAAGATATCGACATTCCTCTCGCGCGCTCATTATTCCAAGAATAAGATTTATCGTCGTAATAGAATACCGGATGTTATAATTTTACGTTTGAACAATACGGTTTGTCTCAACTTATTTTGAAAATATTGCATGGAATTTAACTAATGAATATTCAAATATGTCAACTGTCAAAAATTAGAGCGATTTATCTTATCATCCAAATACATTAGATATGATAAACGTTGAATTTATCGTGAAAGGGTTAAGTTGGTCGGGGAAGGAGAGATATCTCAACGACGCAAAAAGACTACGTAAGCAGTTATGTAGTATGCGAAAGCTTATCGAAGTTATCGCTGAGCAACCAAATGACAAGCAAACAGCCACGGTACACATAATCGGAGGCCAAATTGGCTGTAAAGTTTGCGATTGAAATTGTCTCAGAGCGAACGACGAAGACCTATACAACCTCGTGCATTAATAACATCGTGCATTAGCGCGCTTGGCTTCAATAATTAAAATTTTCCATAATATTTTAAGTCTATTTTTTTCGTTTACATAATTATTTGCATAGTTTTTAATTGCTTTCCGTGCTCGCAAAATAGAAAAAGAAAATCGGTGAGTCGCATGCGGTGAAGTGTTCTCGTGAAAGTGGACGCACATCATTAGTGCACTCGTACGCCTCATTCTGAAATCCATAAATTTTACAAAATCTTCCTGGAAAGAAAACAAAAGAAATGCAAACAATGCGACTGAAATCCAATCGAAACGATAAGAATTTTGCGACGTCACTAGAGATACACCTCAAAATAAATATCATTAACTATCGTTAAATATCGTAAAACAAGGCAACAATGTACAAGATATCGTTTATAACTAGTTATAATTTAGAGAGAGACAAGAAAGAGAGAGAGAGAGAGAGAGAGAGAAATGGTGAATCAGAATAGTTAAATTCAGTTATTAGTAAAATTTAAACGACGAAGAAAATAATTATTAAATATTAGGCAGATCTTAAAGATCTTTGTTTAGCGCGTGCAGAGTGACGATTGCTTTCCCGATATCGAAGGGACAGAAGCCAAGGGTATCCTTCGTAGTTTGGGTATTCTTTGTGGTTAATTTAAGACCGTAAGGGCGCATCTGCAGGGAATGGACCTCGCAAATTGGCCGTGAGGCCCAAGGTCGTCCAGTATATCCCACGTACCGGGGCACTGGCCCCTGTTAGAAACGAGTCGGGTCTCTCGGGGAGCTTCCCTCCTCTTGCGGAGATCCCAAAGAAAAGCAATCCTTCGGCCCTAGAAGGACGAGAGCCAGAAGGAGATCCGCGCCGTCGCTCGCGCGAACGTCACGCTTTTCATTTCAATCCCGCGTCTGCAAACGTCATTGAAAAGAGCGGACGGACGTCAAGTGGGACTAAACAGAGAAGTTGAAAAATTATAATAATATTTCTTGTTCAACAAAATCGTTTACGACATACCGATAGATCGAAATTTTATAAATTGATTGCAGAGTCGATTTATAAAGCAACAAAGATTCGTTTTTCAATCCGTCTTTGCGAGTGTTTATTTTGAAAGTGCCACAGTTTGGAAGAGTCACGAATCTTGATAATATTTTCAAATAATATTATCAAGGGCATGTTTAAGTACTTTCTAAATAGCGATGTTTAATAATTCACGTAGTATTTATAACGGTTGTTTTTAAAAAAAAAGCGATTTGTGAGAGGATTTCTCATTTTTCCAGAAATGCATTCTATATCTTTAATTAATTAATGGCATTATATTTTTATTTGGAGTTTCGTGAAATTCATTAAATTTATATATCACGAGCGCGAAGAGAACGAGAGAGAGTAGAATGCTGCATCATTCAATGATTTATGCAGATTATTCAATCGCGTTAACGCGTATCACGTCACAGTTTGCTTGATATTTGCGGTATTTTCGGCGTAACACGAGCACCGCGCTTTTAATTCCCAGAACTGATTTGCACAAGTGGGGATCGTGAATTACCGCGAATGCTCGTTGAATCGTCATTAATAAGCGCTATAAACACGGAGGGAACATTCGTTTATCGCCTTCGGGACTATGTAATTTTATATTTCAGGACACGCTATCTTGTAATCTCGACTCGCTTCGCCGATTATTTAATTCCCTCGTTCAGTGCCGGGACAATAAAGTCTTTTATTATATAAATATTTATGTAATTCGCGTAATTTCTCGTACGTGCGACCGAGAATTGTGTTACTATCGCACTTTACTTTGTCCGAACGGAGCGACATTCGTTCGTCGTGTGCTCTTTGTATGAAAAGATGTTCGTGCGCCTCTTATCGTAACCGTGAACCTTGAATCGCGCTGTGAACGGAGTTGTGATGAATGCAACACGTCACGAAAATGGTATAAAAATCTAAACTACGAGTATATATAAACTTTCGAGAGAAAAAATTAAATTAAGAAAATTTTGTAAGACGAGTAAAAATAGCTGTATACTAACTTTCTTAATTATATTATTATTACTATTATTAATGGCATATTAAGAGTGACTCTCTTTCTCTTTTTCTTTCTTTTCTAACTCTCTCTCTTCCTCATATTTTATCTTATTTTTATCTTATTTTTCATTTAATTTTGTACTTGATTTTCTTTTGTCGATTTTATTTATTTTTTGTAACTTATTTTTTATACTTTGATGAGCTTAAATCAGAGCAAGATAAATTTCTTTCCTTCTTTTGTCTCATGACAAAACTCAAGCTACGTCATTCGCTGCGCATCATGCAGGAATGCATGAACGAAGAAAGGAAATTTATCACGACTGACAGATAATCGTGCGCTCTCGTCACTTTCTTAGTAATTCCTCCTCGAATAACTTGATTCATGGTGCATCATTTGAAAGCGCGACAATTTTACGCGCACTGCTCAGATGTAACGATTTGTCGTTACATCTTAATCTTCGTTCTTCGCATATATTTGTGTATTGCTTCTTTAGTCGTTATTAATTATTCAAAGTAATTATTCGCAATTATTCAAAAATACTGGACGATTTTAACCGAATAGAATATCGAGAGAAAGAGACTTTACACGTAAATAAATAGAAAGAAATGGATTTTACATATAAATATTTTATTTTAATTTCTCGTATATAGATCTCTTCAACGAAACTCTCTATTCAATTCCTTAGTATTTAATCTAGAAAAACAAAGAACAAAACGATAAAATTCCCTCGAGTACCGTATTCATGTTTACACAGTGCCGATCTATCGAATTCGTGATATGCGTGATACGAGACACATGACGCATACATGGATTTCCTTATCACTTCGCGTTTTCTCCGAGACACCGCGACCGAGCGTCCAGCGAAACTGCGACCGCTCTCCGCGTTTTACAACAGCATCCGTGATTCTCGCACGGCTGTTTGCCGCACTCTTGGTCGCCGAGTTGCTCGGTTGGACTGGTTCCCGAGAAGCTAAACTAACCGGGGCGCATCTTCCTCGCAAGGGAACGCTTGTGTCCTCGCCGGAGCGACAAGTTGGCGCGTGCAAGACGCGAAGGCGAGTCGCGCGCGCGCGCGTTTGCTCGTGACGCCCTTGAAGAGAGTCAGCCTTTGTCTTATCACACACTCTGGCTTACGCCAAGCAGAGCGTCAGCCTTGACTTCGCCCCTCTTCTTCGTCGCGTCTCGTCTCGTCTTGTCTCGTCTCGTCTACTGACTTTCCTGCGAAAATCGACCGAACGACGGCTTCGATTCCCCGCTTCCTCTCGTCTCCTTGGCTTAGGGCGATCGAGGGATTTTGTTTTTTTTTCAGTGCGAGACTAGGACAACGGGAGAAGAAAGATATGCATATTTTAAATTAGGATATACATGTGTACATTTTCCGTTCGTACTTTATATTTCATGAAGTTTTTCTATATTTAATTTTAATAATTTATATAAAATCTTAATTATTCTGCTAATTATTTTTCCATCAGTCACGTTAATAATTAATTGATAATAAAATATATACACACATCGCTCGCGTCTGTGGTGCTGTGAATATCGTTGAAATACTTTTGTAATGCGATAGGATATGTAACGTATGAGATAACAGAAAGACAAGTTATAAAGGCTGAAATAACACGCGATATGTATAGAATTGGAGGAAAAGCAATGTAGCACGTAATGGCAGGGAATGTCAAATAAGCTGTGTAACAGCGTCAAGGCTGCATATTATCGTTGTCAATACATCAAGGTCCTAGTGTGCATATATAGCCACGTGTCTGCAGACGAAGCATCATCGCACACATTCAAAATACCGAAAAATAATTTTTCTCCTTAATAAACCGTAATAACGTGACGTTTCTTCAATTATCGAAATGTCAATTTGTCAATAATAATTGGTTAATTTTTTTTATCGGTAAATTATATTTCGTATCTTTTCGAGAATTGACGTTGAACGAAATAATCGGAAATCGATTTTTTTATGAATAAAAATTTTTATTCGTACTTTTCGGTCCTCGGCCACACAATGACGAAACAAGTTGCCGGGACAAGGTTGTTTTTGTGCGTTGTCCGTCTGTCGCGAATCGTTATCGCGGTTGTACCCGATGCATCGACGACGACGACGACGCGTAATCACAAAGCGAAGGGATATATTTTTAGCCTCGTGCTACGTTGCACTCGGTCGCCTCCGCGACCTTCCGATCTTGACACTGAGACTTCCTTTTTCTATCGCTTTTTTTTTTTCCGCGAACGTCGTCGTGGCCGCGCGTGTCGCGCGTTAGCGTTAACGTTGTTACCGGTCTTACGAAACGACCGGAATAAATCAGATATGGAAATAAATGCGCCTACAATTATGTGCGGGATTTTTTAATTCGATCGTGACGAGCGAGAGAAAATGAGGGAGTTGTGCGGCGGCGACATCCTTGCGTTATACGCGTTCACATGCGGAAAAAAAAAACGTATTTTCCTCGCGAGAACGCAATCTCATTCGTTGCTGCAACGCTGTATCACCTCCGTGTAACCTTCGTGTCGTCCTTATCGACAATTACATGGCAATTCTCGGTTCTCAATTGCATTCGTCGTCGGGGAAGCGCGAAAATCTGAAGGCAGCCGAAAATAACACGTGTCACTCGGTGATATTTTTGCGAAATCCTCGACGGACAGAAAGATAAAACAGCGCGTGTTTTGATCGGGGAAGTGAACGAGATAACTTGACAAATTACGTAGGATTAAATCGAGGGACATTATTGCGAAAAATGTGAGTGTGAAAAATATATTTTGGTCGGTTTCGCGGAAGAACTCTAAAGAGCTATATAAAAGACAGCATTTTTTTTTTAATTATAGAATGGATAGAAATTTCTATCCGAGACAAGAGTCGCAAGGCGATTTGGCAAGAGGCTACTCGCGGTGTCGGACTCTCAGGTACTATAATTACGTGATTTCGACGTACTATAGACGACGGTTTTCACCCAACTTCCTCGTTTTCACCGGCGAGCCTGTGTCGGGGCTCCGTTCTACTTTCCCCTGAACTCTCGAGGCCACGCCTACATAAGCCGGGGCGAATATCTCGATCGCTTCACAAAGAAATACCGACCTAGGGGTCCATTCCCGCAGGTCTGATCCTCGCTTTTCCCTAAAACCAGACAGATCGTAAACGGAAGGAATCTCGTCAATACCTTTGTATGAATTTCACTCTTTTACAACCTTTTAATACCTTTTGTGCTAAAGTAATATGCTAAAAAGGTAATCTCTTTTCTCCCCCTCTCTTTCTATTTCTCTCTTAATTATAATAATTAAATTAGAAATATGTATTTCTATATTTATTACACAATATTTATGTCTCTAATTTTTCCTCCCGACACAGGATTTTTAAAAGGTTTTCCTTATGCCGTTCCTAATTTTCACTTCTCGCAAAATAAAAATTGTTAGAATAGGCAGTTCTTGCCCACAGCCCCCACCCAAGTTCTCTCTGCGATTTATATATATTCTGTATGATACCTACACTTCTGAGAGAGACGTCCTTTCATCGACGAAAACGTCTCGACGTTCCGCTTATACTTTCTAGCGCGATCGCTTTCTCACAAAACAGAGCGACGGCGTTACGATAAAATCGTTTGTGTCCCTCTCTTTTTTACCGTTTTCTTCGCCCCGAATAAACCACTCTCCTCCTCCCCCCCTCTTGTTTGATCTGGCAATGCCTCCGGCGGTATCTAGCGCAAAAGTGACGTGGGAGTTATATAGCGTTGGAAGTGTGGAAGTGAAAGTTACGGGTATCGAACGTATACGAACGACCAAACGGGAGTCGCTCAAAAGTCGAGGCGATGCAATCCTCTCTCTCTTTCTCTCTCTCGCTCTCGCGTGAAACTGGAGAAATTCGCTGGACGAAAGTACCCTGCACGTAAAAAAAAAAGGGGAAGGAAAAGAAGCAGTATCAACGATATAATAATACGGTAACGCGCGCACCGGATACTCGCATCGAATTTTCAGTTTAAAACAGGAAGCAGCTGCTCACACGGTAGTTCCATCGTCGTACTATTTCCGGAGCGCGAATTCTTTAGTTTCAATTATCATCGTAATAATTTTAAAGTTATTTTTATATCTTTTTTTATTTTCTAATTAAGGAAATACTGAGACGCGCTTTCAAGATGTCTCGATGCCATCCATTAAACTTTAAATTGCGGATTTTTCAGGCGATTTGCACACACACATAGATATAATTATTGTGTATATAATTATGCAATATAATTTTTTTAGATATTCTATATAAATGTAAAATTATATATATTATATGTATGATATATTATATATATAATTTTATGTAATTATATGTATAATATTAATAATATTAATAATATATAAAAAATATAAAACATAATATATAAAAAATTATTATACACACACACACACATTTGTGTGCGTATATATATAATTTGACAAAAAATCATTCTACTGCATTCTCTGATATAATGTTTACGTCAACGCGCACTCTACATGAGAGATTTATTTCCATTACTTTTCTCCTCGCTAAGTATTTTATCGCTCGCTATTTCGCCGCGAGTCCATTTCGTTGAGAGATATTTTCAACGCGAAACGAGTAAATCTCTGTTTTCGCGTCACGGAGAGCGAGACGGACACGCGGATGAGATTTCGCTCGATTTAGTTTCTTGTTTCCTGGTTGGTCGGGTCGCCGCCGCGGCGTCCGATGAACCTGCGGGGCTAACGTACTTGACTCGCCTTCTTCTTCGAGCGGTTCCGTACTTGGCACCGCACGTGAGCACCATCGCGTGTCCTGCATACCCTTCCTTCCTTTTTCATCCTTGCGCTTCCTTCGCACCTCTCTCCCCTCTTCCCTATCGTTCCTCCACCTTCTCTCTCTCTCTCTCTCCTCCTACCTCTCGCATATGGGATTCGCGCGATCGATCGACCGTCGATGACCTCGCTTCACCTGCGAGGAATAAAGATCCGCGGCTCAATTAATAGCGATGAAGTAAAGTTGGCGCTTAATTGAAGGGATATTCGTGAAATGAATAATTCTCTCGTAATAATATATAGCAAATATAGCAATGTGGGAAATATTGTATAACAGCTAGATATAAACGTTGTGTAGCTTCTACGTGTTTGTTTTAAAAAATGTTGCCGAGATAACACTCGGATGTATATAATGCCGCTTTACGTCTCAAGAGTTAAATTTGAATTTACGAGATGTATGTATCTGGACGACTCGAGCACATGTCTGCTTTACAATTACCACCGCTCTTTGCCTTGCTCGAATAAAGGAGTCGTACATTTACGCTCCGTATCCAGTATGCTCTCCCATCGTCCAGAAATATGGAGAGGTCGACGACCCCCTCTGTGTGATGTAACGCGGGCACACAATTAACGACTTTTCGAGCGAATGAACGTACGCACACACAAGGCGGGCTGATGATGACTCAAAACAGGCTGACTGGGTTCACCCGAATTAACCGGACGGTTCTTTCTTCCTTTTGTTGCAGACTTGCGGTGAGCGACTGTGCGCCTCAGACGTCGCGGGTCAGCTCGAACTTGCACAGCAGCAGTAGTATGGCGGTGAGCCGCGTCCCGAGCCCGCCACCGCCGGAAGTGAACACCCCCGTGGCCGAGAACTGGTGTTACACGCAGGTACGTTTCGCTGTGTTGGTGGTTGGTGGTGGTTCGTGATGGTTCGTCGCGGCCTCCCTCCGCGCGGTTAAGCGAATCGATCCATCCGCGCGCCGAAATTCATTTCGCTTAGTCGCCCGGAAAGTCGGCGGAAATGAGCGGAGACGAGATTTAAGAGCGTGTCTGTGTCACGATGAACGCGAGCGAAACATCGAGATTTCAGATTCAAACGAAATATGTCACCTGTAAAGGAAAATTCGGCAAGGGGGGATGATTTAAGACCGTCTAATGTGTAAGAGAGAAATCCATTAGACCTTTTCTTAATGTCTATGCGAGATCACTGTCGCTCGCGTAAATCGTGTTCCTAGGGATGGTGTTTATAGATCGCGTTCTTAGACGTTAGACGTTTCTAAAATTACGTTTTTCCGGACACGACGCGATTTCGCCATCAAATTCTTCGGATATCATGTGATTCTAAAATTAAATTTACACCGGGCTGCAGACTCGAAAAGTTTATTTCCGAACCGTTTAAATAACTTATGATTTATATTTTTTTGAAACAGAGACGATACGTTGCAAAAATGTGTAAACGGAGAACTTGTGGAAAAGAGCTTTCCAACACATAAACGTCGTTCTTCACAAATATTTAAGACGGTTCGGAGACGTGAGTTCTGCAATTATTTTCGCGATAAATAAAACACATCATCATCCGAGTTTAATCGCCGGACGGATCCGATCGTCTAATCTAATATACGGATTAAGGGAGAGACGGGGATAGCGAGAGGAGGAGGATTCGCGTTGGAGAGACGTGGTGGAGGATCGTCGTCGTCGTCGTCGTCGTCGTCGTCGAGAACGCGCGTGAGAGAACGCGCTCCTGGCGCTCTCATTCTATTTTTACTGCGCGCTCGTCCCCCTCGCGCGATGTGAACGACCTGCAACTAGATATCTCCCGTCGCGCAACTACTCTCCGCATCGGTCTCTCCTTCCCCCTCGGAACTTCTCCGCGGCCGACGCGAGTCGCGGAAACGCGTTGCGCGATTTTCGCTGGAAATTCGCTCGACCGTCCCTTTTCCTCTTTATTTCCGCTTAGCGCGCGCGAACGATCGTAACGGAGTTATACGATTCGCGATTACGTGCCCGCAGTACGTCGACGCCCTGAACGGATAAATAGAATGGACAAATAGATGGATGATTCATTATCGGCCTGGGCGAGTCTACCCCCTTCCCTCCCCCTCCCCCTCCTCCCCCCCGAACTCGGAGAGATCCGCAACAATGGGCAATTGTCCATTGACAGTGGTAGATAAAGTTGGAAAAATGAAAGAACAAAAAGTTGATGTATTAATAATAGCGCACAGCGTGCAGATAGTAATAACAAATATAATAATGAGGAAAATTTATAGCCTCTCGATATCACAGAGTTAATATTAATAAAAAGTTCGCGTTCTCTTCTCGCGAATCTTTACGATAGAAATAATTCCCTTCCCCGGGGGTTTTCGTCAACACGCGATGCAAAATGCGATACTACGAAAGGGAGATTTTTAACTGTTTTGGAGAGAAATGCTCGAAAATAAAAAAAAAATATATATTTATTTACAGGCTGTAAGCAAAATCTCTGACGGTTTTCCCTCGCGGTGCGTATATATTTAACTTCCACCGTTCTAATTTCGACAGCGCGCGCGGTAGAATGCGAACATTATTACGTTCGCTCTCCGACGCGGATTTCGCAAGAGAGCAGGCTACTGCTAAATTTTACGATATATACCGTTCGCCGGATAAGACTCGAATCGATGGAAGGAACACGTTGCGCGGCACCCGGCAACGCTCGCCCGAATAAATCGAAAGTCAATCCGTTTGCTCCAGTTTTAACTTTCGTAACGCACGACGCCGATTTCGCCGCGTCAGCGGCTCCGCAGTTTCGCCCGCCTGCGCTATCGGAGCCGCGATTTATCGGTCACATCGTCGTGATAAAGAGCGTGAAAGCGCGTTGCAAATGCCTCGACGATCGTCCTCGATCATTCTCGCGAAAAATTTGCGACATCGCGCGCGTCAGCAATCTCGCATCTCGTGTTCTTTCTTCCTCGCGCGAACAATCGAATTTTAGGTTGAAACGTCTCAAAGTCGAGAGCATCATCGCCGGTACTCTAGATTCAAGGTCAACCGTTGCGAGACGATCGTATCGTCATCCGAAATCCTTGGTATTTAACGTTGTGTGTCCTTCGTAGATTTTTGAGGGCTTTCATTCGCACGAGGACGCGTAAATTTAGTCTCTCGCTGTTGCTCGAGATCATTGTGGAATTACCTTATGAACCGAGGATTGAATCCAAAGGACTTGTATATATTACTTAGAATTACGTAGATTTTTAAAAATCTTTTTAGGAAACGTGGAAAATGTAATTCCCAGATTCGAAATATTTCCGATAAGCGAATGAAACTTTAATATTTTAGACTTTAAATAATTTTCAATTATAGAAAGTCTAAATTTCTCACTTTTAATTTAACACTTTTGTGACAATCTTGGAGCCGATTCTGCAAAAATAAAATCGAAATAAAGTTGAAATTAAACGCGGGATGTAATTTGAGAACAGATTCTTTATTCGGATATTACATAAAAGATTCTATACATGCTGCAAGAATTATGACTCCAAAAAATAGACGAAAGAAATCCCGAAAATGCTTCAGTTATATCCCCAACATTCCTCGCGAAAGGCTCGGCGGTAACATTTTTGTACAGTAAAACGCACGAAAATATTCGAACGATAAATTCCGAATAAAAAAAAAATTCGACGAGTTGAAAATTCGCGTTGCATAACGCGCGGCGTTTAGGAAATGCCTGCGATGTAGGAAGTATTTTCGTAAAGACATACGTTCTCTCTCTCTCTCTCCTCTCTCTCTCTCTCTCTCTCTCTCTCTCTCTCTCTCTCTCTCTCTCTCTCCTCTCTCGCGGTCGTTCATCTCCGGATGATCCGCGCGCGCGAGGAGCAGAAGAGCGCGGGCAGCGATCGTTTACCTCGACGTGCACCATGTCCAGGAGGACATGGACCGCTCCGGAAGTTCCCGCCTTGGTGTTGGTCCGCTCGGTGCTCGAAGACCGCGCGCGTTCCACGGCGCTCCCGTAAACGGGCACGGGTGATTCAAGGCCGATCGCCGACAACCGCCGCGAGCGGGTTGAACGACTCCTAGGGGCGTCGACCGGGTCGCCTCCTCCGCCGCCGCCGCCGCCGCCGCCGCTGCCGCTCCACCTGGTGGCGGCGATCCGCGCCGACTCGCTACGCGGAACACCCGGGAGAGACGATGAACCCTTCCTCTGACCTCTCTCTTCTCGAAGCTTGCACGTCGCTTCCGCTCGCGAGGCTCGAGCGGATAGTTTCGAGAGACGTTCCGTTCCGCCTGCTCGCCGTCAAACAGAATTACGAACGCTCCGTGCAAATTTGATTCCGCGATGTTCTCGAAATAATCCTGGAATCTTCGTTAATTTGTTCGGGTAGTTAGGGGTCTCCTCCTGTAAGAGCCCTGACGAGAATTCGATAATCTCCGAACTCCCTCGAGGAAGGAGATGCGACAGATTTGCACGTCATGAGGGAACTTGGATTAATCAAAGATTTAATTTAGATGGATAAATTATTTATAAGTATCTTTTGTAATTATTTTGATATACAGGGTGTCTCCCAAAACCTCCGAATTTCCTTTTAAGAACGGATTCTCTGGCCAATTTGGAGGCGATTTTTCCTCGGCGAAAATGTCGCGAAAGGTCATTTTTTGCAAGCTTCCAATTTTTGCCATTATATATCTTTGTAAGTAAGCCTTCCATTAAAATTTTATTAAAGTAAACTTCACCTGTGAAATTAACCGAAGAATATAACACAATTTGCGAATAGCCTTTCCTTTTCAATCGCTCATAACTCGAAAATTATTGATGCCTCAACATTTTCCCTGCGGAAAAAAATCGTCTCCAAATTAACCAGAGATTCTGCCCTGAAAAGGAAATTCGAAAGTTTTGAGATGTCCTGCATTTAAAAAAAGGAGGGATTTTTTCTTATTTTTTTCAAGAAATTTCAGTTGTCCTTTATAAAAATTAATTTAATTAAATGCCTTTAAAAAATTGGTTGTCATCATATTAAATGGATCTCTACTTAAAGAGATTGAAGTACTTCTTCATGATGTTACGACTTTATTGACTTGTGCTTCGGATATTATGAGGCGAGAAATAGCAACAGATTCGCCGTCCTCTTCCTTTATATTGTCGCATCGATTATTTCCCATATGAGTCACAGTTGCATTATTGGTTTCGTCGTCACGTACATCTGTTAGCTGGAGAAAAAGGACAATACGCGCCTACGTCCGCAACGAGCGGGAGTTATTCGTATTCGACTGTAAACGAAGAAGAAGTCTAGCTCTTGGCACGTTCCCAACACGTAGGATTACGTCGTAGGAAACGAAATTAACCCGAGAAAATAGTATTCCACCGCCGGTCGTTGAAAATTTCCGTCGTGCTTGTGCCATAACGCAACTAATTCCGCAGGAAATGAAGCAAAGAAAATTTATTTAAATAACTGCAAATCAGGCGAATTATGAAGATTCTCTATCATGGATTTCTTCCATATCTTGAAATTCCGTATACTTGTGCGAATAATAATTATCAATTTACAATTATTAAGAATCTTATTGAGAAGAAAATCTCTTTCTCTCTCTTCGAGCTATTTTCTATTATTTTCCCTCAAAATAAATACATCAATCAAAAAGCGATGTTTCATATATAAAATTGTATGACAAATGTGATTTTGATATGGAACGTGCAAATTTGATATGCGAAAATAGATATCGCTTGAAAAATATCCTTTTCCATTGCAATCCGCTTGAGAAATTTTTTTTTTTTGAAAAATTGCAGTGCAAACGTACTTCAAGCATATTCGATTTGTTCAAAAGCTCGATTCGTCTGGGATTTTCTTCTCTAGTCCTCGCTACAGCGAGGCGTCACAGGCGGCTCTTCTGCCTTTTTGCTTCCTGCCGGGCAAACGAATCGTCGTAAGAAGTAACCGGCCACGAAGGAGATTACAGTACGAGCGTGCGTTGAACTCTTGCGGGAGAGATAGCCACCTCCTTCCTGCTTCTCGACGACGCGAATGTCGACCTTAAGCTTCCGATGTGCGAAGGTCAACGCCGAGGTGAAGATCATCGAACTCCGGCGATCGTGAATAAATGCGCGATATGCTCGCGATCGAAAAAAAAGAAAAAAAACCCCGGGGAATAGAAATTCTTGACGCGACGAGTGTCCCTCAATCCAAGAATGCCGATTAAGCATCCCTCTGATAGAATACAATATTCTCTCTCTTTCTTCTCTGCGTTCTCTTAAATGGAATTTTCAAAGAATAAAAATTCTTTCAGTGTTTTACGATAATTTGAAGCGATAAACTCGACATTTTTTAAATATTTTAATCTTATTTCTCATTGCGCGCGTGCGGTTTCAAATTTTAATTAGTCACTCTTTTAAATAACAGTCGAGAAGCTATGTCGGAGTGATCGGAATTTATATCATGAATGATTATACCAATTTGGCAGGATTAGACGAAGCTTGGAATACAAACGTATGTTACTTACGATTGTAAAGCGACCGTCGAAAAGAGAAAAGAACTTTCACTTAGACTGTCGAGAGCGGAGGTGTAGTGTATCTCGCGGACATTTCTCACGCTTTCCTTTGTCCCTTGACTACAGATAATGGAAAGACAAGGAGAGAGAGAGAGAGAGATTCTCGTGCGATTCATTCGTGTCATTCATCGCGAACTTTGTATCAGGATCTGTACATTTGTCGTATATCTATATTTTTAAAGCATTTCGCCGTAACAGTTTAAAGCCAACACGGCGTTATATCGTACTTTATTCCGCGGTAGAAAAGTTTTATCGGTAAAACTTGCGAGGTTCCATTTAGAGCTGACTTTGTAATCGCTATAATTTAACTCCAATCTTTACCATCAACTTATACAAATCTTTTTCTCGCTGTGCATCTTTTAAATTTTAAGGGTATAAATGTTATTTCAATGTACAAATAATAATTTTTAATGATAATAATTTTTAGATGTACTTTTCATATTTTTGTACATCGTGTATCTTTTTAATTTTAATAACCAAAGTCATAAGAATGTCAGATGTTTCGATCCACTTCGAATTCCTCCCCCTCCTTAATGATGCAACTAAATTCTTGCGATCTTTCATTATCTTCTCAACAATTGCCACAGACTTTCACGCACTTAATCTCCACTCTGACTCTGATTTAAATAGAGATGTAAGATGACAACCAATTGTCTGTTCAAAGCCATTTAATTAAATCGGTTATTCCCTTCTTATTATATATGAAATAATTTTACATGAAAAAGAATCTTTTTTCACATTCTTTGTCCGTACTTTTTTTTTTTCATTCTTATCGGTTGGAATTCTCGAAAGGAGATTTTATCCTTTCTGAGAACATGATAAAATATCGATAAATATCTCTCACTCATTGTGTATGTATGCGCTCTCAGTACATACATACAGCGCCATTTCTCACAATGCGCACGAGGACACGCAATAGTTGCCGTAGATAACCGATAAGAGCCTTACGCGCAAAAGTTCACCATTAAGGAACACTAGACGAATAGATTTGGCCGCGGGCTACCGTTCGTTCGCCAAGGTCGTACACACACTTGACGCTGACGTCAAAGATCATTGACTTCTTCCGGGGACTCGACCTTCTTGCGTCGAGTTCCTTCGTTTCTGCGTCTTCGTGTGTGTTTCGCGATCGTTCGTTTTTAAAACTTCTCTCTACACGCGAAACCGGATAAAATTTTATCTGACCGTACATTTAAATGACGACAACTTGTAAGCTAGCTGTGAGCGAACGAAGTCTCTCGAAGTTTCTGGGCAACTTAATTTTTCACTTAACGCGCCGATCGAAGACGAAAAGAGGGACGGAGAACCCGATCCCCGATTAGTCCCAATCCGCGTCTGCGATGTCGATGCATATTAATGCGAACTCCCGGGGCGAAATAAAAAAAAAATAAATAAATAAAAAATGCGGTCACACACATGTGTGTCGAAACCGTTATCGACAAAGGCAGGCGGAAAGAAAAATGCTTGTCCTTCGAAATAACTAAAGTCACGCCTCTACCGTTAATTCCGTCCGTCCCGTGTATTCTTTAAGAGAATTGCGTAAGCAGGCCGAGCATCGTTCGATTCGACCCTGGAACCTCCCTCCCTCCGGTTACCCTCCGCGCTACTTACCGCTGATACTTGTAGTACTTCGTCTTCAAGGTCGATTTCGATAAGAAAGAACTTTGTTCTGTTCTGAGAGCTTTTCACTCGGCATTCGGCATTAACATATAATAAAGACGAGCGTTTCGTTTATAACCGCGCGTTCCTTTCAAAATCTGACAAACATAATTGCGATTAGAATAGAGACCTCTGGACTTACGTCGCGATGATATTCATTTTTTTTTTCTTCTTCTTTACGTCCCGGATACAAAAGAGAATACTAATTGAATCCGCGCGAAGCGCGGACAACTCATAAACATGATTAGATAGCTACAATGTGATTTAACTGCGGCGATAGGGCGTTTACTATGTCGTGCTGATAATTCATAATCGCCGGATGTGTTTCACTTCTAAGAGTTCAACTGCCACTGTACAGTTCAACCGACGCCACTGGCCAAGTATAAAGAAGTTTTATCACGGTTTGTACAATTTTTAACGTACCGAAGTGGGGAATAAAATTTTTCCTTTTCCCTGGAAAGAGAAAAATTTTTTTGCTTCTCGCGCGTCTGAAGAAGGCCGAATTCCCCTTCGCCGATTATTTCGCCCGAAGCTGTTTCTAAGGAGTTATGGAAATTTCTTCCGCGGTATCTTCTATCGCAAATATTTAATTACCCGTAGATCCATCTCACGTCGCACGGGGACGAGAGAGGTAGGATCGATTTTGTAAACTGTAAGAGCGAACAACGCCCACGAGACGACGACAAACGGCCGTGAACGGGTGTTTGCGTAGGCCTTTTTAGCGTAGTTAGATTAAGCTAGCTTCCACGGGATAGACTCTGACGTGGTATCGCATTTGAAGGTCTTATGTGCACAGGTGAAGGTGGTTAAGTTCAGCTACATGTGGACGATAAATAACTTCAGTTTTTGCCGCGAAGAGATGGGTGAGGTGCTTAAGTCGTCCACGTTCTCCGCAGGGGCCAACGACAAGTTGAAATGGTAAGATGGCATCATCATCATTATCATCATCATCATCATCATCGATCATAGTCTCTCGGTCGCGGACTCGGCACACTTAATTCGCTCGCGAGAGAACGGATCCGAGGAAATAAAAAAAAAAAAAAAAAAATGTTTAAGATTCTTTGCATTGCATACGAACCGAAAGCGAGATAAGCGAGATGTGCGTATCAGTAGCAATCGAGTTTCGTGTTGAATCGCGCGATTAGCGGAAGTATTTGCATCCATTGACACGTTCGTTTAACGCTGAGCGAATAAGTCCGAGTAACGTGTGTGTGCGAAGTGTAATATATAAATATATAATAGTAGTCTATCGACAATTTATAAAGCGTACTTTAGTATTCGCGAAACTTTAAATTATGAATTTCTTTTGTTTACGTATAATTTTATCCTCTGTAGCGATTTTAACGTATTTAACGCGTTCCGTGTAGAACAGAGTCTTGGAAAAGAGTGAGTCTAAATAAACGATGAGAATACGAAAGTCATTTTTTTTCTGTCGTACTATACATTTCCGTTTTATACTGTATTTTGTCTGTGTTTACGCCGAGAAAGTTTAGAGAAAAGGAAATCTTAAGTAACGAGACTGACAATTCGTGAATAAATCGATTTTCAAAATAGAAGAAGATTTAAGAGAGAAATTTTGAATTGTAATATTGCGGTATCGCAAGAGGATGAAATAAAGCGCCAACGGCATAATAATCTTGTCAATTTATGGGACAATTGATTTTTAGGTGTCTGAGAGTGAATCCTAAGGGCCTGGATGAGGAGAGCAAAGACTACCTGTCACTGTATCTCCTTCTCGTTTCGTGCAACAAATCCGAAGTCAGAGCAAAGTTTAAATTTTCTATTCTTAATGCCAAAAGAGAAGAAACCAAAGCAATGGGTAAGTCGGTATGCACATGCGATACATGTGCATTTAATCTGTATTGCCGGTTTATGTACGATGAGAGGTACGCGTATCCTTCATGCAATAAGGGTTATTTTAAAGGTAAAGTTTTCATTTTGTTTCCCACTTTTTTCCCATTTTTTCCATTTTTTTCCCCATTTTTTTCCATTTTTATTGTGACAATTTTTTTTTTAGACGAGTCTTTAATGAAAATGAAAAGTCTTTGACGAAATAATAGTTGGAATACTATGTTATATAATATAATATGTATAATATAGTATGTATATAATATTATATAATAGATATATAATAATTAAGAGAATTTAGTAAGGCTTTCAATGTAAAACACAAGTTTGAATTTTAACGAGCTAGATATAATATACATATAATATATTAGATATAATATATTATAAGATATCCATGATGAAACTGAGGCTTTTTAATTTGTCCTTGCAGAGAGTCAACGCGCGTATAGGTTCGTCCAGGGTAAAGATTGGGGCTTCAAGAAATTCATCAGGAGAGATTTTCTTCTGGACGAGGCCAACGGGCTGCTACCAGACGACAAACTCACGATATTCTGCGAGGTATATACCTTTGTATGT
Source organism: Lasius platythorax (assembly GCA_963971435.1). NCBI lineage: Eukaryota > Metazoa > Arthropoda > Insecta > Hymenoptera > Formicidae > Lasius > Lasius platythorax. The sequence continues at coordinate 2,450,898 of OZ020538.1, read as the reverse complement.
CGATTATCACACTTATTCGATCTCGTTACGCGGAACGTCTCGTTATATCTGCATAACTTTATTATCTCCATTAGGTCAGCGTAGTAGCGGACAGTGTAAACATCTCCGGGCAGAGTAATACGACACAGTTTAAAGTACCGGAGTGCCGGTTGCCCGACGATCTCGGGCTGCTGTTTGAGAACCAAAAATTTAGCGACGTAACGCTCACTGTCTGCGGAAGAGAGTTCCACGCGCACAAAGCGATTCTCGCAGGTGAGACTCCGCATATCAATTTACTCTATTGAGACCCTTCATTTACGATATAATAACTCTTCATTTACTGATATGAATAGATGGAAACTTTCTGTTATACTTAAATATAAAATAGAAACGATGACATCAAAAAGTAAGAATCTCTGACTGAATAAATGAAAGAAAAGAAAACTTTTACAAACCGAATAAAATTTTTGAATAAATTGATGTCTCTAAAATAAAGTTTGATTCATTTTACTATTTGCAGCACGAAGTCCGGTTTTCTCAGCAATGTTTGAACATGAAATGGAGGAGAGGAAGCAAAATCGTGTGGATATCACCGACGTAGATCACGAGGTGTTACGAGAAATGCTGCGATTTATCTATACCGGTAAAGCGGCGAATCTGGAGAAGATGGCGGATGATCTGTTGGCTGCGGCGGACAAGTATGCGCTAGAGAGGCTAAAAGTAATGTGCGAGGAAGCACTTTGCACGAGTTTAGCCATTGAGAATGCGGCCGAAATCCTCATACTTGCCGATCTCCATAGCGCTCTTCAACTCAAGGAGCAAGCGATAGACTTTATTAATACGTAAGTTTTCGCAGTAAAATAACGTGTTGCAAAATACGGTATCTTGGCTCGTCATCGACTAAACTATTTTGCTCCTTAAAGATCAAAATTATATTCTTCAATTGTATGTAACGGATTTCGTCATCTCTAATCCACTCGTAAATGCTTCTTGCAGACACGCGACAGATGTGATGGATACTGCGGGTTTCAAGTCCATGGTAAACTCCCACCCGCACCTAATAGCGGAAGCTTTCCGGGCGCTGGCAACTCAGCAAATCCCACCGGTCGGACCGCCCAGGAAACGGGTGAAACAGAGCTGAAAGCAGTCACCGTTGACCCAGGGCATGACCTCCACATCGCCCCCACCACTTTTACATCCCTCTTGAACCTTTGTGTACAGTGATATAACGAAGTATAATAGTAGTGCTAAATAAATGTTTCCTAGTGCGCCACCCTCTGGTCTAAAAAGAAAAAAAAAAGAAAAAAATCAACTACGAAAACCGACGCGAGAACCAACTGACTGTCTACGAGCTTTGGTTGTGAATGTTCAGAGATCGACGGGAGGAAGAGGAGAACCGTCTGGTCTGTCCGGTCGGTCGAGGGCGAATTTATAAAAAAGCGCATTCTCACACACGTGTGCCCAGACTCTTGTGTTCAAGTGAGTGTCGGTAGTGATAGAGAACTCTGCGTGACACAACCACACCATCAGTGCCGCGCGTCGAAGAGGAAAGAGAGAGAGAGAGACATCTCCGAAAATCTACACACCCACACTCACATTCTCACATCCCACCAGCAGACGTATCGTACTTCTCGACCGGCCTGTGCGCGCGTGTCGATTTCATCGTAGCACCGTGATCGGGCACAAAACGCGTTCATTTTTCTTCAATGCCAATGCCGATGCCAATCGATCAGTTCTCAGTGACACAATGGAACGTGTCGCCAGGAACGTGTCATCATCATCGTGAATTTGCTTTCGTTTCCGTTACCAACGAACGAACTAACAAACGAGCCGGAAGCGTACGGCCGCGCGCGAGACGTTAAAGAGTATATAGCCAGAGAGGACCAAGAAGGCGAGGAGTTTCTCTCCACGTGGCTCGTCGCCATAAATTGCCGCAACGACAACAGCGCGATGCACGAAGGGAGTTGTGATAGACGTCGGCCAGACGATTTAAATATTTTGTTCCTTTGTCGAAAGAAAGAAAAAGAAAGATGGATCAAACGGGGATGTTCCCGTGGCGCCGTTCGCTCGACGCGTCGAGCAGCACGGAGAGAATTAGATACTTTGTTTGTTTCTATCGATAGTAGTGATTTTTTTTTAGTTCTAGCGCGTCTCAAACTCTTCCAAGACGGAGAAATAATTCTAGTTAGTGTTCTTTTTTTATGATCTCTTTCTCTGAAACATATATATGTACGGTTATTATTATTATTATTATTACTATTAACGCTACGCAATCCGTGCCCTGTGTATTTTTGTATATTTTTTGTCTACAAGTATAAAAATATCTTCCCGTCCCCCCCCCCCCCCCCCCACCCTCTCCACTCTTTTTGCGGCGATAAACCCTAATCCAATTTCCCAAATCTCCCCTTCCGCGTCCCCCGTCGGTAGGCACAGTTTGTCTTGTTTTCTGAAGTATTGCATACTGTAAGCGAAATGATAGAATCGAATTATTATTATTATTATTAATGATTATGTTATTAAATTTAGGGTTGTCCATAATTTATCGGATCTATCGAATATCATGGGAATGTCAATTGTACATTTCTGCGCGCATGCTGCTTGTGTTACGTTATTTTAGAAACATACGTTTCGTGATTTAAAGTTGGCATGTTATCAATTGCGAATGGACGAGAGAAGAAGAAAAAAAGAATCAGGTTAAAAAAAATTATGAAAAATAATCGTTGATCAATTTATAGCGCGATGTTGATAATTTTCGTCTTTCTTTATTTTCTTTATTTGTGTCATTAATTTGATTTGGCTGTAAAAATTATGTATGGTTAATGAACTGAATTATGGGCAACCACACAAGAGGCAAAAATAATAATCAATCGTTTAGTACTGGCTTCCTGATCCTCCGATCTTTTTAGCTTTACCGAGAGAACCCGAGTTTTAAATATGTGGAATGCTTATTACCATTTACACATCATTAATGATGACGATTAATGCCATACATGTTCTGTGATAAGACCACTGTAATTACTGCAATTGTGTGTAATCAATCCTTTCTAGAGACAGATTTCCCCCTGACGATCCTGGCAGCCAGTGAATATTTACTTGTTATACAAAATACAATACAATAAGCGATACAGTCGTTATCCGGACAGTCCCAAACCTAGCGCGTCACTCTCGATTTTAAGATTTTTACACACTGTACATATCTGCTGTGTATTTTATATAAGAAAACTGTGAACGCAAATCTCTATGTACGAGAAGAACATACTTTTACAAAACCGTACAATAATCAATGTGCATATAATTTATTTCGATTTTACAGATTGCGCTAAATTCATGTTCCTTGAACGCACTACCAATACTTTAATTAAATATAACATAACAAAAATTGATACAGATTAGGAAGTATACATATTCGTTGTAGCATCAAATAATGGGACTGTGTCAAAGATCAAAGAAATTTAATTGATGATGGAAATCTAGTTAGGAGAATTTTTCCACTGTTTTTCTACTACGCCAATCTCTTTATTTGAGTCTTAGGTCTTAATAGGGCTTAAATAAGAAGAGAAATCAGGGGCGAAAGCGAAGTATGGCAGCAAATTTAAGGAACAGATTTTGGCAGGTTTTCTCATTCATATTTTAAAAATCCACGACTATTTTCTAATTCTCGTATCTATCTTTGGGACTGTGCGGTGATTTCTTTCGTGGAACACACACGTATCACGTTGTGAATGTCTTTTCCTAGGAAAGAAAGAAAAAAAGCGAAACGAAAGAAAAGTGGAGAGCAAAAGCAAATTTCGATAATAAAATAGCAAATCCGTAAAAGTACAGATCAAAGAAAAAGAAAAAACCACACACAGATATAGGCGCAATTCTGCGTGCAAGAACCGCAACAAGAATAAATATGAATGTATGACTGGATATATAATTTGATAAACTATTAAGTACAAGTAAGAGACAAATGTTACCTCATCATGATGAAAGCCGGCGCGTGTTGGCGACCGATCGATCACCACCCGCTACTAATAGCCGCTACCGCACGCCCGCTCTCTGATACACACACACACACAAACACACACATATTATATATACACAGACATACACTTCCGTTGTATATTGCATTTAAAAATCCAAAGCGCTGTTTTGTAAAACGATGAATGGCGGTGGCGGTAGTGGTTGATTTCCGAGAAATTGTTACGCGCGCGCCATTCATTAAACCCAGCTCATACAGACATTCATTTTCCATTTTACTTTAAGTCATTGCACCACATCAAATAAATGACATTTTCATTATATAATCGTGGAGCGTAATTTTCATCACCCCTTCGCTGCTGCAACGTTGTAACGTTGCGATATCGTGCCTTTATCCGAGTTGTAAGAAAAGAACTGCGCATTTTTTTTGTTATCGCGACCAGACAATCTTAGAAAAAGAGCAAAAAAAATTTTAATTTTGAAAAATTCTAGACTCAGAAAATGACAATGTAATTTAAGAACCCGTAGAGTTCTCCGCACGCGATTGATATTCTGCTCCTGAATACGATCGAAACGACAGGAGTAGAATTTTTTTTTGAGATTAATCTACAGGCGTTCTACGTTTTTTTTTATTAAAATAGCATATCTATACAGAGATGTAGGGAATTATTATTATCTATAATATCTACAGAGAAATATCACGTTACATGTGTTGAGCGACGGAAGAGGCAACGAACACGGAATGTCTCGAAGAGAATTGGTTGTCGGTATCTTGGGATCTCTCTTGCGGTTTCGGCGTTCCTGGATACGACGGCGGAGCTTCCTGCATGGACGCCTGTAAAAAGACGGCGTCATTTTATCATCGGAAACATTTTATCTTTCGTCATATCGTGGTGAGTCGCGAAAACACGCACGCACACACACACACACACATGCACACGTATTTTTTTTATCATAATTAATGGATTAAACACGTAGTAATCTATGTACCCTGTTGTAGGGAGACGTATAAAGAGGAGGAGCACTGTAAACCACTTCATTGTACGGAGGTGGTCTCTCCCGTAGATCTTCGATAGTACTGCAGGGCGTGTTATTAGGCTCCTGCCCTTGCAACAGGACGCATCTTCCACGTGCGATGTTTTGCCTCGTCCTGAATGAAAATCAAGAAATTAAAATATTTCGTCTTGCGGAATTAACTTTGAAAAATTAGCAGTTAAGCCGTTTAAAATTTAAATTTATATTTAAAAAATTATTTCATCTTTGACGTTCGATGAGAAAAATCAGAGAATACACGTTCTCGATCAAAATTTCTGATTGAACTGTGAGATTAAATAACCCAGAAACTAGTAAGACTGATAAAACACGTGAGGAAAATTTTATCACTGATACAATATTGGAAAATAATTGTAACATTAAAAATGTTCAACAATGCAGTTACAATGCTTTTTCGTTCTGATGCCATTTTCAATATGCCGATTCTCTTGTGTCGATACGATAAACATCATTATCAATTAAGATCAATATGCGAGATTAAATAAAATAGATTTAGAATTTTGATGATAACAAAGCTATATTTACAGCTATGTGATAATGCTGTTAAATTTATCACAATTATCGCAGTTGCGTTTTATTATGACATAATATCGAGAATGCGAAAAAATTAAGAAAGATGCGAATTTATCGGACGCGCTCTTCATACCTCTTACATATTTTGCAGTAAATTATGATCAAGCTGACGAGACCAAACACGAACAATATGGAAATGGCAACCTGCGTCATTATTATCAATTGCCGTTGATCGTCCCTGAAATAAAAATTTCCGCTTCCTAGATAACTTGATCCTGATACTTATGGGAGATATTGTAACAACATATGCAGAATACACTCTTACTGGCACGGAGTACAATCATAGCAGGTACAGCATGAAACGCCAGAACAACAGAGTATACATCTGTCTGCAAGAAGAAAGAAAAGCAATGCAATATAGGTATTAAAAAAAAAAAAAAATGAAAAACACTGTACGTGCAAAAATTTTGATATAAACTCACCAAGGCTATGACAAATACACGTTTTTGGTTTGACGTTACATTGAGTACAATTCTCCAAACCAATGTATTTATCCCCAATCTTCCAGGAAGTATCCAAATCTGTGAAAATATCAATGTCTTTATGTTGTACAGAGATTGTATATTCTGTTAGAAAGTCAGTATTTTCTAACATTGATATATATAATTCATTCACATTGTGTAGTATATCAAAATATGACAGAACAATAAAAAAATTGTATACATCATATTTAAATATCTATATAAATTCAAGACATGTTACATACCTGAACTCTTGACTGGATTTATTGCAATATAAAAATATAAATATCCCAATAAAAACTTAGTGACATCACATTTATATATAGATGAGCGAGCAGCCATTTAGGTGTATTCAAATATCACTTGCATTAGCATAATTAACAATTACTCACGATTTGGCATAATTATGTAAAACACAATACTCCTATAGACAAAAGAGCACTTTCACAAGAGCAAACATATTAAGATAAAACAAACGATCACTTCCAATACAAATGTACTTCTGACACTGTACTGTTTAAAGAGTGATATTTATGCCCATACTATCAATCTTATCAATATGGATGTCTGATAACATTCGTAATCAGGGATTTGAAAGAGGAACAGGTATTTCCTTATATTGATAATCACAAAGTGACTAGTTCCATTAAATTCTGGTAAGTATACCCATATTACCTTTAATGAATACTCTCTATAAATGTATATAAATGAATATATAAATGTCTATTTATTTAGTTATTTCTTTATAGATGTAGTAGAGAAATTTCTTCATAGAAGCAAATGAAACTGACAAAAATATACAGATATTATACATAATGTAATATATAACAATAAATATTAGTCAAAGATTTCTAATAAAAATCTTCTAAGGTTGTATAATTTACAATGGAATTTAGAGTTTTGTATGTCAGAATACTCAATATCCTGTATCCTGTACAATATCAATTAGTTAATGTAACTAAAGCTTCTACAACATCTCCTCTGTGTTCCCTGAGTGTCTGTTCGGCTAAAATTCGACTGATCTCCATCTCTCTCATCTGAAATGAAGATAAGTTTTCTTTTAATTTGTTAATTCGAATTTCCAATAATCACGCAGAATATGTACATTGTACATATGTTATATATAATGTATATATTGTATGTATATATTGCAAAATAGTTTTATACTTACAATTAAATCGACATCTTCCTTTTTTATAGATACTTTAAGCAGTTCCTTTTCCTTGGCCTTCTTTTCCGCAGCTTCCTTATCTCGGCGATCACCAATTATACTGAGAGCCTGTTAGACATTCTTTTTAATGTGAAAACCAAAATTAACTTGGTAAACATGTGAAAAAATACAAAACTAAACGATACGAAATACGGAGTAAGTTACACTTTAAATTATCTGAGACAATATTTTCGATCGAGAATTTTTTTTTTTCTTTTCTTTTTAAGATACAGCTCCGGTGAATAAAGACGCACACACACAATGACTTTGGGAAATTGTTTTATATATTTCATACTTTGAAAGTTATAAAAAAAACGTAAACGTGCGATCGGGGATCGTGATGCACGTGTAAACAAAGACCCATGCTTACGCAAGAAAATCCATCGGAGGATGAAATCTCCTTTTCCTCGGCGTAATCGGTCACCTTCTCCAAATCCGCCGCGCCGCTGTCATACTTGGCTGCTTTCTTCTGAGACTTTTCTTGTTGTACATCGTCGGAATCTCCATTCACATCGTCATCCGCCATTTTTTTATGTACTCCGAGATATTCATGTGTGTATTCCGATCACCGAAGTGTTGTTGGCACAGAATAACTGACGATATTTTTGTCCCTAGAAAGCGAACTCTCCTATTGGATGTCGAACTTTGCACTAGTTATAATCGTAAGACCGTAAGCAAATCGGCCAATCACAATCAAGCATTCTCGCAACGTGTAAGAATGATTGACTGCGATTGGTCGACTTGCTTGCGACCTTACGGTTATGACTTATGACTAGAAAACTTTTCACGTGCAATGGCCTTTAGATTTCGGACATTCTGATTGGCTGTCGGAGACTAGGGAACTTCTCGAATTCCGATGGCAGGTTGGCAAGTTCGCAAGAGCGGGAAAAATATTGTTGAACATCAGCAGGAAGAAAAACGCACGCTCGTATCTGCTGATTTGCCGATTAGATGTCATATTGCGTTGTTAATTTATACGATCAAGATGAGCGCAAAACTTAATAGCTTGATTAATGAAAAGGATCGAAAGCAACTACAGGAATTCGTGCAGGAAACGTCGACCGAGGAGGTGAGAAAGCTTCGGGAAGACAAAGGCGCGCCTTATCATTTGCACGTATCTTATATGAAGTTATGCCGATCTTTTATCGAGATTTGTTTCAGCTTGCGAAAATAATATCGAGCGAAATTTGCGATCCAGGCATCTCCAAGATATTGGACGAGATCTTACAGGTGTGCTCAGAGTCGGAAAAATTATATTCGAAGAGACTTAAATTGGTAGAGTCGGCCTTGAAGGCTTTAGGCAAGGCCAAAGTTTCGATTAGTTATGCAAACGACATTGTAAGTCGAATAATAGAAGACTTCCCTAACTATCCAAAAATGCATTTAATTAAACTAGTAGATTTCTGTCTCGCCAGTATTCGCAATAATGACGATGAGTTTAGAAGGTATGTAAAAGATTGACACAGGTATTCTTAATATAATTAGAATTATATGAGGAACTAATTTCGTCGAATATTATTTTCAGCTGGAAAGATCTACTGCCTGTTTTATTGGAAGTATTGGAGGAAGAGAAATATATCAATTATATGAATGGTGAAGTTTCTGGTTCTAAATATAAGTCTATTATTGTTAATAATATATGCAACAGTGCATGGAATACAGAGATAATGCCTTCATTGGCAAAAATGTTCAGGTAAATATGTTTGTGATTTCTTTTTTTAGTAAAATAAATATAAATGTGCACATAGTAACTAAATTGATAACTTTTCTGTGTTTTAGAGATATATGTTTACAAAAGGAGGATCATACTATAGTAATTACAGTACTTTGCACAAGAATGCAGGATATACCTTTGGAGGAGGTGCCTCCTTTCGTGCATCAGTCATTAAAATTATGTACTAATCAGGACAGTAAACTCCTCTTGGAGGCTTTACGAAGATATTTTATGCTACGTTTTGCGCAAGCTAATTCCGACAGCATTGACACCTTTGATACTATAGGTAAGAAGATTCAATATATATAGTTTTTTGAAATATATGTTACGCTTAAAAAAAGAAAATTAAAATTTAGTTATATAAAAATTAATTTGATGCACATCTCTCTTTATTTTAATCTTATTAATTTTAATCTTTAATTGAATCACAGATATGGTAAATCCCAAAGAAATTCAAGATGTTGAAAGCACAGTATTATATCATATATATCAAGCGGCACAATTGAATCACCAGCATATAAGGGACTATATCAAATATTTCAAAAGTGTGACACACGTTCCTGAAGCTGTATTAGAACCTTTTATGCTCTCTATATTACTCACAGTTGCTTCTATTGATGAGAATCAGGTCATAAATCAATACATTAATTTTCACACATTTTAATGCTTATGCTTTTAATGTCATCGGCTTGATATATACATTATAGATTTTCGAAATGTTACGAACGATCATTAACAAACGAAAGGAAAATGACGACAGACGGAAGAATAGCGCGTGGTTGAGAAAACTGATTCCCGATTCTTGTAGTATAATGACTATAATGGGAAATGTCATCAAAGCAAGGTAAATACATAGCATAAATATGCATCAGAAATAATTTAATATCGAATTTTTTTTTTAATATACAGTGACAAGGATCGCCATTTAGTGTTGAAAGGACTTGTGGACCTCGCATTTGTTCTTATGGCTGTGGAGAATAAGTCAAAAACTGACGCACATCCTTTATGGCAAGTTGGTATGAAGATACTTCAAAAGATCATGAGAAAACATCACGAAACGGTAGCGACTGTATTCCAAACGTTGCTCGATAAGATAATCGCGGGTGGATCGAGTATTTCTCAATACACAGGTATGATTTTTAAATATTCCATATTAAAATATAATATGGTAGTTGCAATTTAGAAGCATTAACAGCCATTAATCTCGATTGTTTATTTATAGATTGTTTAGCATACATGTGCCAGAAGTTAACAGTTCTTATGTTGGACCATCAAGATTCTATAATAACTTTTCTCGATCAAATCTCATTTATACCCGGAGAAGTTGCCATTTTCATCGTTTCTGCAATCTTCCCATTGATAAAAGTCTCAGTCACTATAAGAGAACATCTGATTATAACATTGAGGAAGACTCTCTACAGAAAAGGTACGGCAAATCGACAAATGGCGGTCAGCGGAATTTTAGAAATGCTGAAGAATTTGAAGATGCACTCTTTAAGCGGCCTCGCGATGAGCTCGAGTCAGTACATTAACAACTCGTCGTCGACTGGTACAAGTTCTACATCCATTTTAACCCAGGTTTTATTAACATCACATTTATTAATTACTACTGTAAAACTTACAATGCTGTAAAATTATTATGCAAAATTCTCTGCTTTGCAGGTAACGTTGGAGAGAGGTACTCAAGTAACAAAATCTTCTTATAATAGAAGTTTATATTACGACATATTAGGTATTTTAAGAAGATGTTTCACTCATGAATGCGAAGTTCGATTACATTTATACAACGGTGCGCAAAATGAAAGATTATTATGTATTTTTTGTTTCATATTAAATATTTAATTAACAATTTTGTTTGATCGTCTATAGGTTTATATGAAGCTGTATTGACAAATACCGAGGTAGCGGAATATGTATTGGAAATGTTACTGCCGCATTTTAAAATGTTCTTTGAAACGGACGAGAATGTCTTGGTGCCGGTTAAACTGGAACTGTGTACAGCTGTACAAGGGGAGGAAGTTATATTGCAAGAACCTCTCGCGGAATTAATATTTATACTGCAAAAGATTTACATCAAGTCGGCTTTAGTAAAATCATCCCATGTAGATGAACTGGCTGTGATTTTGGAATCTCTCTGCAGGCGGATGTCGCGACTTGACATAGAACATTTAAACTTGGTAAGTTTAGCGGAAGATTAGGCTTTGAATAAAATTTGAAATATTATTTGTAATTATTTAATCTCTAATTGTTCTCTCATTAGGATGATAAGCTTGATTTAACCAACTCTGATATCAAGAATCAAGAAAAATTGCAAAATGTTTTGTTAACAATCAAGATTTATGAAGCTCTTATATCATATAGGATCGGCGCGTGGTCCGTAAACTGCACAGACACCGCGCAGAGTGTTAAAAATCTATTCAAAGGATACATGAGAGTAGTAGAATGTACCAAAGTAATAAAATTATATGATACATAAGAAAAAGTAAAAGATAATAAAAATATAATATATTTAGAGTTGAGTATAAAATTTGTTTTTATTCTCGTAGCGCGTATCAAAGGCTAAAAAAGGAGAAGGCAAAAACAAAAAGTCACAAAACGACATGACTAATACAACTGCAAAGAAAGTTGGGCGACTGAGAAACGTAAAGCTATCTAGCATTCTAGATCTGTCTTCGATATACAAAAGCCTATCGCTTTTCTACTTGTAAGTATCTTTCGATTACATACAATCGACAAAAATCCGATTATAATTTAATCACGATAGGAAATCCGTTTCTTGGGCGACTAAGGATCAAGTAGATGTATTGATAGAACACGATGATTTTTATCATTACATCTTGCGAACACTGCTGCAAATCTTACAAAATGTTAAACTCTTGACAGAATATAATTTACGGAAGCATAAAGAACAGCACATGAAGATTTACTTTGACATTGGAAAGTAAGAAACATATGTAAATATATGTGAGATAATTCATGTTCTTGTGAATCCTAAAACTTTCTTTTTTCCTATGTAGATTATTGTACGATTACATTGTATTGGATTTAAAGAAAGTGCTCGATGCAGATGAACAAGGCACTATATTAGCATTGGAATGTTTCAAAGAATTATGTTGCTTAATTTGCACGTGCTTCACTTCCGAATTGCCGCAATTTCTCAATGTTATTATTCGTAAGTATCTAAAGTATCTATAAAGAAGAGCATTTTCTCTCATATGTGTGTGTATGTGTCGTATGTAATTTTTCTTTTTATTTCTTTTTTACAGCTAATAGACCAACTCAATCGGAAAATACTAATGCACAATTAGAGAACATGATTGCTGCTCTAAGAGCGAGTTTCAGGACGTTCTTTAGCGAAAAGGAAGAGCATGAGAATTCCAAAAAGATACTTGGCATATTGTTGGATACTATACGTCAACTGACGCACGAGATCAACTTTCAGGAAACAAATAGTGATGAAGTTGGTATTTTTTTTGCAATCAATAATCACTTAGTAAACTAAAAATGAACAAGATATAAAATATTATCTATTCTATAAGATATTCGACTCGATGATGAAATTCACCCAATTAGAAAATATGGATCCTCAAGCTTCTTTAATTATTTTCCAAATTCTGTTATGGACAGAAGAGCGTAATAAAGAATACGGGATATTATTAATTGATATCACTCTTGCATTATGCGAGAAAGTGGGTAAAATCGATGAGGTATATATGATTAGTATGCTATATTTAATATATATTCTATTGCAATATGTATCTTATTCTTACTGTACATGAGGGAATGTAAAGATTTCTTGTTAAACATTATTTATGTGTAGACTGAACAATCAGTAAATGATACATTGAAAATTGTTCACGAAGATACAGCGGTGCAGCTTTATAATTTGGTAAGCAGCTCAATAAAAGAGAAGTTGGACAATGTATCTTGGTTACTGATGCGGCTTAAGGCCGAGCAAAATATAGTCTGTCCGCCTGGCACGGATCTCGAAACACGTATGTGTTTAATTTCGTATTGATATTACTTAATTTTATATGTATTTTTTGATAGTAATATAATAAAAATCTCAAATATGCAGATCAAGAAAAGCTGAGAACGCAAGAACGCAGTTTGTGTAGACAATTGTCGCATATTATACAAATACTGTATACATTAGCCAACGTCGCTATTAAACCAGGACTATCCACAGACTTTATGTTCAAAAACTTGCAGATTTTATACAACATACTTAGCAATCTTACAAAATATTTCTATGGAAAGTCCAGTAAGCAAAACGCAGCGTTTCAATCAGTCAAGTAAGACTCTCTTACATATCAAACTTCATGCATATTATTTCACAAATAGTGAATTTTATATATCTAATTTTTTTATGCGCGATTTCAGATTTATTCAAGTAATTCAATCGGCCGGAAAACCATTAAAATCTGCATTTTATAATTTAATAACACATATCGAGGTATTTATCTGTAAAGTATAATCTAATCTCAGTATAAAAATTACACACACATACATATATATATTTCATATATATAGGGAAATCAAAATGCATCCAAGTCGAAAACTGATTCACATATGCAAAGAAATAAAATTTTGAAAGAGACCAAGATTATACCCAGTGCGGTTTATGAAATTGAACAATTTCATAAAGAAGTTTTATTGCTTGACAAAAAGACCGGCGTAAGTATCGTATTTAAAAAAATTAATGTAGCATACTGGGAAAGAGATATGAATCTATATTAATAAAAGCAACTGCGATACATGTTTATTAACTAGGTTCCACTTGAGACTTACCTAAAGCATAGCATAACGCGAGATTTTCGTATAAAGAACACGCAATTAACAGAAGCACTAGAGAAGATGAATATAAGCATGGTAAGAATATAAAGAGCTCAATATTATTTAAGGTTTTGGTATTAAGTTTTATGTTTTGTCAACAGCTGGATACACAAAATTCTCATAATCCAAATACATCTAATGCAGATATAAATAATGTGTCTATGGAATTATCTGCAGAATCCTCAACTTCAAAACGATCTAGAACAAATGATTTATCTACAGAAGTCTCTATGAAATCACCGCTTTCAAAACGACCTAGAAGATTGTCAGACTCCTAAAACAATAAGTGCCTTAGGATTACATATCTTATGCATCAAGTTATTTTGATATATAAAATTACGTTCTTTCGATATTATTTAATAAAGTTTTTTTTTATACAAGTTTTGAGTTACATTTTAGCCATTAATGCAAAAAAATTAGCACATTTATTAAATATAAATCTTATAATGTAGCATTTATAAAGTTTATGATAATGCGTTAATTATCACATTAATTGTAGAATTAAAGTCTCATTTATATTCTCTTATCTTCTAAGAGTTCGTCTGCGATGCCACTCTATTTCATAAAATATTTGTCGCTTAAAACTGTATTAGGGATTATGCGACAAAGTCTAGAGGCCGGTTAAATCCACCCTTTCTGTTCATGTATTGCCTGTATTTTCTTTTCAAAATAACATGAACGGCACCCACATCGTTTCCATCCACTTTCTTGCCTTTAGTACTGTCAAAATCGCAAAATCCCATTATTCTCATCATCTCTTGTTCTTCTGGAGTCTTTCCTTGAAGATCCGCTTCTACAATATATAACATAATGGTATAGTATTTTAATGAATATAATCAAGTTTACATATTCACCGATTACTTTAATTCAAACAGATTACGTAGCTAGATACCATTTTGCAAATGTATGCGCGCTGAGCGAATATTCAAATACCTGTGATAATGGGTCGTTCATTCGTAGGTTTTGGTTTCGATCTGTGTTTTGATCTATCACGTTCTCTCGATCTGGATCTAGTGTACGATCTTCTATGCCTGTCTCGTTCACGTTCCCGTTCCCTATCCCTGTCCCTCGACTTCGCTCTGTCTCGTTCTACAGATCTATGAATCGGAAAATTTAATATTTTTTATTTTTCATGAATGTTAATTATAAATTTTCTTTTTTGTTTCAAGTGCTCACCTCCGTCTTCTCTCTCGCGACCGTCTTCTTCGTCGATCCCTGTCGCGATCTCGTTCTCGGGACCGATCCCTTCGTCTTCCTGGCGACGGTGTGCGACTTCGTCCCATGCTATCAAGTGCAATTTTTTACCGCGTGAATATAATAAAACTTGAAATTAATTAAAGTAGGAGAGAGCAGATAATTAATAATGGTATCTTGAAAGACGCATCTTGGAGTAAGCAACGCTTTAAAAGGTGAATCTTACAAACTGAAGAGGTTATTTACCACAGTCCTATTGTAAACATTCATATTATAAATACCAAAATTACGTACTTGCGATAAGTACAGATAAAGATCGAACTACGAATTTAAGCAATTCCGTCTCTGAATAATTACACTTACTTTTTTTTTTGCAATTCTTACTTTCGTCTAATTTAGAAAGACAGAGTGCTTGTTTTGAACTTCCCGTCCTTTTCCTGTCAAATTTACTCTTTCCAGATGGCACTGCAGTGGCGCATGATATTTCCTACGAAATACGTATCCCCGCTTTCGTATGATCGATTTTACATATAACGATGTCAAATAATTGACACTCATCAAGGCGTAGTGTAAATTCATCCTGGCAACTTCAGTTTTTGCTCTCCAGAACTTTCAAAGAAATCAAGGTAAATACGTCTTATAACCGTGTGCAATTGACATTTGGAGTAAAAATTTCTGACATGGTTATGTCACATATTGAAAAAGATAAATTTTTATCATAAAATTTGATAAAGGATAAAGTATTATTGATTCTTATGTATGTGTGTATATATTTAAAGCATTTCGATCTGTTTGACTAATATTTTATGCATGGCATATAAATTCAATTTTCGTTCTCATGTTTCTTTGTAAATGGTCTAACTTGTCAGTGTTATTCCAAATTGTTTACTTTCAGAGAAATAAAAATGGCTACTGTACCGTTAATGTTGGTCGAAGAAGACGTTGAACGAGGTGGGAAGGAACAATCTGAACAAACCATACAAACCGATTTTGCGTACAGAAACAATGTGCACAATGCAGATATCAATATACGAATGGGTAATTGTATATAGCGTTATAGGATTTTGAAGTTAACATATGTTTATTGTCTTGAAAAATGTCTCTTTTGATATTATAATGTAATTACTTATAATTCGAGAATATATTGCGCTACCTAATATCCACTAATTATGAAATAACATTGATTCGTATAGGCTTCTTACGAAAGGTTTATGGTTTGTTGAGCATTCAGCTCTTGATGACAGTTGTGGTGGCTTCGGTATTTGTAATGAGCTCAACTGTGAAATTATACGTACAGGATAAGTAAGACACTTTCTTTGAATATTTACTTTAATCATATTTATATATATATATAAACATTAATTTGTTTATTTATTATTTAGCCCATGGACTATAGGCATAGCATTTTTCTTGACAATGGGAATTTTGATTGGCCTGCTGATAAAAAGACGGGATCATCCTGCTAATTTAATCCTCTTAAGCGCATTTGTAAGTATAAGGAAGGACCGATTACTGTCTACTCCGTTGCATGTGGTGTTTATAAAAATTTGCTTTGGAAATTGTAGACGTTGGTACAGGCGTATACTGTGGGAGTTGTAGTGTCCATGTACGACACTACAGTAGTCTTGGAAGCTCTCTTTATAACATTGACGGTTTTACTCGGTTTGACAGCTTATACTTTCCAAACCAAACGAGATTTCTCATTTATGGGATTCGGGTTAGTATATCTTTTTCACGTTACTTTATTTTTAATTCCACAATTATTTATTCTTTTTTTATTTTACAGGTTATTTATTGGACTTTGGTGCCTCTTGATTGGTGGTTTAATACAAATCTTTGTTCATAGCACTGCACTAGAATTAGCCATAAGTATTGGAGGTGCATTATTGTTCTGCCTGTTCATTGTTTTCGATACACAAGCGATAATGCAAACACTTTCGCCTGAAGAATATATCTTGGCGACGATTAATATTTACTTAGATATCATCAATTTATTTTTACATATTTTACGAGCTCTTGCAATTTCTAAGCAATAAGAAAAAAAAAATATTACGTATTACTGTTTATAGAGAACCGTGTTATGTGAAAAGCACAAGTTAATCTATAAACCTTGTTATTGTATAATATATGCGCGTGCGCGTGCGATAGAATTCTCTTTACTATTTAAAATAAATTTATATTTTTATCTAAGTATGTACTTTTAGCTCCTGTGTGAAACATGTAAGAAAAATTTTAGTATCAAATATATAAAGGATTTTCTGTGACATTTGAAAATTTTGTTTTTGACATTTTATTGTTGTACATAAACAGAAAAATATCAAAATTTACGACGTTTCCATAGCAGCTGTCACGTCTTCTGTATATTTGCCCTTATCTTTGCCTAATGCAGCCAGTCTGCCTTTACTTCGCCTATCGATAATTTTCTTACGATCTTTGTCCATTTTCAGTTTAACAATAACCGTCTGAAAAGATAATACAATAATAAATTAAATCTGTGAGGAGAGACACTTACAAAATCAAAGGAAACAATTATATTATCAGTGCCAATCTTCTGCATCGATTAGATCAAGTAAGACTTAGCGACAAATATACAGGAAAACCCTGCACAAAGTTTCCAAGTCTAGCTATTTATCTAATCCTATGTGAATGGATTTGGTTTAGTTCATCACGAATGTAGAAGGAATATAAATCTATTCAATATATGTACGTTTATTAATTATACTGCAATTGTATTTACCTTGGAAGGATCAATGCCGACGTATACATTTGCACTGTTTGCCTTCTCGCGCTGAATTCGCTCGATGTATATGACAAACTTTTTCCTGTAAACTTGGACAACTTTTCCTACTTGTTGACCCTTGTAGTGACCACGTACAACCTTTAAAACACATGTCACACAAATAACTCGTATGTCTATCTTATATATTTAAAATATTTTTGGACGCAAAGTCTCGGAAGAAGTTTTAATCATAAAATTAGAGCAACCTTACAACTTTACTTTTTCATTTACATGTAGTAAGCCCCCCACTGGGCTTATATACTAAATTATGATCACGTAATAAGTGTACTTGGACGATACACATTATAAGAGATATATTTACGTGCTAAAGTTTTAATGTATATGTACTTTAGGGTAATTATTCAGTTTAGCTACCTCACCTCAAATATCAATAAAATTAGACTCATTCGACGCGTTTTTGCACGAAACGAATGAATCTGGCAGAAAAAAGTGTCGCTCTGCCCCGCGAAGGGAAATATTAATGGTTAAAGTTGCATACTATTCAGGTTAGAAAATCTGTCATACCGACGAAATGGAGCGACACGAGTATGCTTTGGGGGTCACATGCGCATGCGTTCTGGTTATTTTTCGCTAAAGTGCACGAAATTTAAACGCAACAAATGTTAAAATTATAAACCCATGTGGAATCCCAGTTTGCGTTGCAAAGTATACGCACAGACTGCACCCCCCCAAACCCCCCCCGCCCCCCGCCCCTCGCCCCACCGTTACAAACCCATGTGGAATCTCACTTTGTATTGCAAATTGTACTTTGCAATACAAAGTGGGTAAAACTTTACAATTACTACGTCACCTAAAAAAAAATATTCGGGACATGTTTTCGATGTATTTTTGCCTCCTGAATACGAATATGATCATACAAATCGGCGGTAAGGTATTAGTAAAAAGTTACAAAAATTGTTAAAAATTGACATTTTTTGCAATTATTTTATAAAATATTAGAAATGTCAAAAAAAAAATAACTTCCTTGGACGGTTGGACATTGGGCTACGCTACCGACCGTGCCGCCCGACCCCTCTCCGCGGGGAAGGCGGCTTAACGGGCGCGCAGAGCGCGCCCTACCGCCTTCCCCGCTCCGAGGGGCGGGCTCCGCGATTAGGAAGTAAATAATTAAAACTAGTTGAACCAGGATAAATAGTTTTAGTTATTTACTTCCTAATCGCGGAGCCCGCCCTCGGAGCGGGGAAGGCGGTAGGGCGCGCTCTGCGCGCCCGTTAAGCCGCCTTCCCCGCGGAGAGGGGTCGGCGGCACGGTCGGTAGCGTAGCCCAATGTCTATCGCCCAAGGTAGTTATTTTTTTTTTTTGACATTTCTAATATTTTATAAAATAATTGCAAAAAATGTCAATTTTTAACAATTTTTGTAACTTTTTACTAATACCTTACCGCCGATTTTTATGATCATATTCGTATTCAGGAGGCAAAAATACATCGAAAACATGTCCCGAATATTTTTTTTTTAGGTGACGTAGTAATTGTAAAGTTTTACCCACTTTGTATTGCAAAGTACAATTTGCAATACAAAGTGAGATTCCACATGGGTTTGTAACGGTGGGGCGAGGGGCGGGGGGCGGGGGGTGGGGGGGTGGGGGGGGTGCAGTCTGTGCGTGTACTTTGCAACGCAAACTGGGATTCCACATGGGTTTATAATTTTAACATTTGTTGCGTTTAAATTTCGTGCACTTTAGCGAAAAATAACCAGAACGCATGCGCATGTGACCCCCAGAGCATACTCGTGTCGCTCCATTTCGTCGGTATGACAGATTTTCTAACCTGAATAGTATGCAACTTTAACCATTAATATTTCCCTTCGCGGGGCAGAGCGACACTTTTTTCTGCCAGATTCATTCGTTTCGTGCAAAAACGCGTCGAATGAGTCTAATTTTATTGATATTTGAGGTGAGGTAGCTAAACTGAATAATTACCGTACTTTAGTATTAATATTCTGACACATTGCGTTATTATTGCGAATAAGGTGATTCGATATTTACGACAGAGCACGAGGAGCAGGTTAAATTGTAACGTTACAACGGACTCACCTGTACTTCGTCATCCTTGCGAATCGGCATCGATCGCACATTGTACTTTTGTCGTAATTCCTTGGACAGCGGAGCGGACATGAGCCGCCGTCTGATGTGAGAAGGCGCTGTGAAATGCCTCTTTCGGTTCTTCCTACGCGAGGAGGACACCAGCCGATTGTACTTCATCTTCGTAGACCCTGCAATGAATATTGCGTCAATTGCGACAATCTCGACTTTTCTCACCGAGATATATAACTCGAGGTATATATTAATCGAGACGAGGGCTATGCAAAGCGAAACGTGTGTTAAGCAAAGAAATGTCAGGTTATGCACGATCAACACTGAGATACAAAGTGATCGAGAGATATCTCTTCACGATTTTTCATATATACGAAATATGTTAATAACGACTCTACGGATTCTCGTTTACGTAAAATAACGCTCGATTTCTCGTCATTTCAGTCAGATGCCACGCGATTA